>VZRS01003572.1:166271-541203 GCA_013398055.1 Ifrita kowaldi
CGGTGTCCCTTTTGATCATGGGGCAGTGCCCATGGTGTCCCTTTGGACCATGGGACAGTGCCTGGCTGCTTTGCGCTCCCCCGCGATTTCAGGATTTCACTTTTCTCCTGGCTGCCGGCTCCTCTCGCCCCCCGGCTGGCCCGGGCTGTGGGAGCACTCAGGGCGGGGGGCTGCTCCTGCCAGTTCCCGGTCTCAGTTCCAAATGGAGTTAGTGGATATCTGTAGGGAAGCTGTAAGAAGGTGCAGCTGAGCACATCCACACTCGCTATTCGTGTCTGACCAGTGAAGCTTCACAGGTACTCTGAGCACAGACCTGTGACTGAACCAACACCAAATGCTGATGAAAATGACCATTTCCTGGGTTGACTGCTGTGCTCTGTGCACCCCCTGACGTGTGACAGAGTCCCTGGTATGACTCTATTCTCTGGTACAGCCACAGGTTGCCATGGAAAGCAGGGGAGGAAGGCAGCTTGTACACCAAGGTATAAAGTGATACAGGCTTATCCAATAGTTCAACACCAGGAAAAAAGCCTCTGAGGTCTTATCCTGTATTGATTCAGCTCTTCATACAACTGTTACAGCAAAAATCTCTCTTCCTCTCTGGACAAAAAATAAAATAAATAAAAATCAAGCAATCTTACAGCATAGAGATGTTTTGTTCAAGACAGTGTTTACTTCTCTGCAGGATTAAGCAGGCATCTATTCTCAAGAAGCACAGAGAATGACCTGGATTAAGTTTGTTGCTTCTCCTAGTGAGAAATAACTTGTTTGCCAAGTATTTTTGAAGTAACTATGACATCCAGAAAGTCTACTTGAATCTGGAAAGCAGAGAAAAGTGGTAGTAAAGAAAAAAGCTTAGAAAACAAACATGCCATCAAGAAAAATAATGTACTGAATAGCTATATGGGAAATACTTATTGGTATATATCTGTCTGACTTCCTCTGGAAAAATACACCAGGGGCCCATAGCTGGGGAGGAGGAAAAACAACATCCAGCAGAACAATAAGAGATACTGAAGGAAGCATATATAATAAAAAGAGCTATAAACACTTAGCAAGATAGTAACAATTGTTTCCTTGAAACTTAGCACCTCATTTGGTAACAAAAAAGATTTCCAGCAAAGTGAAATCCATGCGTTTTATTGCTCTAATTCAGAGTATCCATTGTATTACAATCCTTACATCCGTCCAAGGGTGTTCTCTCCTAGTTTTGGATGTTTAACACCTGCAGACCCCCCCAGCAGCTCCTCACTGGGAACAGAAGGCTTTTACCCCAGCTGGGGGAGGAGGAACAAAGCCGTGTCTGTACTCTGACCTCAGGCTGACAACACAGACAATGAACAAACCTTTCCACAGTCCTGAACGGTCACGCTCCAAGNTCCACACTCGCTATTCGTGTCTGACCAGTGAAGCTTCACAGGTACTCTGAGCACAGACCTGTGACTGAACCAACACCAAATGCTGATGAAAATGACCATTTCCTGGGTTGACTGCTGTGCTCTGTGCACCCCCTGACGTGTGACAGAGTCCCTGGTATGACTCTATTCTCTGGTACAGCCAGAGGTTGCCATGGAAAGCAGGGGAGGAAGGCAGCTTGTACACCAAGGTATAAAGTGATACAGGCTTATCCAATAGTTCAACACCAGGAAAAAAGCCTCTGAGGTCTTATCCTGTATTGATTCAGCTCTTCATACAACTGTTACAGCAAAAATCTCTCTTCCTCTCTGGACAAAAAATAAAATAAATAAAAATCAAGCAATCTTACAGCATAGAGATGTTTTGTTCAAGACAGTGTTTACTTCTCTGCAGGATTAAGCAGGCATCTATTCTCAAGAAGCACAGAGAATGACCTGGATTAAGTTTGTTGCTTCTCCTAGTGAGAAATAACTTGTTTGCCAAGTATTTTTGAAGTAACTATGACATCCAGAAAGTCTACTTGAATCTGGAAAGCAGAGAAAAGTGGTAGTAAAGAAAAAAGCTTAGAAAACAAACATGCCATCAAGAAAAATAATGTACTGAATAGCTATATGGGAAATACTTATTGGTATATATCTGTCTGACTTCCTCTGGAAAAATACACCAGGGGCCCATAGCTGGGGAGGAGGAAAAACAACATCCAGCAGAACAATAAGAGATACTGAAGGAAGCATATATAATAAAAAGAGCTATAAACACTTAGCAAGATAGTAACAATTGTTTCCTTGAAACTTAGCACCTCATTTGGTAACAAAAAAGATTTCCAGCAAAGTGAAATCCATGCGTTTTATTGCTCTAATTCAGAGTATCCATTGTATTACAATCCTTACATCCGTCCAAGGGTGTTCTCTCCTAGTTTTGGATGTTTAACACCTGCAGACCCCCCCAGCAGCTCCTCACTGGGAACAGAAGGCTTTTACCCCAGCTGGGGGAGGAGGAACAAAGCCGTGTCTGTACTCTGACCTCAGGCTGACAACACAGACAATGAACAAACCTTTCCACAGTCCTGAACGGTCACGCTCCAAGCAGAACGGCTTTCGTTTATGCAAGCAAAACCCACTGATATGATGGCATGGAAGGAAGAAATCCAACCCTCCAGAAATTATGTGAGATGCTGGGGGCAGAGAAGGACCCAGGGCCCTGCAGGAGGCACCCAGGACTCGGTGAGAGGCACGGTCCATTGCTTGTTCAGTTAATGTCCTGCATGCTTGGAAGACCTGCTTCAAAAAAGCAAGCTCCAGATGTTCAGAGAGCTGACTGTGTGCTGAAAGAGACAGGTTCAAAGGTCTGTCTCAGCAAGGAGACTCCTATCCTGTGAGAATGTTCTAGCAAGGCACAGGTAGAGAGATCTCTGAGATCCAGCTAGGATGAAATGGCCCCAGATGTGTCACATGGAGGGCAGTTCACGTGCCCAAATGCCTGCAACTTTCTAGCAAAAGGTCCATTGCAGTGAATCACAGGAGGAATAAATATTTAAATACCGATAAATTATCTTGTTGTTCTTGTTTGATGCTAAGTTGAAAATAACAACTATTAAACGTACACATTTGTTCTTCTCTTGTTATAAGGGTCTGAAAGGGAACAACTTTCTTGGAATTGTGACAGCACTTAGGAAATGGAAAGTACATGATGGTAACAGCAACTGACCCCCTCCCTCACTGACAGATGGACAAAGCTGTGTTAGTAGAGATGTTTTGTTCTTCCTGTGCAAAGTCAAAGCAGACCCAGCCACGGACGTGGCAGCAATAGCGTGAGCAGCACTCCCACTTCACTGCTGAGCATCCTTGAGAAACTATTAATTAGTTACAAAGTTTAAATAGGAACCTTCCACTGGTCTCTTTATGAAACCATGTTATTCATCTCAATTAAGTGGAACCCCACAGAATGGCTGTGGGGAGTTCAGAATAACACCAACTTTTTCAGAAACATCTTTTCTTATTTCACTGCTTTCACTTCCTTTGTTAATTGCCTAATTCCACCTTTTCCTGACTGCACCCTCCTTGGGAGGTAAAGACCACTTAGCTATTTATTCACACAAGCAACGGGGCTTTGAAAAAAAAATATTGTGTTCACATTTTCAGACATCTGACAAATGAGACTAATTCATTAGTAATTAAAAAGTATAGCATTTTAAATGCTCATCTCATTGGCACTCTGGAAGGTGGAGGGAGGAAAGCAGAACAGCTTTGGAGAATGGGGCTGTCAAATGTTCCTGTGTTTGCTCATATGAGAAAGGTGAAATTCTCACAGGTTCACCCTCCCCACCTCCCTGTCCTGCCACCTTCATCTGTAATGACTGATTAGGCCTCCCAAAGCACTCTCATTTCATGGCTGCTGATAGGCAGAAAGATATTCAGGCTGCATCTGCTACCCTTTCTGAAAAGGCAGAGTAGCTGGGAGTTCATCTAAACATCACCCTTGTGTCTGTAAAGAAAGATAAGGTGCAGGGAACATTGTTGGGATCAGTTTTTGAAGAGGAAACTACAACTCACCTGCTCCAATGCAGTAATTGCATTCTAATTTTGATTGTAAAGAACTATCTCAAAACTACACCTAGACAAGAAAAATCATCTCTTCCAGGATACTCTACCCTACTGATTTCCAGCACAGTCTTCTGTTATTGCCCGTGAAATAACAGCAACACTTTTAAAGCCTCAGATTCTGGAGTTGTTTTAGGATCTTGTATTAAGTAATCACTTCTTTCACAGATCTAAAACAATGTCAGGAGAGTTTTAACTCTACAACAAGTAACATGTTTACAAATTTGAAACAAATTCCTGTAAAAAAATTAACACATTGATCTTGTTATTATTTGCAGTTGATAATTCTGCATTTCACTGGATTTAGATTCAAAATAGTTGGCTTCACCTTTAGTCCTTCCTCTCATATTCACTATTTTCGTATCTCAAAATTTACTGCTGTGTTTAATTTGCATTTTCTGTGCCGGATTTGTATTTCAACCAATATTACGCTTCCACATTTCTTTTCTAATGTATCATTTTTGCATTTATTGACTGAACCAAGAATTAAAGTATGCCAGTTCTTACAAGGAAGAAAGAGAATCTTCAGTCCTAACTGGAAGTAGAGGTGCTGTATTAGGCCACAGCCAGAAGAATTCCTCATGATAGCATTGTTTAAAATGTATCCAGAAGAAGGGTTCTGCTATTAAGCAATTTCCAGCTTTCTGAGTGTACCAGTCACTTGTCCTTGCTCATTACCACCACCCTTAGTTACCTATCTGAAGATTTCCTATAACCACCCCCCAGTTTAGGAATGTCTTGCAAAGATTCAGGATTCTGGTTCAGTACCATTTCTTCTTCCTCCTGAGCTTCTTTCCGCTGTTTTAATGCAATAAACACCATCTCCAAATACTGAGGCACATAAATAATGCATAGGGAATATTAAGCTGTCTGTTTTCACTCCCTCTTCAGATGAAATGCTCAGGACTGGACACACGCCCAGGTGACCGAGGCACTCGGCCAACCCCGCGGTGTCCCCGGCCTTTCACCTCCCCCTCTCAGGATTCGCTCCCCTGGAGCTCCTCTGGGACTCTGGTGGCCACAATGGCTTTGGGTTCTTCCACCCAGAGACCTGTTCCGTCCACCAGCCCCAGCTGGCAAGAGCAGTGCCCCAAACTGGGGCTAAGGTTGGACCCAGCCACATCCGGGCTCCTCTCCGAGGAGCTCAGAAAACCCGAGGGTCCTTTCTGCTCCTGGAGACTCAGCTGGAGCCTCTCTAATGAGCTTTGTCTGGAGCTGCCCCTCCACCCACGACGAGCAGGACACAAATAGAACACCCTTCGATTATGGTGTTAAGTTCATTATTAACCATGCAAATCTAAACTCAACAAAATCCCCGTTTTTTAAATTATTAATTAGCAAATGACAGCGTGAGTGGTTTTGTATTGAGTATAAACCTCTGAAATCAATGAAGCTGTTTTACATGAAAGAAATGTATTATTTTAAACACCTTAATAGTGTCAGGAGACTTGCATCAACATTAATCTCAGGCAGATAACATATTCAAAAATACAGCTCTCATTGGGTACAAGACTCATTAATAGTTTGCAATAAATATTATGTGCTGAGACAAGCATCCAAGCTCACCAATTTTTGGTTTTTGCTGAATTCTTCTCAGCTACAATTAACCCAGCAGCAAATTTGGGCACTTCTAGGGCAGAGGTCTGTGAACTCTGTGCTTCGACCTTGAGTGCAATTATTGTCTGGGCAAAGAGGATATTATAACAGCAAATTTGAAGACATTGGTTATTAGGGCTTGATCCTGAAATTGGCTTAATATTTTAAGGAGATGAGCAGAATGGGGTCAGTTGATGCTGCTGATTGTGTGTGACATCATCACACGGTATTGGAGAATTGGCTTCACTGTGTGAAGACAAAATGACGAAGCAGCACTGATCAATTCTGCAATAAGCTGCTGTTCTACTGGGCTTGGAGACCTGAACATTTAGGAGGAATGAAACACTGAACAGGAATCCCATTCCCCATAAAAAGTTGGTTTCAAACACCAAGCACAGAGCCATCAAAAAGGGCTGCTCTGTGTTAGGGGTGGATTTGCTCCTCTGGGTCAGGGGGTGATCTCTGTGTCCAGACACACTGAGAGGAATTTGCATTGTAAAATCACTTCCTCCAGTAAGGTCTGAACATCTTAAAAGCAACTCATGTTTTGCATCAGCATCTAAGCCATTCCCTACAAACCACCTCAAACTGTGCATGGAACCGCTCTGTGGCCGTATTTTCCCTTCTTCGCTCATGCCCCGAAACCAAAAGCACATCAATAGCACGGGGACTGTCCTGCACAGAGGGGTGGCAGTGAAACAACCATCAGGCTCACACCAGCTGGGGCAGCCCTGAGGAAAATAAAACACCTCCAAAAGACACTGCAAGACAAGCTATAGAGCCCTGCAGCAGAATCGGGGGCGCAAATCAGATTCCAAATGCAATTTCAGAGAACCAAAGTTTACCCCAAAATTACTTAAAATGCCTGAAATTATAAACAAAACCCAGTTCACAATAACAGAGGTTTTTACCCTTCCTATTATGGACTCCATCAAAGGAAATTAAAAGCTTCCAAATGCTTTTTCCAGATTCCAATGGAATATTTAATTGTTGATAGGAGGAAGCAGTTTTGCATTGCAATAATAGCTGGCATAAAAGAATTCAAGTCAGAAATGGCAACAGGATCTTCCTGGGGAAAAGTCTGTACCTTTGGAGTGTACTTCCCTCCAACACAACAAAAGCCCAGATGTGGGACCTTCAAATACAGTGCATTATTATCTCAGGGCAACTGACAAATTTATTCATAGTTTCTCTAGGTTTTTTTGTTAACAGGATAAAAAAACCTTTTTCATTTTGACCTCAAATTTCTCGTGCTTGCTGCATATTCTTCTGGCTCTTGTTTTGAATATTTTTATTATTCTGAGTAATTGCATGCTGGCAGTTTTCATAATCACTAATTGCACTAGATGACTCTTGTGATCACAAATAAAACATTCGGGAGGGAATAAATGAATGGAACCATCCTCAGAATCAATAACTGCTGAAGCCTTCCTACATACAGATAAATCTTTTTTTGTGCACAGAATAAGTTATCTAATATTTTCATCTTCATTGTTGATGCAGGAGCAAACTTTTTTGTTCTTTCTTGAATTTAGCATTGTGTCAGATTTCTTACTGAATCTCACGTAAAACACTTTGAACTGGCAGAGAAAATAATCCATTGGTGTTGGATCCAGCCCTGTCTCTGGATAATAGAAACTTACAGAAAGAATTAAAGGAATTGAAATGAAAAGAGTACACAGAAAAATAAAAAAGAAAAGAACAACAATACCACATCTCTTTGTTGGTGTTGGTTTTGAAATGATTCCTAACTCAATTAGTACAGATCACAAATTTGTTGATTTGCTAAAGAGAGCTCTCCAGGGCATAAAAATATTTATGTAATGATTGGAACAGCAAATAAAATTCATAAACAAAAATAATTTAAATTATAACTGAAAATTTATTATCCCTGAAGAAACATTTACAGTCTAACCAAAACCTATGACCCCAACCAACCTGAGCCTTCTGTGATCAAAATGCCCGAATTCCAACCTATCAACCTATTATTCTCCAGTACTTTTGCTGTGCACAACACAGAGCAAATGTCCTGCTTTACAGTTCTGCCTCCCCATGCCCCTGGCTCAGCTCCTTGGCTCAGCTGGGCACTCAGGGCCACAGGCAGCTGCTGGAATTGGCTTTTCAGCTTCCCCCAGTGTCTAACACGGGGGTCCAGGGTTCCCCACAAATGTCCCTGCCTGGCTGCAGCAGCCCCTGGCTGGCAGTGCAGGGGAGGGAGTGCAGGGTACAGCAGCAGACTCGGTGTGCAGGCATGGAAATGGCACTGGCCTGGTCATTTCCACAACTTCACACCATAAATGAGGCAGCAGCTGGAGATACCGGCTATCTGATCGCATATTTAATGTTCCTTCTGATCTGAGCAACCGCAGCCTGACGGACTCTCACTGGTTTCTAAAGTGACCCACGGTAATTAACGACAGCAAAGAGTGAAGGTCTTTGTTTTCTGTCTCCTCCTCAGCACCTCTGCACTCCCCAGTTCCCAGCTCTCCTGGAATGCATCCCCTCACCCACCAATAACCCACTGGCACGTCCAGGATTGCTTCATGGTGCACACCAAAGCGTGATCACCTGCAGGCAATCAGGACGTTTGCTTCACATACACACTCCTGATCCAAATCAAAATGCAAATGTAAACTCTCTCATCTGCCATCCGGCCTCATAAACATCCACACAATTCACTGTCTGTAACTGCAATGATCTGCAATTAACAAATGAGAGCAAACTGCAAAATCATTTTCTCGCAGGTATTTATGTGCGAGTTTCACGGTGCCACACAACCACCCTCATCTCAAAACAAAGATCTAAATGCTTCATCATGGTATATTTAGTGACACATGGACAAAATGCAAATGTGAAATTTAAAGGTATATAAATTAAATGGTAATCACCTCCCCCTCCTCGGTAGTCTGATCTGAATCTGGGAGAAGCTGAAGCTCCTATTAACTACAAAAAATAAGTGATCTGTTCCAAGATGTGTTCAGCAGCTGCAGCTTCCATTTGGATAGGAAAATACCTACTACAAATAAATAAGTGTACCATTTCCAGAGAGTTCCAAAGGTACTGAGCTCTTCCAGAAATCTGACTGTGACTGCAATTAATGTTCCTCAGGCATGTTTAGCCCAGACACCCAAACTAACTGTGACTTCTGCAGAGGTCTGGGAATTACACCAGTTATCCAGTGGATAATGAAAATAAAAATTAAGCAAAAAAATTTCCACAGAGTTAGGTTGAGACAGACTGGAATTTATAAGCAAATGATTAGAAATGATTAAACAATGGAGCTTAGCTTTAAATGGTGTGAAATTACTTCAGGACCAGCAGAACTTCATTACTTCCTCTGTTTGTGCATAATGGATTTTTTGGAGCATAATTTCTCTCTTGAAAAGCTCCATAATATTAAAATGTTTTTGATTAACTAGTCAAGAAGCAAAGCAAACAACAGACATTTTTATACACTGGTATCCAAATAACTCAGGAGAACAACTGGGAGCACAATGAAAACTAAACTGAGCCAGAAATGCCTTGTAAATATTACAGTAGATGCTTCTGCCAAAATATTGTCAACTAGTACAGATTGCACAGTGCCATAATTACAGTAGATGACATAAAATTATTATAAATTAACAGTTTATAGCACAAAGTCATGCATTATGTATTTTTATTAAGTAGCTACACAAGTGCATGAAATGAAGAACTATGAAATAGTGTAAAAAGTGATTAAACTGATCTAAACTTTGCCTACAACGCAAATTACAGGCTCATTTTTTTCACAAGGTTTAAACTCAATGCACATTATTAGGCAAGAATTGTTGGAATTGGGGAGAAAGGTGTAAAAGCCTAAAATTCCATTTCTATATCAAGATGGTAACTTCTTTTCAAAATAAAGCTACGTACGTAAATTTTAATCCCTAGCCAAAGGATTTGAATCAAAAGGTTGAATCCCAACACAAGTACAACCTCAACAAATTTTCACTGTAGTAATTATTTATTGCTGCAGTTTTACATGATAACTTCACTGTTCCCCAGTTGTGGGGGCCGGACATCTAAAATTTGGGCTATGGATCTTTATGTGTAAGAGCACGTGGTGTAAATACTCGATTGGATTTTCTGTCAGTGCAATGAAATGTATCTTATCTGTGTCTGTGAGAGTGTGAATGTTTATTTTTAGACTGTCTGAAACATACTACTCCTTAATACATTTAGCAAATATCTTTCATTAACTGTATAGAGAGATTTAATCACTGCTGTTGAATTCCTAGTGAGCAGTAATTCCCACTCTGGGCTTTATTTATTTCGAGAGACGCCAATATCCCACTGCAGAGCCTGGTGCAGTGACCATAAGACACAACTCCCATTTCAGTGAGGATTATTTGCTGTAGGTGAGCACTCACATCCGTGCCGTGTGTGTGTATCCATGGGAGAAGCACATTTGTGTCCAGCTGGGACTCACAGAGCTCTGATCTCAGTCATAGCAACCAATTTGAAACTCAGTTTTCCTGAATTTGTTGTCACTTCTGCTAACCAGGCAGGACCAGAACGGTGCTTTAGCGATGCATTAAGTGTTCTGAGCTTCCAGAATCGAATCTGAGCCCAGCAGAGGCACTCCTAGGCATTAACTGGGCTCTATTTCTCTCTGTCTCAGCTGACAGAGTCTTGCAAGAAACGTTCTACATCAAGACAGACACTGCTTTCCTTCAGAGTATCTCTGTATTTTGGCAGTGCTTGACAACATATTTTGGATCAAGCCAAGACACAAAAAAGCCAGTTGTTTATTTTACAGTTTAGGATGGCCTTAATCTATTTTCTACTCACAAACATTCACCATTTCTGGTCAACCTCACTTCTAAAAATAACTTTGCTTTAACTGAATTCCATTACAGTGAATCCAGTCTCTGATTAATCTATTAGAGATATTATTAATATAACTTTGATTTATTAGCTATAAATACATCTGTTATATATCAGTCAGTGAATTTATCTAGCAGAAGTTATCTCGCAGAGGAAATGTGCCTTTCCCCAAGGAGCACTCGTGCACAGTCGCAGCAGTTGTTGAATTTTGGAAACAAATCTGTCTGTGACTTGCCATTTCCTTCCTGCTCCAATCTGGTTCATTTAGGATTAGAAATGGTCTTGAGTGTCATGGTGCACCCGTATGGCAAGAGCCTGTCCTGCACAGAGCCCACAGTATTCCACATCTGTTAGAGGAGACACCTGTAAAACCAGCAGTGGGAGATCTCCCACCCCCACTGGGAACCATCGGATCAAAGACAAAAACCCCAGCTCATCAGCATGAAGAGTTAAATGCAAATTATTCAGAGACTTTGGAAGTGTTGCAATCACCTGTTTCCATTTTTATCAGCAGGCCCAAGAAGATCTTGCTTCACCGTGGCCAAACACCAAGTTCTTATTGCAAAGAACAGATAAATGAACAATAATAGCAGGTGATGAATAGCAAAACCAGAGTTAACAGAGCAGCTATACCCAGGCTCCTGTCATAGGACATAATTCCCGTTTACAGAACATTTTGCCATAGTCCAATCCATTTATCAGCAACAGCAGTCACTACATGGAAAAAATACAGGTTTCCTACCTATAAGGAATGCAGGTTGTTTGCTCATTTTCGTGGAACATGACATTGCAGTGAGGAATTAGTGGCACAAAACACTTTGGAGAACTTAAAATCCTACTACACAAAACACAGCCCCTATTACACAAAAACAGTCATGCAAATAAGTCCCTGAAGATCTGTGTCCACCTACAATTGTAATTTATAGAACACAAGTACAGAAAAAACCTCAGAAAATCTTTTTCTACTTCAACTCAAACTCTTATTTTTTAAGCTGCTTGCGTGTCTCCAGATCATCACGACCAGACAAACAGGAACTATAAAATCATGTACCTAAAAAAATAGCTAAAACTCTTTAGTTTCGTACCTGTATTTTACCAAATAGTTCTACAAAAGATCTCAGGCAGAGCACATAGAAAAGTACTCACCTGTTTGTATTTTATTCCTTCCCAAAAGTACTCGCTCTGAAATGCCAGCAGTTCCTTCTAACTGAGGGTGTTCGTAAGCTGACCCCTGTTCTGGCCAGTTACACAACCCCTGAAATCCAGGGCTCCATGCCAGCTCTTCCCTGGGGCTGGGAAGACCACAGGGATGGTTTTCCTCGGCATGGAGGTTTCTACAGGCAGGTTTTAGGGAGCGAATCCAACCCCCAGGCCCTGTGATGTACCCTGCCCACAGCGTTCAGTGCTCCTGGAACTGCAGCCTTTCCCACGTGCCAGCCAAGTCCCTTGAGCCAGGCAGGAGAATTTACACCTGGGAAATGTCAAGGATCAAGGGGGAACCCAACTCTGGAACAAAGCATGGCTTCTGTGGTGGCTCCAATGCTGGCAGGTGAAGCACAGCTTCCCAGCAATCCATGCTCTGACTGTCACAAACAAGAGCGGGAGGAGATGAAATGGAAGGAACACCACCAAGCTCTCCAGTTTGCATTAAAACTTAGCTACCATTTTTTTTTCATGATGTTTTCTTAGTGTTTGATTTCTTTTCTAACGACAGTGTAATGCACACTGACACCTTTTCATTTCCACATCATCAAAAGTTCTCTAAAGGCTCACAGTGAAATCTCACTGCAATAATCACAGAGGAATCAAATTAGCATCCTAATGAATCCTCCATGGACTTGTGCCCTTATGTGTTTTCCCCATTCTAATCTCCTGTCATAATGGCACCTTAAGTGGGTCCCTACAGATTCCTACCAAAATTATTATGAAACAGTTCACGTGATAGCTACACCACAGAAATCTGAACAGAGAGTGAGAGGCATTGTAAAAGAACAGATTCTGAAAAGTAACTACTAGATACAGTTACAGTAGCTGGTTTCCTGTTCTGGATTTGATTTTTTTCCATACTATATCCGAAAGAAGTTTGAAAAAAGCTACCTGGAAGCCCCCTCCAAAATCCTTGACATTTAAAATATTCATCTGGAAAAGTTTCAAGCCCTGCAGCACAAAAGCAGGTTAGCTGTTAACTAAACCAGTGTTTAATGGTCAAGGGAATGAGCACCAGGAACCCTGAGAACAATTTTTTGAACCAGTTCACTCCAGTAAAGGGTGAAATGTGCACAAGCACCACACAGTGGGTGCAAGGCTGAAACCAGAATCAGTACTGGCAGCAGCTCAGAGTTGTGAGCATATGCTCATAGTAACCATATTTATTGTATCATGGCAGTTTAGACACAGAATCGGGGAAGGAAAAAAAAATTAATTTCTCCTTTTATATGGCTGCTGACTGATAAGAGGTACCAAAATATTTTGCATCTGTATCAGAGGCACTGAGCCTCTTCTTGCAGACCTCAGTCGTGATTCCTGTGTGAAATAACTGCCAGCATTTTCCCTCCCACAGAGGAATGTCCCGGAGAGCACTGAAAAGAAGCTGTACATCTTTCCTGAAGTATAGCAAAAAATGGAGAGAAATCCAAGGGGAACAGCTAAAGTCATTTTCATGGCTAAGTAGAAATACCAATAAGATGGGGTCCCATAAATTGTTATGAAAATTCTAATCTCCATCTCACTTCTATCTGAGTTGGTGGATTAACTGCTTAGGCCTATCATATTTTAACAATCTGCAAGAAAAAAATGACAAAACTTTGATGGTACTTATACTAAGAACAGAACAGAGTATAATAATTAAAAATAAATGACGAACTTGGTCATGACAGAGCGTTACTCGAAGAAAGGTTGAGTCACTAAAAAAAAATGAGCTTATTAAACTTCTCAAGCAGCACATGAGTTACAGTGGTAAAGGGTAGCACTAGTGACAGCCTGCCATGAGCCAGAGCACCGTGACAGTCCTTGTGCCACAAAGACTCTCGCACAAAGGGATTCTGCAAACACTTTTCAAACAAAAATCTGCAACAGACCTTCCTCCAGCTCTGCTCTTGCTGCTTTCACATGGTTGGCCCACGGCTGACCTGAAGTAATTTCACTCACTGTGCTTGTGTTTATTGGAACTTGCAATGCCTTGGAAAATGCTCAGTATAATTAAAGACGCTGAGACATTGAGCATTTCTGGTATTTTTCTTTGTTAAAAATGCGCTGTAAAAATACTCTCCTTTCAGCTTCCAGACTATAGAAAACAACAAAGGTAAACTCCTAAGCTCTTGCATGATCTTTCAAGCACCTCTTGCTGTGCACAGAATTGAACCACAGCTATTTCTGTCCACTTTGCCATGACATATGAAAATACTCCATAAAGAAGTGGCATTTTCATACGAGAAACCTTGAAGCTAAATGATTTCAAGTGCCATAAAATCTTTTGTGATACGCTGACTTTCTCCTCCAAGAGAGCTTCATCTAATTGACAGGGGGAAAAAAATTGTTTTGCTACATGTGCTGTAAAGTTATGCATTTAAAGCAATCTTGGTAAACAAGCTGATGGCTTAATTTAAGTTTTGAAAAAAAGAAAAATCCAAAATATGACGGAATGATCGTTTGAAATTATTTTTCTGGTATTTTTCTTACCATGCTGGGGACTCAGTTCACCCAGTCTTACAGTAGTGATTTTAATCTTTGCCTTATTATGGCAAGAACAACAAACCATCTAAGGAAACATCCTCATAATGACAAAGGAGGAGAATACGTATGAGCCATTGAAGCCTACTTAGAGCCCAATTGACAACTCATTTGTCAGTGGTCTGGCAATAAATTGACCAAATTAGTTTTGCTGTTCTTCTTATACAAAGAAAACAAACCTAATTGATGGGGTGGGGGGAAATCCCTGAGGAAAATATTATGACCGTTGAAAAGCTGAAGTGTTATTAGCAGTCTAGCAAATGCATGCAAAAGAAAAAAAAACTCTGCCGGTGTCTCGCCAGTGTTCCCTTGTAGACAGAAATTACCAGCATGTTCTGGCGTTACTCAGGGCAAGCATTCCCTCCGAAAGCCTGCGGTAACTGTTTGTAGCGACAGGACTCTGCTCCAGCTCTGGTTTGGCGTGCGGCTCACAGAGCTGGAGCATCATCACTGCTCAGGTAGGAAACACCCGGCAGGAAAAGCGGACCGGCTGCCCCGGAGCGCGGCGGGGATGGCTGGGAGCGCCGGCCGGGCACACAGGCAATGCCCTGCTGCTGGCAGGGACCTCCCCAGGGCACAGCTCGGGAGGGGAAGGGGCTTCCCTGGGGTCCGGTCTTGCCCCGTGCTTCACACACTCCAATGCCAGTGCCCGAGCCAGCAGCGGGGAATGTCCTGGGAACTCTCAGCAGAAGCTGCACAGCCTCGGCATCGCTCGTGCCACGCTGCTGAGACACCAACTCAACTCTTCACCAAGTTTGATGAGGATTTTTAGGGACTATTCAAATCTCGAGGATCAGGATGCTGCTCCATCTTCTCTGGAAGCACAGCAGCACCTCAGCACTGCACAGCCCACACACAGCGGATGGGCAGCAGAGATGTTTGAAAATAACACATGCCACAGCTGCAGGAAGAGCCTGCTTCAACGCTATCGGAAAGCTGCAAAACATTTTGCAAATGTTCCTTAGCATTTAAACATTTATATGTAGCTCCCGCTATTGCCTTTTAAATATTCCTCTTAAATTCCATCACGCAAAAATTATGAACCTGGGAATATATTTAAAGAAAACATAGTAGCATGTACCTAAGCAGGCGAAGAAAAAAAACATATCAAGCCATTTGTGAATAACAAGAGTTATTGGATGGAGTTTTTTATGTCCTGAAACGTGAAGACCTGTTAGCATTTTACACTTCCAGAATGTGGTGATATTTTATATGCTGTTTAGACATGTATGAGCAATAGCACCTCTTCTACTTTGATAAGCATTTCGCCACACAAAAGCTCACAAACATTTCCCTCGTATCTACCCAGGATTTGCTATTTAAAAAAAAAAAATAAAAAAATCTCAAAACATTTTTTCAGAGGTAAAAAAATGTATAAAGCAGCCTCTTTTGCAGACCACAGCAGTTCTACTGAATGGCAAACGTTCATTATTATTCACTGATATGCAGAAGACATTACTGACAATTCCCAGAGTGTTCCCTCTTTCATAAACAGGCTGTTGATGGCTGATGCATAATCCACCCGAGCAGTGCAATAACAGGGAAAATACCACAAACTGTACACAGGGCAGCCCAAAAACTATGTGCCAAAACTGCTGCAGAGAGTAGACAATGCATTTCCTTGCCTACACACAGTTCTCATTGTCAGTGGCACTATTTGTGAAGAAATGCAAACTCCTACACCTCGCCAGGCGATTTCCGTGCTCAGAGACTGCTCAAGCACCACGGGATTGTAAAGAGCATTTCACTCAAAGTATTCAAAGTTTAAAAGAACTATGCTGATATGATGCTGTCAAAAGTCTTGCTTTGATTCCTTGTGGTGCATGAGATATCACCTGAAAATATATTTTTTATGGGATAAATCTATGGAACTCTCCTGCCGGGACAGTCCTAAGTCACAACACACGAAATCCTATGGAACGTGAATGGAACAGCAAATCCCCAAATGTGATGATGCTTTTTGGCCCTAAGTATTATTTGTAGAGACATTCTTCATACAAATATTTCATTTTACCGTCTCTGCACACAGCTTTTGGCATACTGATTGCCTTAATGTCAGCTTAGGCCTCTAGGTGCTTTTACATCCAGAGCCACAGATGCAATGAAAGCTGGAAAAATATTTATTATGAATAATCTGTGGCAAGTTTTACGATTTGTTTTGAAACCAACTGTTCACAAAGACTCACAATTCAGAACTGTTTGACAAACAGTGAGATAATGTCAGTGAATAAGTCCCTGGACATTATTCCAGTGCAGGCTGAGACCATAACCAGTTCGGAGAGTGGCTGGGGCAGAGGACAGCAGGCAAGGGAAATAATTCTTCCTGTTTTGGTGCAAGAGATTTTTCAAAGTGATCTTCCCTTCCTCTCCTTTGCTTCCTTGAAAAAAGAAAAACCAAATCCTTTCTTCTCTCCTCCACCATTTCTGGTTAATATAAAAGCAAGTGAAATCCAGGGCAAGACTTAAAAGGAGTTAAGGGTTCATTCACCTGTAACTTCAAGAGTGAAGATGCTGAATTATTACAGGTAATGTGACTCTTGGCCTAAACTTATTTCTGCTTTCTGTTGCCATATTTTAGTAGAAATCCTTTAAGATAACATTAAAAATACCTTGGTGCCTCTTGCTCCTCAAATACAGAATCTAATCTCTGTTTGTGACCACAGCAGCTCTTTTTGTGCAGCTGTGATTATACAACACAATTTTATCAGTTCGGTTGAAGGGTAGACAAAGAAAAGCACAGAACACAGAAGGGAAGGCTCTGCTATGATTTGAGTATTTTACTTTTTTTTCATTATATGCTTGTTATTTCTTTTGGGTTCCAAATTTAAAGGAAATGTGAGAATCGCACTGTCCACGGGCTTGCTGGGGTATGAAACTTGGCTCTGTGAGATTTGTTGCTGTATCACAGGAACTGAACTCTGCTGAAATGTCAGCAGCATATTGTCATTATTAATAAAATGTCTGCATTGAATCAGATTTGCAACTGGAAAAGGCAGAACTCCTGTTTCCAGCCTTGGAACATTCGCTATGCTATCACTGCTGCTAATGCTGCTGAGTCCCATTTATAAAACAAAATTTGTTTGTTTCTTTAATGAACATATGGGAATTTAATTATAACAAAGCTGATGCACACAAAAATTTGCAGAAAGCATTAAATATACAGTAAGAAGTATCCTCAGTTTCGGCTTCCCCAGTTCTGCATACAGTGACATCAGATAAATTTGTATTCCATTTCTAAACTCAGACATATGCATCACAATTTCTTGTAATCAAGATATATAAAGGTTACAACCATCTGCTTCTCAGACTGCCTTGCTAAGTTATAAGACAAACCCAAGTTTTGAATTTTCATTGCATTTAAAGGGCTGATTTATTGATATTTGGGAAAAAAAAGGAACCCTCCCCCAAAAACAACAAAGGTCAAATCAATAGCTAAGAGCAGTTAAAATGGTGTTTGTGGTAAAGTGAAAACATGACTGATAAGGTTGTAAAGTTCAGTACTTGAATTTTCTCGTTACACCTGTATTCCTGGGAAGGCTGTGCTCTTTTCCTGCTGTGGAATTGGCTTAGCACTGCTCTGAACCTCACTGAGACCCAATTCAGGAAAACAAAGCGAAGCAAAGAAAGTTTTCAGCAAAAGTAAAAAAAACCCAAGAGCTATTAAAACAAGAACACTTCTCTGAAGCACCAGTTAAAAGGAGAACAAACTGATGTAAATCATTAACTGGGGTCATGCAGCACCAGCTTTCTCGTTAAAAAGTCGCAGTTAAGAAAACAGAAAATGCCACATGAAAGGCTACCTGTGTTCTCCCCTTTGCAAAGTGCTCCCATGATATTTTTTATAGAATAATTGCATAATTGGCACATATGCTGTATGGAATACAATTGGATCTTGATTTTGCCTCCGATTCCTGATTGCTGCCGTAGTTAACACTGGCAGCTCGGTGACTGAAATGTTCTTCAGACAGACACAGCACAAATATGCACTTTTCTGAGCGACACATTTTGTTTCTAATTATTTGCCTTATGTCAGTTGATAGTTTAGGATATACATAGGACACATTTCCCAATTAATCTCTCGGAACCCCGAAGCGTGAATTTCTTTTGTATATAACAGCTGGCATTTTCACATACAGAAACCTAAAGCAGGAAGGCAAAATCCCACCAAGATACCTTGAAAACAGTTTTTGTAATATTGAAACTCCTGTTGCAGAAAACAAATCATTTCCAGCCCAAATAATGCAATTTTAGATTAATGAAGGAGATGGACTAACAGAGAATGAGCCCTCCCTTCTCAAGAGCAGTGGAATATGTGCTTTCAGAGAATCACAACACAGCTGATGAAGTGCTTTTTGTGGAAACCCCAGGAGGGTTTCCACCTAAAACAGGCACAACGTCCACGATGGCCAGGGATAAGATTTTTAAGGCCCTAAGTAGTCACACCTCTACAAAGTTGCTACTTTTGGTATTTGCCGCTAAAACTGATGAAGAGGGATGACAAAAACTGTGGTGTGTGAACAGGATTTATGCAGATTTCTCTAAGCAACACTCAGCCAATTTCCTTGTCTGTAAATAGTCATTTTTGTTAGGTCTAGCCAGGTTTTACCTGTAAGTGTCAGTTTGATGAAGCCAACCTGAAAATGGTTTTTATTGGCTTCTTAACAGAATTTCTAGTCACGGACAGAAAGGTGCACCCACTTTTTCACTCACTACAGACGAGTCTGAAATACTGAATTTCAGATTTTCTCTCCCTTTACTTCAGGCCAACACCACGATTCCCAGTTTTCTTCGTCTCCCTCAAGTGTATCAGACTCCCAGCTGGTTTGAAGGTGTCTCAACCTTTCCTGCTGGAGCTTGACCACTTCCCCCAAGTAACCCCCAGTGTATGGGACACACTGAGCCACGGGGACAAACCAAGGCTTGTGCTCCTCATGGGATATGGGAAAGAGCAGATCCAGGGTGCAGTGGGAGCACCCTAACTCCCTGCATCAGTTTGCTGAGGAACTTTGACTCTTGCCACTGCAGTGTTGACAGTTTCCCCCTTTTTACAGGTAGAAAAAGAGTTGTGAAAAGACATTTGCATGGCCCTGATTTCACAAGAGAACATTTCTCTGCCTCGATTTTCACCTTAGACTCTAAATTTGATGCTCAAATATACTACATGTACCTCAGCATCTCCAAACACAGGTCCATCCTATCAGGGGTGTTACCAAGGCCTAAATTTCAGGAGACAGAAAGTTTAGTTTTATCTCAGATTAGTTGTTTGTTTCCCATCTCCTGTTTTAAAGTCTGGCAACCCAACCTTATTTAAATTTATTCTGTTGCTATGGTGACAGCTCATCTTGTCAATCAGCAGCAGAAGAGGAAGGCACACCTTCCTGTGAGCAACTGCAGAAAGGCAACGTTCTCTAGGCACAGCAATTAAGAAATTGGATTAGTTTTGAGGAAATTAATATATACCCTCACAGTAAGAAGTCCAAATGATGCTTAACTCCCTACAACATTTATTTCTGTCATTAGCGTGCACGTGGGTAAGGAAATGCAATCATCTGCACCAAGCACTTGGATGCACGTTCTCCCCGAGACCTGGGGAGAGGGGACTGCTGTGGTGAAGATGGGGCAGAAGAGATGAAATTTTAAATTGCTTTTTCTCGACTTCTATCCCGTTTTAGTAGGTGTCTAGTGGTGGAATGCCTGTAGCTTCATAAAATAGTGGGATGGGTGCTAAACTGAGCAAGCTGTGAACACCAACGAGAAGTCTTTCCACGCCATGAATTAAACGGCCCCATTCATAAAGGAGCTTCTGGGTAAGGCTGAATTGAAAACCCCATTTCCCCCAGGAATGGCCCTGGCCCAAGGAAGGCAGAGCTCTGGTTTGAAGATTATATTGTCATGGTGCAGGCTGAAATCTCTCCCTCCTGCCCAACACCTCATCCCGCTGCTATCCACTTTCACACTTCATTATTCTAGATCAGGAGAAGACACAAGAGCATTTAACTCAGCCAACAGCTTTCACCACTTCAGCAGATTTCCTCCTCTGGATCACCTACTTTTAGTATTCACCATTAAATGAAATCTAGCAAAATATTGAATAAAAGTTGAATACTTTTTTTTTTATTATTTCAAGACTCTTCAGAGTTTTGCACTTCTGTCATGACCTTAAGTATCACGTATTTGTCCTTGTAATTAAATATTTTACCTTGCTTATTCTTGCAGATATCATGAAGAAATAATGTCACTATTATTTGCACTATTCTTTATGCTCACCAGTTAATAATTCTCTTTTGCTTTATTAATTCAATTTAATTAAACTGAGTTACAATATCATTACTGCTAACAATTTCTTAAACATTTCAAATTTCTCTATTAAATGATTCCCTATATATTACATGGATACTTAAATTCTTAGTGCATTTTAATATTTCCTCCCCATTGGCTGCTTCCCAATCAAACTTTTGTTTCTTTATTTGTTCTTGAAGTGTGTTCAGGTAATGTTGTTATCACTAGTTCCTACATGCTCCCTTGTTCATGAGACTTGTCTTTTTCACAGGATTAGCTCTCAAATATCCATGGATTGTTCCACAAATTCTCTCACTAAGCAATGCAGTATTGTCATCAAAAAATATATTTTAAATGATATAGTTATCACCATCAAAATCTCCAGAATAGAATTCCTCCATGATCAAAGTTCTGGCTCTCTTGCAGACCTTTTTTCTTCTAAATCAGCAATACATTTTGCTATCTGCTTTTCCTAACTGCCCTCCAGGGTTATAATAACTGGATTGCTTTATTGTTCTTATCTATTAAAGCTTTCTGATGTATCAGCCAAAATACATTCTTATTTCAGTGTAACTGCCCAGCATCATCTCACACCAGCATCAAAACATTGCTTTGCTTCTTTTTGTTCATCCCACCACAAATTTTATGGTTTTCAATATTCAATTTTTTGCAATTTTTCTTTCTGGAGAAGCTCTGTTTTCTGTTTAGCAGACTGCATTTGGTCCTGGCATTTCCTCTAGACAAAAAGAGGTGATTTTTCTCTTCCCGTTTTCATTAATTCTGGTAGGTTAAGCATTGAGGGCCTAGGCTGGACTCTGTTTTATCCTTTTCCCTTCACATCTGGGTTGCAGCGCGTGCTGCAGGATTCACTCCAGCCCGGTGTGTCCCTCAGGGCCCCTGGGTGCCTCTGACCATTGGAGTCACCAACGTCCCTTCCCACAGGAATGCAAAATCCCTCAAACCCTGCCTGGAAGCCCGAGGCAGCAGCAGCTCCCCCCCATCCCAGCAGGGTCCCCTTTGTCCTGTGCCAGCAGGGCAGGAGCTGCGGGCAGGGGCAGGGGTGGGACGGTGCTGGGAGCTGGGAAGGCGCTGCCAGCGCTCCGTGAACGGCTGCAGACACTGGAGCACTGCAGGGACATGGAAGGGCTGCGAGATGCACACCCAGCAACAGCAGCACTTCCACTTCACTGCATGGGGACCACAGGAATTCCTGTGCTGGGGGCTGGTGGCAGCACAACACAAGTGGTGAGGTTTCCAGCTGGTGTTTTAGCACCCAGCACACACAGAACAAATGCCTTAGCACGGTGGTTGTGCAGTGGCTGCAGATGTCAGAGGTGTGTGTGGCTGGTTTTCGTCACTAAAGGTGCCCATTTGGGCCTTTTGTGGGGTGAGGAAAATCCCCGGGTGCTTGAGAGACCGTCCCTCCTGCCAGCAGAGGGTCACGGTGGCACTACCAGAGCTCAGGATGCACACAGGTACCAGCCACTCACGGGAGCCTTGTCCCCACTGAATCCTGCTCATGACTCATCTTCGTCATCAACACTAACATGCTTAGCAGAGACAATTCCACCTAAACATCACCCGATGTACTTTGGTTTGCTCCTGCAATGTGCCTCAGCTGTAGGGAGACAGGAACTTGTGTACCCAAAGTACATTAATTTTTAAAGGGATGTCTGAGGGATGGCAGGATTTGGGCTTGGTTTGTTTTGAAAAGCAGCTGTGCTGGAAAATCCAAGACCAAAATCTTGAAGATGAATATCCAGAGAGCACAAAACTGCATGACAGTGGAAGAAGCCAAGCAAGGACAGATGAGAGAACTTTTCTATTGACTCCCAGTACGAAGAATCAACTTTTTCACCTTATCTGCTGTGAAATTAATCAGATTTTCACATTATGGTAGTACAAAGAGCTACCACCTGTGTAATTTCCTGAGCTCACTGGATTTTCTTTTGTCTGGCACCTTCTGTGCTGCCCAGTGTCATTCCTGTTTTGTTCATAGGCTTTGACAGTGTGAGTACATTTTCTCTCCAGAGCAGACAGCCCCCAGCTGCAGCTTTCCACATTGTGAAGCTGACACCACACAAATCAAGATGTGCCTTAAACTTGTCCTTGAAGTGCTTCACTTCTCTCCTGACCCCTCAGCTATTCACTGCAGCTTCATGCCAAACAAAAAGAGGGGGATTTCTAGAGCCTTTCCAGTATGCACAACCCATAAATAAACCAAAGCAGATGAATTGACAGGAGAACCACTACAATAATATTTAATCACACCCTCAGAATTCAGCTGTCAAAATCTTTTTCCACAGATATTCAGGTATATAAGGAGAGTAAACACAGAAATACCTGAGATCTTGGTGCAATAACTATATATTCTTCAGAATTTTTCAACTGCATAGAGAAGCAGTAACCAAAGAGGACTTTGCAGAAATTTACTTCTGTTTGAAGTTCATTGATTCTCATTCTAGACACTTTTATTCCACCAGGCAGTAGTTTTGGAGTAGTTTTACTGTTGATCATCATCTGACACAGCAGGCTGCTGAGGAAAAAGTTAAACTAACTAGAACTAATGAGCAGTAAAACTCCCCAGCACAGGTCCAACAGTGGGCAGTGTCTAAATGTTGTAATTAAATGCTTAGAAAGATCTAATCAGATTCATTATCCAGAAAAATATCACACTAAATTGATAAAAAGAGAGAATTTAACCCAATGTTGAAATGCATACCTACTGCATGAATTCATTCTGGACAGAAGAAAATAAACAATAAAAATTGTGCAAAGGACCCTCATTTTAATCTGATATACTTCTTTCCACCCAGAGTAAATGTAATACCTTCCTTCTCTAGGCAAAATTAGCAATGTCCCCTAATAAATTAACTACTTAAGAGCAATTGAAGGCACTCATGACTTTTTCCATGTACTTTCAATCTATGTGAAACTGTTTCTAAATTGAAGGTTTTTTTCCCCCTTTTTGGTACTTTTTTCCCCCAGTTCTTCAGCATTTCATCTGTTTGTCAAATGCGTTTTTTGGAGTATACTATTTCCTTCCTTTCCAATGAAAATGTAATTAATTCCTGCAGGACTCAATTAAGATTTTGAGTGCAAATGGTGCTGCAGGAGTGAGACAAGGAGGGCTGGTGCAGTGCCCAGCTCGTGGTGATCAGCAGTGTCACTGCTCCATCTCCGAGACCCCAAACCACCCCAGCCCCGCAGAGGGGAGAGCCTGCTCCGGAGGTTCAGCATCCATCCTGTTCAATGCATTCAGGGATTCTATCGCTGGCTCCACGAGCACAAAGCGCTGCTGGTGCCTCTGGGCTGTCAGGAGAGCCCGGTGCAGCCACGGGGGTGCTTTGTGACCTCGGAGAGGAAATTGCCCCGGGGTGACCAAATCTGCCTGGACCGCTGTCACCAGGAGCACGGCCAGGGCTCGGCTCGGCTTTTCCCCTCCGTGCGGCTTTAACCGAGCTGGGTGCGGGGACACGGGAGGGTGGCACGGCACGGATGGGGGGGACCGGGACCGACCTGACATATTCACACCCTTAGGAGAACAACAGAACCGCCTTTGGCAACAGCATCCCCTGCTTAGGCAGCTTCCCGCTTTGCTTTTTCACACATTAGGTAATTTTAGAGATATTTATCCAGAAACACTGGGGAGCTCCTGACATCAGGCCGCAGAGTGCCACATTTGTTAACTCGTGACTTTTTCCTGTTGCATAGTAGTGAAATTTACAGAAATCTGTCAAAATACAGAGCTAGGTAAATACGACTTTAAATATTAGAACATTAATATTACGCAGATGTACATTTTGAGACTTTCTAGCATAATAATATCGGAAGAGGCAACAAGCATCTTCTGAGAACCAGCTAATTACCAACAAAGGGCACGATGACAAGTGTTCCTAAGAAAGTTTTTTTCCTGTAGATTTTAAGGAAAACAATGGTGGCAAAGAGAGCTTGGGCTTCTCAAGAGCCTGAGAAGTGTCATAATAAGGGGAATATAAGATGGAAAGACAAAAAATGGAACTTTCTGAAAGCTGAGGAAAAGCCTGACTAGCTAAATCTAATGAAAGGAGATAAAATCTTACAGACCAGTGTAGAAATATTTGAGAACTAGATCCAAGATGAAATCCTCAGGCTACATGGGCTCCCACACGATCTGGGTAAGAAAGAGCTGGTTAATTTTCTTGAAAATTGGATTGCAAAAGCTTAACAGCTTGCAGTTGAAGATGACCCACTTTGCGTTGAAAAGGCAGACAAAAACCCTTAAAATGATAAAAGAAGGGGGAAAAAAGAGAAAAAGAAAGAAATCCTGAGTAGGAGGCAGGAGGATGCTTGGCCTCTCAGATGAGATTTGAGGGAAGGATCCTCCTCAAGGCAGCCTATGAGGACAGTTACCTTATCTAATATACTTCATATTTCCTTTTATTTCTTTATTTCTTGTTCTTTCTGTCTCACAACAGCAAAGATTCAAACCAGCCCTGCCAAAGGAAAGAAGTGAGGGGCCATTTCACTTCGATTTCCCAGGAAATAAGGTCTCACATCTGCTTCCCAGACACGATTGGGAAGTGCAGGATATGCCAGCCTGGGATAGAAAATGCCCACCTGCCGCAGCTTTTTCTGTGCTTTCAAAGACAATCAGAGTTCTACAGCTCTGAAAAATTCCAAATAAAAGACACAGCCTAGTAGATTGTGGTATTAATGAAACGACATAGCTGAGTTTTAAACCTCTTTTAGAAAAATACCTAATTGACTACAAAAATTCCCGTCAGCTCCAGGTTTTAGTCTTCACCAAATCAAATGGATCAAATAACGAGCAGCAAACATTACATTTTGGAACTGGTAATGACCACTAATGTCCTGATTTTTACAAATTTGCACCTGTTCAGCTGAAGACAAGAGCTGAGCTATTTCGTGACCACATGAAAACTGAAATGAGCAAATCACTCTGACCTTAATTCCTTCATACTGTGTTCAGCAGCCTACTTTGTTTTCCGTTTTTGTCCCTTCCAGATTCCATGATGGTCCTCTCAAATCACACAAACCCCCCAAACCTACAACCTTTCAACAGTTTTTCAAAGAAGTTCTGCATTCAACACCTGCTGGAGTGATGCAAAGAAACCTTTGAGACATGTAGGATTAAAGTGTCATACAGATCTGGCGTTATTACCTGACTTTCTATGCTATTAGGAGTGACAGAAAGACAGAACTGTAACTTTTTATAGATAACTGTGGGAATTTCACACTTCAAGGGTTTTCCTCATATCAATTTTCTTATTCATTTCCACTTAGGTAAATGAACACGGGATTATGCAACATCTCATAGTTGAACAGCTGCCTCAAATTTTTAATTAAAAACATCCCAAACATTATTAGTTTTCAAACTTTCCAAACCCAGTCATTTTGTAGTCCTACCTGTAGTTTGCTGATCTGCTCTAGGTGCCATTCTCTATTATTTATAGATAATTTTTCTCCCATCTACCACGTTATTCCATTCCTTCAGAGATGGATTCACATTGCCAATTTAAATCACTGTTTATCCCACATATTCAGTTTTAAGATACATAATTGACCAGCAGTTGAAATAGTCAGTGCCCAGATTTCTTTGGAAGTCCTATATAAGGATACAGTCTGATTTACCACACTGAGATTTGTATTTAAACGAAATGTTGTTTCTCACTGTGAATGCAATGAAGGGAAAAAGAGAAGATAGTTCAGGTTGAATATATAATTAGAAATCTACTTCAGTGAATTTTGAAAAGATTCTCAGACTTCTTTTGGGGGTTTTGTTTGTTTCTTTTTCAAATACTTTTAAAGATTTTTGAAATGGTTAGTTGGAGACTGGCCTGCATTGAAAAATATAAAGTGGAGTGCACAATCTAAGGAACACAGCGTTTGTCATAACGATTTGAATTTTTGTTTTTAAATTGTCAAATCAAGTGTGTTTTAAAGTAGTCTCTTGTGAGTGTACGTAATGAAAAAAATTCTATTTCAGCAGATAATTTTTCAGGTGATTTTCCTGGAGCAAAAGAAAATGCTCAGCTAAAAGGATAATAGAAAACCTAATGTGTTATTTCCATTTTTTAAGAAATGAGTATTATGGTTAGAAACGAGTGACTTTTTTATTGGTGAGTGAAAAAACAAGGTAGTGCCACACTTCTTTCTGCTGAGGTAATGCTGCATCAGGGACCTCCTGCAGTATCACTGCATTGTGTGACTATCAGGGTTAGCATCTGGGCTTTGGCCCAATTCTTTTCTCTACCTTCCAGACTGATGTCCCCACTCCACAGCACCCAAGAACCCCAGCTCCACGTACAGAGTGATAGAAACAAAGAATTCAGTAACTTTTAGAACTGTGTAAAACTTCTCAGATGCCTCAGTGCCTGGAAGTGCCACATACCCCTGGGTATAAATTTTTAATCCCATTCAGCAAAAGCTCGCCACTCTTCACGTCTACTTTTCATGCCATGATATTTTCTTTTCTAACTGTTGGATAAATGTACTTTCTGGATAAACTGTGGGTCGCAACTACAGGATTACACATCTTTTTGTCTCTACTTCAATTTCTGCTCAGGTGTATTTGTATTCTGCAGTACCAACACCTTCAGAGCTCTTCCTGACCTCCCCTAGCAAAGCTGTTCTCCCTCCTAAAGCCACTGCATGAAATGTGCTTTCAGTCCAGTCATTTAAGGCAAGTTCCTTCAGTTCCAATTAAGCCATCTCACCCTCTCTTGCAGGTGATTTTTTTGTCCTTTCCACAGAAACACGAGGCAGTTCTGGGCTGCACAGATCCCCAAGTGCTGTGTGCGGTCCCAGCGGGGCTGCAGCCCCAGGAGGACGCCGAGGATGGCCTGGGAGCAGGGGAGCAGCAGATTTGGGGCAGATGTTGGCTCGTGCTGCTTGCTCAGCCACCCCTGGATGGGGCTGGGCTGCTGGGGAGCAGGGAGAGGCAGTTCCAGAGCAAAGCAGAAGCTGTTCTCCTTGTGCTTTTGATGTGTTATCAACCAAGACACACAGCGCTCCCAGGGACAGAGCTGGAGGCGCTTTTGCGGCTCCCCTGCGCCACTCCCTCCCGCCCGTCTCCACTCGAGTCACCTCAGGACCAGCATCCATCCTCTCCCAGCCCGGGTTTGCTCCCAGCTAACCCTGCAGCACCTCAGGCATTCCTGAAGTGCACAATATGGGCATTAAAAACAACAACAACAGCAACGATGCAGCACAAAAAACCACCACAGAATGCAAAATGCAACAAAGCCCCAAAGAAAAAGGCCCGGGGCTCTGAGCACCCAGCAGCAGCAGGGCTGAGCGGAGCCGCTGGCACCCTGCGACTCTCACACAGCCCTGGCTCACTGCATCTCCTTTCTGGGACTGCTGCACAGACTTCAACCCATGGTGCTTGGACACAAAATATCGGCAGCAATGAATACACGTGAGCATCACAAATTACCCGAAATGAAATTTGGGAAAAATGCAAAGGCTTTTGGCTTTCAAAAATAAATTTCTGCTTAAACTCTAGGACTAGTGTGACAAACTTCAGCAAGCCAGAGTCATCCACTGTCCTACACCACACAGGACAAACAGAAACACTCTGAAAACTGCAAGTACCACACTGCTATAAAGGGAAAAAACTTGCAGAGAATTTAAACCATCCTTTTCTCATAAAATCACGTTACAGTTTCACAAGAAGAATACAAAGCCTTCTAAGCAGTGGAGCAATCGGCAAAATTTGAATCCAAACCAGCAAAATAAGATCATCAACATCAATTTATATCCTTCAAGCCTTACCTTGTCTTCCGGGATCTTGATTACGAAGCTACATCAGTGCCCTTTATACCTGGATGGGAAGAGAAGGGAGAGCAATGCTTAGCACACAAAAACTATTGCAAGTGATAAATAAGAGCTGTCAGCAGGAGTTTAATTTCAATTTAGCAGTTAAACATTTCAATTCTCTATCAGCAGCCCAACTAAAATTTAACTCTAATGGCAAAATTATTTTTCTACCTTTATAGCATAGAAGAAAAAGGTGTTAAACTCAATCTGGTGTCATAAAACTTCTGCTTTTATAACAATTTTGGATTTCAGACATTTTCAAGATTTCAAAGTTGTCTTTTCCCAAACAGAAAAGGACGACTCTTGTGCTTTTTGGCAACAAAACAGCTGAGGTTTTACTTCAAATAAGAAAATAGTGTTTGTAAGGACAATGCACAAAACACCAGGACTAATTTAGCCAACACAGGACTTTGTGTCTCATGCAGTCATTTGTGCCCGTGCAAAAGGAACCTACACAGCAAGGGGAACCAGCTACCAGCAAATATCATTATTGGGGACAATCTGCATCCACTTTGCAAACTGAAGAATCCACACTGCATCACAGGAGTCAGTGTATTAAGACACAATATTAAGCATAATGAATAATTATCTCATTAGAAAACATGATTAAGCCAATCAGCACCACTGAAATGTAACCATTGCTGGATCTCTGGAAAGCTTTCTCCTTTGTCTACAAACCATTCCACTGCTGCATCAACAATAGACACAAACTCCTTCTGCAATTTCTGTTCATGCTATTCAAATAAAGTCCATTTGAAAACATCTATCTATCAAGTCAGCAGATTATTCAAGAAAAAACTTTAAAAAAGAAAAAAAAAAGTAGGAGACGTGAAATCCTGACTTCAATAATTACAGATACAGCTCACTTTATTTTGACCAATCAGCTCTAAATCGTTTAGCCTGGTAAGACAAAAGTCAATTAGTACTTCTTTAACAGACGAATCCTTCTGCTTTTAATTGTCATATCAATAATACTGGCATATCCCTAAAGA
Organism: Ifrita kowaldi; assembly: GCA_013398055.1. Classification (NCBI taxonomy): domain Eukaryota; kingdom Metazoa; phylum Chordata; class Aves; order Passeriformes; family Cinclosomatidae; genus Ifrita; species Ifrita kowaldi. Next base: position 195,556 of record VZRS01003572.1, read on the forward strand.
AAAGTCAATAGTTATTACATCAACTAATTAAAATCTGACTTAAAAGGTAACTCACTGAAGGTTCTGTTCAGAAATTGCAAGTTCTTAGAACTAAAACTTCTTGGGAGGGGGTAGGGAAGGCTCATTTTCTTCTGTGAATCAACCAAAAATGTGTGGCTCTTCTTACTACCAGAAGTGACTTTTTGATTGGCGTAATGAGAAGAACAGTAAAACAGATGGGTCTCCTGTGAAGTTGCACAAGATTCCCACTGGATAATACAAAATGCTGACAGATAACAAAAGAATTCCTCACTTGTTATTCACTGCAGATTAAAATTTAAACATCGTCTGAGCAAGCCAAGGATTTAAACCAATTTTCCTAGCACGGAATTATAAAATAAAATAACCTGAAATGGGAGATGACTGTTTGAGGATACAGGTCTACTAATGACTCCAGGAAAAAAAAAAAAAAATCCTTATTTATCATAATGAGACCAGGAACACTGCAAGGATGTTTTACATTCTTCTGCTGCTCCCGAATTTGAGAAGCTTTTGTAGGAGCCCTGCTCCTAAGGCAGTCCAGGGAGTCGTGTGCAGCAGCACAAAGTGTGTTATTGCTGAAGAGAGCAGTCAAAGCAGACACACAGAAAGATCAAATATTGTGCCATGTCGGACTTTTTTGGCATGATGCTATTGGAGAAGTTGTTTTGTGTATTAAAAAAAGCCCGAAATAGAGGACAGGGTAGAGTTTAATATCTGAGCCTCAGCCAAAAGTGCTGCTGGTTTTTTCTGTTTTACTAGCAGATAATTTAAAAAATAAAAATAAAAAAATCTAGGATCTCTGAAATCCTAGGATTTATGGTTGGACTCAATCTTTATAGTAAAACTAAAAAACAAAAAGAAACTAAGCCAAAACCTTGCTTCCAAAGGGAGGGGAGCCAAACCTAGCAGAGAGGGAGTATATCTAAATGAATGTACAATGAAGAAAAAGTGGGAGGGGAGAAAGAGCTACAGTCGTTAACAGGAGGAACAATTTTAGAGATGGACGATCAATGATGCTTTTGGAAACACAGTGGTTTGTGGAGATTAAAGGAAATTCTGAAGTGTCTGAGCTAAATAAGCCTGTATTTCAAGCTGAATAACATGAAAAGCTGAGATTCTTCTCCAACTGCAAGTGCACTCCAAAAATACACAACACTTCCACAGGTCAATTTGTAAATAAATTATAATTGTGCCATGAGCTCATACACAGATTTGTTCATGGTGCATTCACAGCAAATACATCTCAAGCTGCAGTTCCAGCCTGATGAGTATCTAAGGAAACTTCTGCCTGGGAGTTACAACACAAAATTGACACTGTTGAATTTCATAAAGGAGACTCTAAATACACAGGAGGAAGAAGAAATGCCATTAACACACACCTTTAAATGTGTATGTTCCACGTGAAATTACTTTAAATACACTTTAACACAGATATTTAACAGTAAATACAATTCTGTTCTATATAGAGAATATAATTTTGGCCTGATAAATCCAACCAGATGAATGCAAAGCAAAACCATTGAGAAGTTGCTATGAAAGGAGAAGTAGAAGAACAAAACACATCACAAATGTCAGATTCCTAATGTTCTACAACAGCACGGAGTGTTAGATCATCTCTAAAGGTGAAGACAAGAGATGTACAAACTAAGCAGCTCAGATTTTGGCAAAGAGAACCACTAGGAATAGAATCTCTATATCCCAAATCCTTCAGCTTCAGGGATATAAATCTCTAACAATTTTAACAGGTTTTTTTCTAAATAATGTTGGTGGCATTACGGTTTTATATTTATTTGTTTGTTTGTTTGTTTATGTATTCACACACATGCACACACACACACTAAAGTACCGGTAAGTCTGATTGGATGCTTTACCATAATAATAAATGAGAAGAGAAGCAACATTTGTGCTGTCTAGGAAAAAATAACTTCAATGGTTCTCCATGCAAAATCCACCCATTTCCTTCCTGCACTGTACCACATTGTTTTCATGGTTAGAAGAGCTAAAAAGCCAGCCTAAAAAAAATTACATTATTGCAGCCCTGGAACAGATTGCTTACGGAAGGTGTGAAGTTACTATCATTAGAGATCTTTTAGCATGAGTTTTGCCAGCTTCTGTCTGTGCTTTGATTCCATCTTGCATAAGGAGAGGGACCAGAGAGTCTCCTGAGGTCCCTCCCTCTCCGCAGCTCCGCTATTTCACTCCGTGCTATGGAACGCGTGAGAGAAGTCAGAGGGAGTGCAATGGGATTTTTATTCATAGCAAATAATACTTATGAAAATAGAATGTAGGAGGCCTATCTATCACCTCTGTGATTTGACTACTAAACCACAATATTCCACAGCACATAATCTCTTCCCTCATGACCCAGTAATGGGTCCAGGAAAAACTGCAAGAGCCAGAGATTTATTCCACTTCCAAGCCGTGTAGTTTGTTGTACAAAGCAACTAAAGCACAATATATATTAGAATTAAACCCTGTCCACCTCTTCAGAAACTACTTCAGGAAATTCATATCAAATCTGTCCGCTGCAGTTAGTTTTTGTGACAGAACCATTACAGAGAAATAAAGTGTCACTGGTGAAAGGAATGTCAAGCTGCTTTGAATTGGCTGAGCAGCATCTGATGTCCTCAAGGATTAGAGCGCATTCTGACCCTGCCCTGCCAATCTGTTTAGCTTCTGACGCTTCACCATATGGGGTCAGAGCAGCGATTTCTCCTGTAATGCTAAATGACCTAGAAAAGCCCGTGGCGTTTACATGGCAAACACTTGTGAGCGTCGCAAGGGCTTCGGCACGCAGCGAAAAGCTTCAACAGATGTATTTTGATGGAGCCTCATTACATTGCTAAATTTGACTGCTCTTGTCCCTTAGTGGCCAGGATAACCAAACCGTCCCCGTTTCACAGGTACTCTGCACTCCTTGTAACACATCTCCGTCAGGAAATGCACACAACGTTTCTGATATCACCTCGGGACTTGGACAGGGTCATTTTTCACTGATTATGGCATTTCATAGAAATCATCATGGCTTGGTAGGCTAACAACGCTCCTGGGGAAAATGAAGAGGAGGTGATAAAAATAAAAAACTCCTGTTCAAGCTTAAGGAGAGCATTCTGAGCAAATAGCACACTGAAGTGGTCAGTGTAAGTAAGAAAAATACATTCTTGTGATGTAGTTTAGCCAAGCAAACAGCAAGGTTCATATTCCAAGTCATTCTAAATCAATAAACTATTTTTTCTTTTTTTTTTTTTGCAAACTCTGCTATTACATTACAAAATTTATATCTCTGAAGACAGAAAAAAGTATGCTAAGATGAGCAAAAGAGACAAAAAGTTTTAAGTCCGCCAAATGAGTAGATGCAAAGAAACTAGAACAATGTAGGAGCAAAAATGATCTCAATAAAGACGTATTAATGCATTCTTTAAACTTTCAAAACTTGTGGTTTCAATGGGACTACCAATCTAAAAATACCCAGGGCTGCAGAACTATACATAAACAATGAACAGAAGGAGCTTTGTAAGCTGGAGGGTTTTATCAAGATTTTATTTCCCTTTTTTCATAAGATAAATTGGTCTGTGCTCATGACTAATGTTCATAAACGTATCGTTTAAACCACCAGAAACAACACAATCAACCGCTCCATTCCTTACAAAAAAACGACACTGTTACTGCAACAAAACACTGCTAAACTCCAGGTTAAAAACTCTCTTCTGGAATATGTGTGTGCTTTAATCTCCACCATTGGCATGGGAGCCGTGGAAAATGGGAGAGCAGAGAAGGGGAATGGGGGGAGAGCAGCAGCGCAGGGGAGGTGGCAGCAGAGCGATGGGTGCAACCTCTTCAGCAGTTCTCTGCCGCTGCACCACGCTGGAAACACCTCAGATTGACAGAAATGCCTCGAAAGGACCCAGAGGGGCCGGGATACTCATCCAAGAAGGCGATTTTGGTGCGTTTCCAGGCCTGTCAGAGGGAGCGGTGTCACCCAGCCAGGGCTGCTCTCCTGGGGAGGCACCGGGAAAGCCGCACGAGGTGAGTGAGACACTCCGGCATGGAGAGAAAATCTCAGCACCCATCACAGTACTGCCTGCTGGGCCTCTTTCTAAGAAATAATTGCCTGCTTCTCTCCGTCCTCACTCTTACGTTTTCCCTGCCCCTTCTACATCAAAAGTATAATAAAATCGCATTTATTTCCCGATTTGCAAAGTTGCTCTACTGCACATTCACTGAGCCTCACCATCTAGCCATTATTTATCATCCGTGGGTTTCCTTCCACACCCTTTCTTTTTTTTTTTTTTTTTTTGGCTGAAGGGAAAGGTTGACTAGAAAACAAGAATTCAGCTTAATGAGAAACAAAGAGTCGGATAGCTCAGAAATGTTTTGCAAAAACGCCTCACAGCCCACACAAACAGACTGTAAATCTTGCAGATAAGGCTCTCACCTGCAAATTGGCAGACTCATGTTGATATCACTGCTCTCCCTAATAAACACACCAGGAATGTAAGAGCAGCCACACTGACCTATTTAGCTCAGTGTCTCCTCGCTGACAAAGTCAGATATTTGATGTCTTCACCAGTAAGACAACAAGCTGCAGCTCAGGAGCTTCTTAAACATTTCTGTATCCGGCAGACTGTAATGATTTATTTTTCTTCTAAGAATTAGTTCAGTTCTCTCTGAACCTGTGTAAACCCTTCCCACCAGAGCCTCCTGAGGCAAGGGATTCCAGAGCTTTCATTACAGAGACCAGCGAAGGGAGTCCATTCTCCAGCTCATTACTGGCAGTGTAGGGCTGAATCCCTGCTCAGGCTGTCTGAGCCATCATGGGCGTGCCTGAAGACTGAAGCCAGAGAGCTCTCCTTCTCTTTAGGAGGCATCCTACTAATTGTAATTACTGACACTTTCCCTAAGGCCCAGCATGAGAGATTTGGTCCAGTGATTAAAGCACTTATCAAAGACCTGGAAGAGCCTAATAACTGGCGTTTTGCCGACAGAAAATATATTTTGCTGAACAATTCACGTGGAGGTGCTGGGGCAGAGCAATGACCTTGTCCTCATCTTGGAGGAAATTCCACCTTTGAAGTCCATCTCCTTTAGAAATCACAAAGCATCCCCAGCCATGGGAATGCAAAGACACACCACGGAGAGCACAAGCTGCAGAACATTCCCGTGTTTGTAAGCGCAGAGCAGGCGTTTCTTAATCCTGCTGTTCTCGAAACACACCGAGCTGCACTGAACCTACACACCTCTGGATACTGTCTGCAAGAACAGGAGAGATCTGACAATGCTTATGGTATCAGCAATAAATGCACCAAAAAATGTAAAATCACCCCAGACTCCTTGGTTGTTTGGTTCCTTTGAGCCACGGGACAGGCTGATCACACACTGCCTGCAGTTCCTCGAGGTCTGAATCAGTTGTTGCTCAGCAATTGACCCCTCTCTGAGAAAAGAGTTATCTAATACAGCTCAGAGTTTACTGCTTAGGGACAGGATCAAAACAGGGATATCAAAGTCCTGTGCAGGCTTGAGCTTTCAGGGTGGTATCAACAATTGAGCAAGGGAGACCTGCAGCCTTTAGGGTCACTCGGTACAGAACAAATGAGAAAGGCACTCACAATGCTGTCACAAAACCTCCTCGACTCTATTTTCCTGTGTACTCCGAATACAGGAGTGTTCAATATCTACCCATCATTCATTTATCAATGATGAACAGGAAAATTTAAATTCTGGACAATTACGTTACAGACCAAAATCCACAGTTTTTGCAAACCAAATTTCTTTGGTCCCATAATTCCAGAAAAAATATCGGCAAGCACAAATGGTATTTTAAACAGCAATACTCACTGAGAGTATAGACAAACAAGTCAGCACCTATTACACTGACAGGAGCTCAAATTGGTTGGAGCGTTGACAAAAATCCGTCTAGACCTTTTCTTAAAAACAAGCACATCCAAAAAGATCAGAACAGCTTTTAAGCTCAAATGCCAGGTTTTTTGAAAATATGCAACAGAACAAATAATTTTTGGTATGGGGAGAATTAAAAATGACTGAGAGAGATCAGAAACAAAGGGGATTTGTAAACAACCGTCTTCCTACTGCATCTTTGCAGGGTTTTCCCTTATTCCCAGGCTTGCTCTCAATCAAGCTATTCTGCAGGGCTCCCAAGGCTGCAGAATTATCACATGCTCTGGTATATCTTCAGGTGAAATGTTTCATGTGCTTCCTCAGCAGTCTCAGCCCCCGCACTGGAGGTTTCCTGCACTATTTTATTCCTGCCTCAGATTGCACAACACGAGTTTATTTCCTCTTGACTTTGTCCATGAGAAGCAGCAACCTTGTGCCTCGTGGCTTTATCCCAGCCTACATCAGGACAGGACAAACAAGGGATTCCTCTCTGCCCAGCCCCAGCCCTTTCAGGAATGTTGCAACATGCAAGGAACAAAACAGGCTCTGCTGCAATAACTGTACCATGCATCTCTTCCAGCAGTAGTTCTGCTGGCAAGTTTCTATGGCAAAATAATATCATAGGATTACAGGATTTGGTTCTAAAACTAACTGTTCTAGAAACTGATGCATTAGTCAGGAGAAGTTCTCAGATCAGTTGAACAGAAGGCCAGGAAGACTAGGTGCCAAAAGGCAGAACTTCAAAAAAAAACCTGGATAAAAGCCCTACTATGTAGGTAATTCATATTTTATGATCAATGGGCCATAAAAGATGAGATGTCAGTTTTGAGTTCCTCTCTATCTTTGATGAGTTATTCTGAAAACTTTTTAATACAAGTGAATTATAGAAACATAAATAAATAAATAAATAAGCCCAAATCAAAACTCAAAACCCCACCGCCCGAGTAAGGTCTTCCCTCCAGAATTTTAGAACTGGGGTATAATAACCATTCTTCCCCACTGTTGTTTACTTCACATATAATTATTCTCCTGCAAACACAGTTCACACGCACAGACATGGGTGATGTAAGTTGGGGTTCCAGTTCATCCAATACATTTGTATTCCTTGCTCTTAAAGAGGACACAGACAGGGCCCATCCCATCTGTTTGTGCCGTGCTGGCTACTACAGGCCAGAACACAAACTCACTGGGCACTCCTACATTTTTACCTCTAACAGGGAGGCACTGGTGCAAAGAAAAGCTGTGTTGAGCCCAGGACGAGCCTTGTTTTCCTGGGACTGTTATGCATTCCAATGGCTCCATCCATTAAGGAACAGCAAATGAGCTCCTGCGCAACAACAAACACGAGCAATAAACCTGACACGATGCAAAGCTCTTCCTCCAGCAAAAGAGAGCAAAATGCATTTCATCCTCTGCTTACCCCTTACTGATGGCAACAGCAGACTAAAATATTACCAGCTGGAAACACAGTCTGAGGTTTTGAGCAGTCTTGAGCAAGTTCTCCGACTCCACCTGGCCCAGTTAACATGATTTTCAATTACATCACTTTGAGATGTTCTCAAGGAGCAGTGCCTTTATTAAACAGATTTTGCATCGTCTGAGAATCCTTCTATTTCCTGAACCACACACAAAGCAGGAACAGCTTCCTGAAGCAGCCAGAATCACACACAATGGGCAAACCTGTCCAGATCAGAGAATCACAGCATGGGAAATGCACCAGCAACAGAATATGCACCTTATATTTGTTTTGTCTAGCACTTCCGTTCATGACTGCCTTGATGTTATGCTTTAACACCCAAGAAAAATAGAAAAACACAGTTTAATCCCTTTTCTGTTCTTCAAAAGGGCCTAAAAGACCTGTCCAAGAAGACGTCTCAATTGCACTTTTTCATCTCAGTCTACTGTGTGTTCAGTGCCTCCATTTTCTAACCTGAAGTTTTTTTCTGTTCTATTTTGTTGGAAATAAGTCTCCAGTTTCCTGGAATTCCCAGACACTTAGCAAACAGCAGTTCCACAGAAAAAAACTCAAGCACGTGGCAGTCCCAGGCCAGCAGTGCCTGCGGTGGATGTAAGCCCAAGCACAGCCCACTGCTGCGTCCTGCATTTGATGTGCCTGCCCTCCGGGGGTTCTGCCCTCCCACACGCTGCCCAGGCAGTCCAGAGGAGGGTACACAAGCTTTGTCCTCACTGAAGAAGATAAATATGAACAAGAGCAAAAAGGAATTGAACCAGAATCCCTCAAGTGCTTCTGGGACTTCCTGGCCCGAGCACGAAACAACCTGAGCAGGAGCAGGGCTGTGCTGCTGCTGCTGCTATCAGCCCCTGCAGCTCGAAAGGAAGGCGGCATTTCGGGGCAGGACTCTGATGCAGATTGAAGCTCCTCAGGACACAAAACAGGATCAGGTTCTGATCATCCGAAATTCATTACACAGGCGCACCTTTCCAGCAGGAGCGCTGTCCTGCCCTGGCTGCAAGGACAGGGTGCCTTGGGGAGGCAGCCCTTGTGTCCCCCGCGCTGGTGACAGTCCCCAGCCTCTGCTCCGCCGGCCCTTGGCACCAGGGGTGCCACTGGGTGAAACCTGACCACGAACAAAGCGCTGCTGGCCCAGGTTTAGAGTCTGGAACCAACGAGCTCTGATGGCAGCAACTGCTCCAATGCCAAGCACGGCCTCTCTTTCAGGATTGTTGATGGTGGGGTTTTATCTCTTATCTCACTCCAAATTCTGTGCCATTGTTTTATTCTTGTTTACCCTGTGATGCAATTCCTGCCCAAACAGGACCTGACTCAGAAAGCCCCTGATCTGTAGCTGACATTCTCCTTGCCAGGAAAACCAACAGCAAAACCAGGGAACAGCCCCTCACCTCCCAAACAGATACTAGATGATGCCTTCAAATAAGAAAGGTTACTCTCTCCAATCAATATTTGTATTTTATGAAGAGCAGCTATTTGATACTTTTATTTTTTTTTCTTTTAGTAAAAGAAACATAGTGACTGAGAAAATGTAAAAGTTATGGATAAGTATTTTAATGTTCCAGCAAAATACGTTGATTATGATTCTTGGTCTAGTAGCTTGGACAGTGAATATTAATGAACCCAGAATCCTTACTGGCAGATTCCAAATTAATATTTTTTTTCTAAAGATAAATAAAATTTGAAGCAGTATTTCTAAACCGATGAACAAATTGCCACGATGGGAGAAATCTCCTGGGAAGTTGACTTTTTCATGTGATTTGATATGCAATTATGAAAAGATGTGCCAAGATTTTTCTGGTTTGACTTTGCAGAGAGGTTTAAGTATATCTGAAATCTAAAATCTGGAATATTTTAAAATAAATTCTTTAGATTGTTGAGGTTTTTTTTCGTGGGTGGTTGGGTTTTTTAATTGCTTAGGGGGTTGGGGTTTTTTTTGTTTTCATTTCATTTGGGGTTTGGTGGGGTGGGACAGATGTTTAAAATGTGCTAAATAGTTTGTACAAATTGTTTTGTTAGCCTAGATAATAATTGAAGAAATCCATTCCCCTGTGGCAAACCTGTCAACTTCAGAATTATTATAATTTTTCAGTAGCACCATTTTAGAAAATGGGCTTTGATTTTAAAATGTGCAAACCGTTATGCATCTACTTCTGAGACTTTGGAAGTGAGAAAATTTGGGAACACAGAAGCACAAAGCACTGGCTGCGCTACAAAACCCCCCCAAAACCCAGTGCATTCTTTGATTTTGAAAACAAACAAAGAAACCATCAGGCAGATTTTCATTCCACTGCCACTGTAGAGTTTCACTGCTGTAGGGCACCAAGGCCCCTCCTCAGCCAGTCCAGAGCTTACTGCCACAGAAATGAGTCGTTATTCCGGACTTTTGGGTTCACCCCAAACTGCCTCTTTTTGTTCTATTTACTCACAGTAGAACTAGCACGCAGTCCACCTCCCCTTGTAGGTACCACAAAGCATTTAACATAGACAGAAATTCACTTAGAGTCAATTAGCACACTTTCCACGGGAAAAAAGCAAATAATTTTTCACGCAGTAAATTTTTTTCCTCAGCATTCAGATGATTTAGCTTATTTTGTTTTCAGCCAATGATTGGCTAAGACTTTTTTCTCTAAATCCTTCTTCCAACCATCCCAGCTTCAATAAAATTGAAATTTGTGAGCATATTTTCCAGAAATATCCAGTGGAAACTATTAAAAGAGGGGCAGATAATATTAGACTTCATTGGCAGGCTACCAGGAAGAAAAAATTCCAGCCAGAATGTTGTTATCTCAGCTACTGTGAATAGAACTGGTCTCAAGTCAAATGACCTCCACAGATGTCCTCTTCCTCACTCTGAAGCTCTCCCTTATTCTGTGTAACAACATCTGCTTGATGTAAACCTGGCCTGGACCTCAGAGCTCAGGCTGACAGAGAAAAGCTCCTCGCCTCACCTCAACACCACCCTGGCAGCTCGGAACACTGTCAAGCCCTCCTGTCAGATCTCATCCTTCAGCGGATCTCAGAAACTCAGGAGCTTTAAGAGTGGAGCTCCTCTCTGGGAGGGAGGAGATGCTCCATGTGCAGGCTCCACACCAGAGGCCGACCCCGTGGCTCCTGCCTCGCTGTGCCTCTGTGCCTCGCGCTGTGCCAACGCTTCCCTGCGCTGGTTTCTCAAGAGGCGTCGTAGAGTGGAGCAGATATTCCCTTGGGTGCGTTTCCTCTCTTTACCATCACTCTTTTCTATACAAACAACAGATTGCTTTGCTGCTGCCCTTTAAATTTAGAGAATAAAAATCCCCCACCGCAGATGCCTGGGGAGGCAGAGGGCTGTTCTTGCACAGACTCACTGTGGAAGTCAAATAACCCCGGCCTCGCTCACTGTCCCTCTCCAGGGGATGCAGACCTTGAATTCTCCTCTTCTGAGGATGGTTCTCAGTCTGTGATGTACAGAATTGTCAGATTCTAGATTGTCCTAAACACTCCTAGGCTGGTCCATCATTTTTTCCTGTACTATCTTTCATCTCAGTGCAGCGATAATGTTGCATAATTGGCCAGAAGGACTAAAGATTACTGGTGTTGAGCCTCCTGTAGGATGGCACCTTAGGAAACCCTGTAGGATTGCACCAGCTGCTCAGGGAAATGATGATTGACCAAGCAAGGCAAAGCAGGGTCTCAGTGCATGCACTGCAAATTGCATTGTCTAGAGTTAATTATTTTGTTCCAATTCTACTCTGGCCTCCTACACATCAGAAATGGGTGAGGCTGGTCCAGGGCGTGTGTCCACACAGGGTACCCTAAATCAGAGCATCCTTGTGGAGCACCTGAGACAGCCTGGACACAAGGGGATGTTGAGCAACCAACCAAAAAAAGCCCCACACTTCCAGAATTTAGCTGGATGCCTCCCCCCAGCATATCTGGTGGAGTCTGTGTTGTCCTGTTTAGTTTTTAACAGTTATTTCAGGACCAATTTTCTATCCTGAGTAAACGTCTCTCTTTCTTCCACAACCCTCTGCAGTGAATTAAATAGTAATAAAATAATTAAAATAGCAATAATAAGAGATGTAGTAGTAGTAATATAACACATACTAAAAAGGCAAATATTTAAAAATATTTTCCATTATTTCTACAATTTCTATTATAAATCAAGATAAAATTTGATCCTGCATTACAAATATTTTTGATTTTACATCTCCAAATGTCAGTTCTTTCAACTATTTCAAGGCTGGTTGGCTTTTTCTTCTGTTTGTTTGGGTTTCTTTCTGGATTTGCAACTCTTCTAAAGATAAGCAATTTACTAAAAAATTATGTAAAACTAAGAATAAACACCTTCACCCTCCCCCAAATCTGTTACAGGGAGAGCCATAAGGCTTTAAGGAGGTAATAAAGCAACAAATGGAAAATAATCTGATGAGTAGCAGAGGAGGAAAGGGGCAGCACAGAAATGAAATTGTCTCTATTAAAAACAGTAACACATCTATCAGCGAAGGAGAATGCAGCTCAATTACATGGGCCAACAGTTACACACATAAAGAGCTCTGCAGGTTCATGAGAATTAGGGGGGATTAAGCAAATTTGGTACAACTGTAACATCTTTCAACATCTTTCAACATCTTTCAACATATTTCAACATATCAATGATCTGACTGAGTTTTAGGGATTCATTAACTACCAAAGAAATGAGTGTAAATATCACCTCTATTAACAGAAATCGGGAAATTCAAACCCACGATTTTCTTGCAACGTCTCTGTAGATTTAAAACAGTCTCCTTGGAATTGGGTCTGGATGCTGTGTCTCTTGAGCAAATATTTTTAATTTCCTTCCCACAACTATTCTGAACAACTCCTGGAAGGATACATCCTCCACAGAGCCGCTGTGTCTGACACACGACAGAGAAAAAAAAGATTTATTCTTGCATACCTCCATTCACCTCAACCTTCTTTTGGGGTTCAGGAGCAAACATGTTATATGAGAAACACAACCCATCAGATTTCTGTCACTTGACACAGGACTTGTACCACTTCTGCTCAGTAATCCATCCAAAAGCATTTTACACAAGCACTGCTCAGTTCAGAGAGGTCATATAAACAAAAACTCTTCAGCCACAGCAGCATCTGCTGTTAAAGATAAAATCCAGGGTTCTGGGAACACGCAGTTACTGTGTGTGATGGTGGGACCCTGGGTGGACACCCCGTTTTCAGACATACCCAGAGAGACGTTTTCAGCTACAGAATCCCCAGATCACATTAACCATAACTGAACTGTTGGTGGGTTTTTGTCCAAACCACACCAGCTACAACTCCCAGTCACCTTTGCCCCCATCCACGCTAACTTGCCCTAAAAGTTCCCTCCTTCTAAAAGTGTAGATTAAAATTCAGTGCAAAAAGCACAGGCCACAGAGCAGAAATCCCCTGGAAGTGACAGAACAGCCTGGAGAGCCACCTCTTGAAAATGCCAGAAGAGAGGAGAATTCTCTCAGGCTGCAGAGTTTTCATTGTTGTCAGTTTTTCTGGCCCTCCCAAGAGCACAGATTACACATTTTTAGGGGGAGATCCAGAGCAGGTATTCTCCTGCTTGTCAAGACAGCAGCACAGCTGTGTCTGTGCAGAACACTGATGTGGAGGAGGATGACTCAGATCTGCAGATGCCACTAACCAATATCCACCAAACAGCAACAGCAAAGCAAACACAGCCTATTCCAGGCTTGAAAAACATCATTTTCTCCCTGGAGTATTCTCCTCTAAATTCTTCGAATTTGTTTCTATCAGAATCTATTCTTTAGGAAGACTTTTATATCTTTTCAAATATGCAGACATGCACAGTTTAATGGTAGATAAAAGTGCCAGATTAGCTGTTCTGGTGGTGTAACATCTCCAGTCAGAAAATAGGACAAAAAAATAGATCATAAGGGCAAATCTCTACACTCTCTTGCCAGAGAATATTGAACCTGTTTCAACGTAAGATCCTCAGGCAGTGAAAACAAGTCATATTTCACCTGTTAACGCTGCTCAGTCTTTAGTTTCTCCTCAAAGACACAAATGTTCAAACATTAATCTGTGCCAAACATAACAATTCTACTTTCTGACCCTAAACTTCAGGACCAAAGAAAACACCAGTTGATACCATGAGACATGACTGGCTTTGGCCATGTCTTACACACAGACACCCAGAGCTAAGCAAATTAACATCTAATGATCCTGTTTGAGTCCTCTTCATTTAATAGGGCTTCATGTGATGTAGATCTGTTTCTCTCAATAATAATTTCTCTTTGCTTGCTTCCCTTCCTCCCTCCCACTCTGTTTTCACACGTGATTCCAGCTTTCTGAAGGAAGGGGAGTGAATAAACTCCACTTACAAGTTGCTGGGCCTTGCAGGACGTCCAGCATCCCTTGGTTACAGCAACACTGCCTGTGCCATGCCCAGATTTTTTTACCATAAAATACCTCAGAAACAGTTAATCCAACAAAATGACAGTGCAATACTGAAGGATTCAATTGTTTCCAGAAGTTTCAACTATTTCACTGCCAATATATTTCTGCTAGGGTTCCTCAAAAGTACTGAGCAGGCTGCCAAAAGGAGCTGCAAATTTGACAGGAAGGAGACGCTCCAGGAAGATTTTCAAATCCCCAAAAGGAGGGAATAAGCAGTTTCATTTGGCAGCTATTTTCCTCTAGCTCTAAAGCTGGTGTCTTCCTGCTTTTCAGAGAATTTTTCATGATGCCTTTCTTCTCTAGAAGTCAATGGCTTAGTCAATTTTCAATTTCAACGCCCTTAACAGCCATTGACTTTTTTAAAATAACAAAGGCTTATTTAAACCTCTGGCTATGATTTCTCTGGCTACTGAAGCTGTGGTCAGCAGCCTCCACCACAAAAATAGCTTTTCTGCTTCCTTGCCCTCTAACCACTTGGTGATCACAAGTCTGCCAACCCTGATATCTTCTTTTGCCCCTCTGTTCTCAGAGAAAAGTTGGGTCGGGAAGTTAAAAAACGTAAGAATTTTCTTTTTTTCCTCGGTCATTGTGCTCCTCTGGGATTTAAGGGACATTAGCTACGAGCTGTACTCTCACTACAGAGAAAGAGAGAAGGCAAAACATGAGAGACAGATAAAGTGATGGAATAAAAGCCAGTAAAGTGCTTTGATGACAAAGGCTATGCAAGCGTGAAGGAACACTCTTACACTCCTCATCAGTAGGGAAGAAAGGACTTTGAAGCACAATTTAATGGCCAAAAAAAGCCAGGAACTGACCGAAAGTTTGTGTTTGGGTACGAGGTGTGCCGGGGACAGAACACACAGAGGTACCAGGGCTCACCCGGGACCATTCTGATGTGCACAAAGGAGCTGATAAAACACCAGACCTCTGAAAGCACACAGCTCCCATGCCCAAACCTCAGACAGCACTGCCTGCACACCCCAGAACCCTTCTCTCCAGGGAAGCTCTGCTGGGCAACTTGGAGTTTCATAAGCAAGAACAGATGCAGGGCTGAACAGCAGACAATATCTGCCAGATTATAAGAATCAAGACAAAACCCAAGGAATACTGCAAACATCAAAAAAAAAATCAAAAAATTGATACTAAGGTAGATTTTTCAAACACTTAAAATTAACAAATTTGTCCTGCTGTACTGCTCCAAAGAGAAATGGAGAATATGCCAAATAACGTAAAATAAATTAAAATTGGATCTCTTGCTACATAGGCTTTTCAAAATACAGGCTAGGAAGGCCCTTTTTCTTGTTAAAACCGAGAATATCCAGGTGTGTTTTGCCTGGGATGTGACACCAGGCCAGTGCTCACCCTCTCCCTGCCCATGTGGGACAGCCTGTGCCCTGCCCCTGTGTCACACCCGTGCCTCCCTCACCCTCAGCAGCGGGGCTGTCACAAACTGCTCACAAAATCCTTTCCCCACTTAACGACCACGGGAAACAGGAGATGGAAAACGTCATATGGAGACCATTAAATCAAACACAATTTGCTTACTTAGCAACACTTCAGCAATTAAAAGTTTGCAATATATGTACATGCATATAAATAAAAATAATGGGAGAAAAAGGACCTTTAAATCACCCATAAAGTTCAGTCTCTCCTCCTGTTTTCCACAACCTGATTTATAAATCTACTATTTAAATTTCTAGCAACTAACCTTCCACAAAAAGGGAAAAAAGCATGGGAAAGAAAAGAACAAAAGAAAAAAGGCAAGGCAACCAAGCAGAGGTTGTTAAAGCAAGTTTGGTCTCCTATATTTTTTGTTTCCTTTAACTTTATGGTTGCAGTAGATTTTTCTGTCATACAGAGGTCATGTTTCTCAAAATAATAGACTCGCTCAAGAAAAATCACCTTTATTCTTAAAATTCCATAAAAATCAAATGCAGATTACATCAAGTTCTCTTCCAAATTATGCCTTGAAATAATTTTGATGTATTTTAATAAATTTTTAAGTAATGTTTACTTCTGAAATGCAGCAATGTCTTATGACATTTCTTTGATCTATACTGAATTTTATCTATTTTTATTGTACTATAGAATGCACCTGGTTCATATATTGACATCTTTTGATGTACTGAAGTCTTCATATAATTTTTGTTACACATCGTATTTAAAAAAATGGGTAAAAAACCCCATATGGAGAATATTTATGTACTGTATGCAGCAGATCACAAGTAAATTCAGTCAGTTTTTCATGAATAATAGAGACCAGAATTCTGACTGAAAACAACTGCATGCACCTAAAGCTAACAGCACCTAGAGCAGCAACCTGGGCTCTGTCCCAGCGAGGCACAGGCTGTGTGTGAATTCTCATATGGGTACGCTCATTCCACAAGATCCAGAATTATGGAATGGTTTGGGTCGGAAAGGCGCTTAAAGCCCATCCAGCCCCACCCCTGCCATGGCAGGGACACCTCCCACTGTCCCAGGCTGCTCCCAGCCCCAATGTCCAGCCTGGCCTTGGGCACTGCCAGGGATCCAGGGGCAGCCACAGCTGCTCTGGGCACCCTGTGCCAGGGCCTGCCCCCCCTCCCAGCCAGGAATTCCTTCCCAAGATCCCACCCATCCCTGCCCTCTGGCAGTGGGGAGCCACGGGACTTCAAAGTTTTGCATGCAAGCAAGATACGCTTTTGTTCCCTCTTTCTTTCTCCTGTGACATTTCCATTTCTCCTCTGAAGGAGACTGGGAAGAACCCGAAGCGGCACCACGCGAGCTCAGAGAGCAGGAGGGGCAGCAGCGGGGCTTTGCTCCGGGCAGAGCCCGTGCCTGAGCTCTCACTGTGGCAGCACAGGGTACACCCCGCTGGGTACACCCAGCGCATCCGCTGCCTGCGCAGCGCATCAATCCTGCCGCACGCTCAGCAGCGCTTTAAAGGTGACCGCTCCTTCACGGATGGCTGGACCCGCTCCCTTAAACAGCCAGGAGAGCTGCTCATCTCACAAAGGAAGCGCCTGTTGCGAAGCGTTCCGCTCGCAAAGGGGATTAGGAAGAATTCTGCCGGTGCCCGCTCCTGGGGTCCCCAGGGGATGGACCCTTGACAGCTGCAATCATCCCAGAAACGAAACCCAGCAACTGGGCCGGAGCTTGGAGGAATTACAAACAAGCGGCAGTGGAAACGCCCAGGACACTGGAGAGAAAGCGGGGTAGGAATGTCAACAGCATCCCAAGGGCAGAAAGCAGCAGGAAAGATTCAAAGAGAAAAGGAATCAGCGCAAGCAGCACCGCACAAAGGCTGGACGGAACAGCAGTGGGGGCAGCCGTGTGTCCCCTCCCACCAACACAGCAGCGAGGGGCATGCGGGAAGGGGGACATCCAGTCTCCCAGAATAGCGTCACCATGGATCCGCCGGGAGAACACAGAGGCTTTGAAAGAGGAGAGTTTGCACCAGAGCGGAGAAAAGATCAACACACAGCTGTTAATAGGTGATTAGGCACATGCACTCACACAGAATTCTATGTATGTCATATTTGCATGTCTTGAAAAGAACATCATAAAGTTCCACAGGTTTTATAATCACTTCTACGACCTGATCTTGTCCTCAATTGTACTACCAAAATCTGCTGCTTCTCCTCTCCCCTTTCTCGGTTAAATAATTAGTTACCATGGAAACCAATACATTTCTGGTACGGCCACCAAGTTGTGACACCGACATTAATGTGAAATGTCTCTGCCTTCTGTAGAGAGATGGGGACGGTGGTGGCCATGGAAGAGACTTCATGTGATAAACAGCTTCACACTGCTTGTGACAACAAGGAATATGAAACTGGGATAATGCTGCAATGCTGTGCAAATAACAGAATAAGAAAAAAACCTAAAATTATTTTTCTTATTTTAATGGAAATGCGCTTAGATTGTAGACTGAGCAAGCACTTGATGTTCCTCAATTTACAGCTATTTTAGCAGACTCATCCCTTTCCACAAGTGAATCACAATCAAATCCACAGAGGAGGAATCAGGTATCTCTTGGACCTCAAATAAGAGCAGGACATGTGGTTTTTTGGTTTTTTTTAATTTCCACTATTTTGTAAAACCTGGCTGGTGAAAAGGAGTTTCCTGTCATTTTAGGAATCTTCTCTATCACCTCAGGAGACGCAGTTTTAAGCGAGTAATCAGAGCTCTTTCATCAGTTCCTCTCCCCCCAA
The DNA here is from genome assembly GCA_013398055.1 of Ifrita kowaldi. Classification (NCBI taxonomy): domain Eukaryota; kingdom Metazoa; phylum Chordata; class Aves; order Passeriformes; family Cinclosomatidae; genus Ifrita; species Ifrita kowaldi. Next base: position 213,565 of record VZRS01003572.1, read on the forward strand.
GCTATAAATGGCCCTCAGAAATGAGGGGTGCAGCACCCTCATGCCAACGCTCCCCCTCCCAGGTATTCCCGTGCAAATAAACGCGCAGCGCTGGGTGGGAGAGCTGCTCCCAGGAGTGGCACTGTGCAACCCTACCCCTTCATTAGAGCACAGCTTCCTGTCATTTAAAAGCCATTTCATATGCAGATACGGCACGAGACATCTAAATGAAATCATTTATTCCTGCGATTATTTCGACATGAAAAGGAATGTCAAAGTATGAAACCATGACTGAAAACTGACACGGCTTCAAGGCTGTAAATACTACCCTGTATTTTCAGAATTGGAACTGCATAAATACAGTAGTTCATTTATTTTTTTCCTCTTTTTTTGGCAAGGGAAGGGAAAGGCCGGTAGTGATTTAGGATGATATAAAATAATACGGAAAAGGAGAAGAATAATCATGTTTTGGATGAATTTTGCATAAGATCACTTTAAAATATTTGCAAGCTCACAATTTTGAGTAGTTTTCTCACTCTCACCACTTCCATCCTCCAAATACTTTTTTCCACATTAGACTGAATTATCAATTCATTTAGAGTGCTTTTCCTGTAACCTGTGGAAATGGATAAACTGGCAAGAGTAGAAGGAAAAAGACAGTCAACAAGAAATTTTTAAAAAAGCAAGAGTCCTGTTTCCTCAACATACTTCCTCAGAAGCTAAGAAAGGGAACTTCTCTAAAGGAGCTAAAGACAGCAGAAACTGTGTGTATAACCCACAGTGACACAATCGAAATATCTGCAAAGATTGGACATCCCAATTAAAATCTCATGAGAGTTTTTCGGGGGTTTTTGACACTCACCCACACCCACTTATCTCTGCCATTTCTTTTCTGAAAGGGAGAGTCATAAAGCAGGTGGAGAACGTTAAAGACAGCTCGAGCAGCCCTGCCACTGCATCTGGAAGAAGATACCTGGAAGCTGCATTTGGAATGTGGCAAGAATGTGCCAGCCTGCCAGCACAAGAGTAAGACAGGCAAAGGGAAACATTAATACATGGAATATCAACAGTTGGACTTCATCTTAAGCTCTAGCAAGAAATTCTCTTAACACAGACTGTCAGGGGAGTTGGAAAATGTGAATTATTTTCTTCATGTTGTTATCATCCAATAATTATTCAATTATTAATTGTGCAATATGTGTGGCTTCATGTAAATTAAAAGACAACAGAAATTAAAACGAATTATTTTCCTCTACCTATCTAAGGTAGAGGACCCTATAAACCCTTTGACTGTCTATCCAGACAAATCCAAAATTAAGCTTTCCAATCCGGATTGATTTTTGTGGCACTCTACATTGCATTGGCTCGAACTCCTTCAGCAGTCAACCTTCAGCAGAAAGATGAAATGTGTGAGCCAGCACTACATACATGGACTGAGGCTGCAAAAATACAGCACTTAAGTAACAGCAGCTCATCAGCTTTTGTTCTTTAACACGAAGTTTCCAATGCTTGACTGAAGCCCATTTTTCCTTCTGCATCTGTCACATTTCAGGAGGGTGATAATTTCAGCTGCTCTCTCCATCCTTCGGTTACATTCACAGAGTAACTGCATGCCAACCATGACCAGGGTGAACTGCTAATGAGATAATAACATCACAAGTGACCCCCTCCCCGTGCCCTGCTGTCTGTGGCAGACCTGCAGCCCAACAGAGTAAAGATTTATAGAGACAAAAATATCTCTAACTGTTCACCAGAAACTGCCGCTAGCTGTTGTTAGAAGGGCATTTTAAATATTTTTGCCTCCTTTTCTGAGGAAAGACAGCTGACACAATGCCACTGTGAAGTGCAAATTGGCAGTTTAAGCACCCAGCACACTGCTGGATGTCAGTCATACCTGATAGCTTTGGAGCTGATTGACCAATTACAACCACTATGACAAAAGCACGGCAGCTTCACGGACCATTAAATTCCTGCCTGGGAGGGGTGGGGCTGGGGGGTGGAGGGGACAGGGAATTAGCAGAGTGATAGAGATATCATATCAAAATTAGTGCATCTTGCTGCAGCAAAGGCTTCCGTGTCAGCTCCATAGTTCCCTCTTCAACCAACCAACGAATAATTAGCCAGAATTAATTTGGTGCTTGTTATCTATTTTTCAGCTAGAACATGGGAAGGGTTTGAGAAGAAGGGGCAATTGGAGGTGGGAGAAAATGGATGAGCTTGTTAACACTTCAGGAGAGCTCAGAAAATACGGAACACGGTGCTGAAGTGGAAGAGACTAACAGAAAAACTGCAGGAAGCCCAAGTCCATTAGGCACAAATCAATTTTGTAATCATCTGCCCACCAAGCACTCCAAGATGTTTGAGAGCGAGTTTCTTCTCATGGCAGAAACCATGTTAAAAACAGTATTTTCAAAACCAAGTTGTGGGATAAAAATGTGCTGAGAAAAGACGCCGTCGTTGTCTGTCACACGCCCCTCTCATTGCTGCAGAATCCCATCACCCACCACCAACACCATGCTCTGCTCACCAGCATGACTGTGAGTGTGACTGACCGGGTCCAGTGGGCAGCAGAGCAATTTCTGCCCTCAGGAATTAATGGAATAAAGAGAGGAAATGTACAGGGGCTTTTGAGATGCAGTGTTGTACAAAGGGAGAGAGCATCCACAGGAATGGGGCAGAAGGCAGGAGCAGAACCACCAGGCCCAGCTGTTGGAGCAGACGCTGGGATTTCAGAGGCTGAAAAGCCAATCCACCTACAAGACTGAATTCTTGAACACTCCTTCTTCCCCCAGCCCTTGTTCCTTGTCCCTCAGTTTGTATTCCACCGAGGAAGGAAACGGCAAAGGCAATGGAAGTACTTGGGGAGACACAGCAAGAGCACTCGTGCTGAATGGATGAACAGCCTGCTGACCAAGTGGCTGACATTTCAGAGCAATGATTCCTCCCAAAAGAGCTGGGCTCTGCCTTGGCCCATTGGGGATGTCCTTCACAGGCCCTGGGGAAGCACGGAGTGGTGTTGAGGTTTGGAAAGGAGCAGTCTGGGGAAGATGCAGTCCCAGGAGAGCACTGGTGAGATAAATGATGCTGGGATGATCAGGTGATATCGAAGTGGAACAATTCCTGGCAATGCCTCTGCTGGGCAGAAGAAACAGGGCCCAGTGACCAGGCAGAGGAGCGGTGCCCCTGTGCTTGCCCTCAGCTCCCAGCGGCTGCTCCAGCACATGAAGGAAACAAACCAGCCCATCCAGTGCTACTTTCCACCAAAAAAACCCCAAACTCAGGAAATGGAAAGGTAAGAACTGACCTCCCACCATGTGCTTGGGGTTCTGCACTGCTCTGTTCCTAAATCTCCGTGTGTGGGAGCTCCCTGCCGTGCCTCCCTCACCGCTGGGGCTCTGAAATTCCTCTGCTCTTCCAGGACTGGCATTGACACTGGAGCAATGACGCTGCCTGCAGTGGCTTCATTTCCATCCTGGATTGAGCTGGGGTGCCAGGAGCTCAGTGGGGCTGATCTCCTTGGCAGGAATTTAGGTCAAGTGCAGTTCTACAAGAGCGCTCAAGTACCTGTGTGTGAAATATTTGTACGTGCATGAGGCACATATTTTGACACAAAGAGCTCCAGACACAGGCGACAATCTATGATCTGCCATCTTAAGTGGGGGAATAATAATTCCATTTCCTTTTGCACTATAGTCTGTTTGACAGCTCCAGTCTAGAATCCACAGCATTGACACTAAGCCAAACTGTCACTGACATTTCCATGTCTGAGAAGTCCTGAATCTCACAGGTAAACTGTGAAAGCTGAGAAGCAGGGAGTGAAAGTGTGAGGCTCACAGCTACTGCAGCAGGCAAACTCTAAAAAGTCACTTTGTATGACCTCTGCTTTCTTGTAACTGGGGGCAGCATAAAGCTGGGAAAATGGGAAGGAGTGAAACTCCACAGAACTTTCTGCAGACAGAAGAAACATATGCTGAACAAAGTAAAAAAAAAATTACTCATATGCGATAGACTAGATGAGCCAGACATCATTTAAAGTGAAATATACCCTTTAAACCTAGATAAAGAATGCAAGAAATACATTTATGTTTTCGTTTTTATACACTGTAGAGCAGGCAAAAAGGAACATATCAAAAGTTTGAATTTGCTCAGCCGATTTTTCTTTCCTACTGGTAGGAAAGGGCTTTCTTAGGGTCAAAAGAAGAACTGAGACCTACTGACCTCTGTAATTACAACTTATTGATTTAAGTGAGGTGTTTATATCCCAGCAGCACGTTTAATGCGGTTAAGGTTTACACAGTCATACCCATCTCGTTTGGATGACACTCACACTCCTAACATTCTCTGTTTCTCAAAAGAGAAAGAAATAAAGCTCTTCTAGGTTAATACACACACTAGAAAAATTTTAGCACTTCAGAGGAGGTAACAAATGTGGCTCAAGAACACTACAAGTCTGGAAGACAAATCACAGGAACCCTCGGAGCCTGAGTAAAGCTGAAGTTCCTCACACAAAGCAGAAGCACAAAAGCACATCTTATCTGTGGTGACTCTTTATCACCTCATTCATACAAAACCTTCCAGACACAAAATAGCTTCCACTAAAAAGGAGGGCTGAAGATATTTACTGGAAGCATTAAGGACTGCTGCTTCAGGAGATATATTTTGTCAAGTCAATTAATCTGCTAAGAAAACAACATTTTCAGAAAAACACAGCAAATCGGAGACTGTTTGAAATGTTTACTTTAAGCATAGATTCGTGCATTGTGTAAAAGCAGGAAATGTGCCCAAAGGCATCGGTTAGCATTTCACAAAAACCCCAACATTTTTCCTAGTACAGGAACCTTTGTCCTACGAATGGGCAGAGGATGCTCACAGAATGAGGAAAAGGTTTATTATTCTCTTAATAACTATAGAGAAATTAGGTGTAAACCCACAAAACAAAGTCTTACAGCAAGAAAGAATGAGAAGGAGGTTTCTACCTTGTATTTTTGATCTCCTGTTCTTAAAATAGGATGATTTTTCCTAAAGGCTTTGAATAAAATCCTGAAAGAGATATCCCTCGTTTAAAACAAACAAGGAGTGTATCAGTTCCTCAAAGTCTGTTAATTCACAGTCTCTCTGACTGAAAGAATGAGAAGTAACAAGTGCAAATGAAGACACATGACATTTCATCTGGAGGCAAGAAAATGCCTTTTCCCCTCTCTTATGCCATATCTTTCCAGACTGGAATTCATTTAAAACCAAAATACCACCCTCATCCCAAGCTGCACTCAGTTCTTCCAAGAATTTAATATTCTTCAATAACATATGCTTCTCACTCCTCTGAAATGCACTCTGGAGGTCTAAGTTTTATCCCAAATCTGCAGGAAAATTTAGGGACGATTTTTTTACTCCTATTTTGCAAGGCACATAATTGGCACTTGCATAATCTTGTCCAAATAATCTGCTACTTCCTACTAGAGATTTTGCATGCAGTGTTAGTACCAAGGTGGCTTTTCATAGTACTATCACCCAGCCCTGAATTTTAAAGCCAGTTTATTCATGTAAGCAGTCTTAAAATACACATTTTACAGGGGAGAGCTGTCAGGCATGGAGGAGCTGAGTAACAAGCTAAATCAGCAGTACAAATAGGAGCAGGAGAACTACCTGCTTCAACAGCCTGAATAATTGTGTGATGGATGAGGAATAGAAGAGGCACATTTTCCTTAAGAAGCCACGGAAGGCATGAGAAAGAGTGAAAACTGAAATTCTCCACTGATCAGCAGAACCAGGGCAATTTCAGGTCCTCATTCTGCTGTTCCTCTGTCCTTCAGCATAACCTAGAGACCATCTGCAAAGCAGAGCAGAAAAATGTATAGGAAAGTTCCAGGCTTATTAAATTCTTGGCCAGAATGGACAGAAATATCTGTGTGTGAGTTCTACCAGAGGAAGGACTTGAGCTGTGACCTCCCAGGAACACTTCACCAATTCCCAGAGGTAGAATTCACAATATGACCCAACCTGTTATTTCAGCAGCAGCAACAAAGAACCCTAACTTGAAAACAAATACACATATTTTTCAGCTCACAAGAGAGACAGTTCAGCATGCGTATGCTCAAATATATAAAATAAAAATACATAACCGTGACAAAAATACATAACTATGATTGCAAGATCAGCCCAAGTGACTAAAATCAGCGTTTAATTTAAATTAACTTCAAGGAGTGAAGGTCACAACAAAGCTCTGCAGAAGTTTGTGAATGTTTCCCAGAGCTGAGCATTGTGTGAAGAGCCTGCAAGGCTGCCAAGATGGAGAGCCAATTTGGATTATTAGGGCTTGATAAAGAGTGACATTTTGTGTTCAGGAGCATCTGACAGGAGCTGCCATGCACCTTGTCACACTGCAGAGACTACAACGGCTGATAGTGCCGAAAAAAACCATATTGAAACTGTTCCCAGACACACACAGATTAAAAAAATTATCCACAGTAATGTCTTCAAATCAACAGAAGAACCATGTATTCGTGGCCTCAAATTTTCAAGATTTGTGTATTTTATTCGCTGAAGAAAAAGGTAAAATAGGAACTGCTCACCTGCTGTGCCCTTTCTCACTTTTCTGGGGAATATTATCCTAATTTCTTTTCTAGCTCTCATGGAAACAAGCCCTGTGTCTTGAAATGACATTTGGCACTGGACAGAAATGCACACATTGAATAAACACAATTATACAAGTGGTATTTGCCACTATTTCAGTTTATAGCTGGCTGTACACAAACAACTGGTCCTGAAACGTGACACCACACAGAAACCACACACAATAGCTCAGAAAGCACACAGTTTGGATTTCAGCCTCTTATTTTCATTATATCTCGGCACAGCTGAGAATTTCCCACACTGAAACACAAAAATCTGATTCCAACAATCAGTGAACCCAGCCAGACCACTGGGACACAGCAGGGTGACTCTGAGTCTCACGTCAGAGCACTCACCTGGCACCTCATGTGGGTTTATTTTACCACAGGCTGCTCATGGATTACCCTGAGAACATAAAAGTGTAACTGAAACAATAACTTAGAACCTGTGACCCACCTTTCTGTTGTGCAGCCTGGACACTTCAGCCAGACCAGGTCCATGTGAGCAGTGACTCAATCTTTGCAATTTACCTGAACTTCCACACCCCAGACAGACTCAAGGAAGACTGAAGTCTTCTGCAGGCGAGTAACAACACCTGTCCATGGTGCACCTTGGCCAAGCTCAGCCGAAATCCAGGTTTCATGTGGACTACAAAGCATTTACCTGAGTAGGAGCACACTGGGTTCTCTCCCCTATACAACAAATTTATGAATTTCCATCAGCACCAAGCAAGCCCCTAAACCAAGATGCAATCTCATTGCTGCCTTTCAAGCTCTTATTGGCATGCTAGATATATTCCTACACAAAATCTTTCTTTACTTTTAATATATGGTTTAGTATAGGCTGCTATGAGAGGCTTTTAGAGAATCCAATGAATCTTTTGCTACAGACTCTGCAACTTCAATCAGCTCATATTAAAACATGATTGTTATAAGGACGAAAGGAATTAATATGGTAAAGTTCTGTGTACCACATTAAGTTAAAGAATATTTGGCAGATGTGTATTTATAGCAGAATTACACAGACATATAAATTCCTTGCACAATGAAACGGTTGCACAATAAAATGTCTGCACGTTCAGTACACTGCTGTTCTATTCCATTTATGTAATGATTTGTAGTTTCTAAAAGTTGTTAGGCATTCTAAAAGCCAACAGGATTACAATCTATCTTAAAATTTACTGCATTCAGTGAAGTAGCAGAGCACTCAGGCTTTGAAGTCATGGACTGCAAAGGCTGTTTATTCCACACATAAAGTGTTTCAGGACATTGTACGGACAGAGATAGAAGGGCTGCAGTAGAACACACTGCTAAACAGCTCAAATATTAATTCATTAGCTCCCAAAGTTGTGTTCAGAGAGCATACAGAATGAAATAAAATGAGGGATTGGGGAAAAAAAAATGAGTAAAAAGAGTACAAGAGTCTGGCTAAACTGCAGAACAGCCCACTAACATTCAGAGGCTGGGAGTTATGTGAATGGAAGATGAACATGAACAAATGGATTTATAAAGTAGATTTTTTAATACCTATCATTAGGGCTATTTCATTTCCCTACACTTGCATATGCAGAAAGAGGGTAAAAGCAAGTAGAAGGGTTTTAAGGAGAAAATATTGGAACAGGATAGGGAAGAGGAAAAGCAGCTTTGTAAAAGATTATTTCCCCTCCATTAACCTGCCTAAATACCATGGATTTCCTCCCCAAGTTTAATGATGATCAAGAAGCCCTATTCTTGCTTCTACCTACTGCTTCTTCCATATATTCCTTGAGTCATGAGCAGAAGAAGAGAACAAATGTATTCCCACTGGTGGATTTACCCCAAATACCCAAGAATATAGGTTTAGAAACCCAAATATCCATTTTTAAAATAACCATGACGAGATTTCTGCTACAAGGCAGCAGAGTTAAATTTCTCCATTGAGGTGGAAGCCTCCATTGAGGTTTGTATGTGTGGCTTTAGCATTGTTTTAGCACCTGAACAGCTGCGGGGCTTCTCTTGCTGGGTTTGCTTGGTTTTGCACAGGTTACATGAAAGGTTTGGATATTACCTGCAAGGGAACCCGACAAAATAGCAACCTTGTTGTCCTTCTGATTATGTAAAGCTCGGAGTAATGTGCTTCACAGGGGGATGTGTTTAAAATTGTTTGTTCTATGCTGAAAGCTCCTATGGCAAATGACCTTACACAGGGTACCCTTTCTATCCACATGCCTGGATCTGCGGGGAGAGGGGAGAGTTAAGGAGAAAGCAGAGGTGTCTCCAGTCTCAGCCCAACTCCAATCCCAAAGAAACCTGAGAACATAAGTTTTCAGCAAGCAGCTCTCCTTTCTGAAGAGTCCAAAACCAAAAGTTTACCCAGAGAAACAGAAATCAAGCTCTAGTGCGAGAGAATCTAAAACTCAAGTGCTGTATTTTAGCCAGAAGAACATTTTTTCTCTCTGAAAATTAATGATGATTAGTTCTAAACGAAGCACTGTCTTCACAGGGTGATTTTCCATACCCAGCAGCTATGAACACTAACGAGACATCCAATTGATATTAAGAAGCTGCTGGCTTCTGTAATATGGGCATCTGTGTGTCAGGAACTGAACTGACAGGCCAAATCCTATTATGTATTTCACTGAGAACACCAGAAGAAATCTCTGTGCAGACAAACGTCTGGTTGGAATCCATGATCTGGCTGGTAAACATCCCCAGACCTCTCAGAATCCAAATAATAAAATTTTAGTGCTTTGCAATGCCAACACCTGAATCCTTTAATAAAAAGCTACTTGCCAATGTGAATTGTATATTGGAGATGTACTTCCAGTGTAATTAAATGATCCATAATATATTATGTAGCTGAACCAACCAACCTGCACATTGAAAGGCAGCAGCTGCACAACCAAGACCCTCCGTAAATCCTTGCCTCTGGTGATAGGGCTGGGTTTTGTTGTTTTGTTTTTTTTTTTTTTTTTTAAAAAATAGAGCTCATATCTCTGTCAGTAATTCCTATGCAGCTGATACCTTCTGGGCCAGAAGAAGGTTGTGCAGCATGTGTTGCTGCTGTGCACAGAGGAAAGAAAATGCAGGAACTGAAGAGCAGAAACTCAGATTCCGGGTACCAAGAGGACCTGGGAGTGTCTCATGATGTGCACTGAATTTCCTGCACTGGACATGGCAGCTACAGGAATTCTTTTGCAACCATGCTCCTCCTTAAATTTCAAGATTCACCATATCAAGCCACAGACAATTCTCTTTTTCTTGCAGGAAACTGGGCCAAGTTACAGCATCAAGGAACAGTCTGTTCACTCTGTATGGCACAGCACCAGCGGTAAGGAGACAGGAAATCTCTTTCCTGCTAGAGAGAGATTTTCTTTTTTTTCAGCGACAGAAGACCAACTCCCAACACTAAAAAGAAACCAACTTCAAGCAGGAGACTGAAAGAGAAGTGCCATCAAAAGCCAGTTCGATGGGAGAGGCTTCTGGTTCCTCACTAATAGACAGCTACACTCCGGGCAAAAGCAACGCAGATGCTCAGAGCAGTTGCCCTCATTGAAATTTGTCTGAAAGAAATAATTATTTGCCAGCATACTGTTCCTTCTAGAAAGCACACAGAAGCCATGAAAAATGTTTGTATGGATGAAACATGGCAAGTTTTCAGCAAGGAAAGCCAGTCTGCACCAAACAACGCCATGTACAGCGACAAGGACTGTGGTTCCTGTGGGTATCCTGTCTGAATTCTGAGCACAGTGGCCACTCACACACCTTCTAGGAGGAGCAAGCCTTAATGAACTGCTCCAGGAATACTGTCACATAATTGTCAGATCTCTTCATCAAGTACCTCAAAACTGTACCTCAAAGTACCTCAAGTACCTCAAAGCCATAAAAATCAGAGTAAAATCTATTATCTACCTCTTTCCAAATTATATGAAGTTATTATCATGGTGTCTTAGGGGTGAAGGAATTTAATAAAGACCCAAACGTTCAAGATTTGCCAATGACTGTATCTAGAGATCCAAAAATAAAGTATTTTTCTAACGAGCTGTCTGGATGACCTGCAGAGAAAAAGTCGTGTGAAAACTGCATGCTCAGTTGTCCAGACCATTCTAAAATACACGCCAATTTTCACCGGAACAACAAAAAAGAAATCCAGCGAGTCTGGTTCCCTTAGCAACCAGTAAAATATTATCTACGTTATTCATATTAACATTATTTACAGTACCCTAGAACTAAGAGACACCAATTCACAGAGAGCATACACGTTCCTCATTACACAACTTGTTAGCTTTGAAAATCCAGTGGTGCTTTTAATGTAAGTCCTGACATTCCCACGTAATTCTTCTCTGCAGAAACTCCATCCTGCTGCTTTGTGCCAAACACAATCTCCTTTTTGTTTCACAGTGACTATCACCTCACCTCAAAGACAGTTTGACATGAAGGAGCCTCCTTGTGCCGCTCTGAGCACGCCCCGCTCTCGGGTGCGCTGCCCTCGCCGCACTGAGAGCGCAGCTCGTTCCAGGCAGACATCTGTTTGCAAGACTTCTTTGCGAACTAATCTCAGTCAGATGAAAATCCTGCTCACTCTCAGGTGTGTTCCCAAGGGATTTGTGGTATTACCTCTGCTGTGCCTTTGAGAATGCGGGCACCCAGTTCAGCGGGAGACACATCTCCAGGGCGCTGCTGACTCCGAGCCATTAAGAAGCAGTAATGACTCCTCACCATTTCCAGAAGATGCATTCCCCATTTGTGGCTTCAGACATCTATCACACCACTGCCCCAATATTAAAAATAACGAATTTCATTGCCTGCACAGGTTCTTTACGGTAGTGAAGAAAGTCACCTCCTTGATTTCCACAAAACCAGTACTGAGGGTGAAGCCCCACACCAATAGATCACACACCGTTACCCAGTGTTAGCAACTGCTTGTGGCTGAACATTTTCAGCAGGAAATGCTGGAAAGTTTTGACTTCAGAGGAAAAACATTGGTTGAAATTTCACTTAAAAGAAACATGTAATTTCCTCCCTGAACAACCAGAATTATTAGATTAAGTGATGTTTGTATCTCTTCAACTGCCCCTCTCCCAAGGTACCCGAGCAGTGGCTCCCTGCTCTGAGGAATTTCTGCTGGACTCCATTTCAGAAATGGACACATAAGGAAACATGGGAAGGAAGAACTGAAGAAAACTCTTTCCAATGTCCAAAATTAAAAGATGCACTGAGACCTGTGTGAAAGTTCAAGGGCTGAAATGAAGTTTTCAGTTTCCCTATTTGTCTGTTGCCTCCAATTCTCCATTGCAGATAATGTTTGAATGAAATGTAAAAATACAGCTCCAGCAACATGAACCCACAATGATTATATCCCTTACTACAAACTGCACACGCATCACAAATAAAAATCAGCATCCTGATTCCATTAGTTGTCAACAGAACCTTGCTATCAAAAGGGTTATAAACGCTGAACTTCAAAAGGGTGAAAAAAACATTATGCTAATCATGTGTTCTTATTGAACAATTAAAATCGGAATCAGGATGACACCAAGATCTAAACCTCCTGCACAGGGAACAATTAACCAAAGCTTGAACTAATATACTGTAAGATTCTCTTACCAAAGGTCATTTCAGATGCATAAAAGGTTTTATAAATAGGGTGCTAAACTGAGGAAATTTTAAAAATGGCGCAGCTCTTCAAACATCTTTTACACGAAAAGTACTTTTTTCCTTAATGATTAAAATTTTATTTATAACCAATACAAGATACTTGTGTGGTTATATCTGCTGCTTAGCTGCTCCTCACTATTGATGTTAAAAATTGTTCTCCTTGGTGCACTTTGAAAAGATGAGTTTAAAGAGACAGGAGGAGACTAAAGTGTTCAACAGCAGATACGTAGGCGTGTGCTGAAACTGGGCCAAGACATAGCAGTGTTCTGATCAAAGAGGGTAAGAGGGAGTTTTGTGAGGGAAAGAATGGTTTTTAATGAGACTAACAAAACCTGACACCGACTAGGAACAATCAGCAGCCCAGGGCAGTGGCTTATCAGACCCTGAACAATGGAGTGGAAAGCAGCTCCCCTTTGCTAAGGTTTTATTCCAGCTGCACCTGAAGAACATCCCCAGAGCAGCTCCAGGAAACCAAGTCACTTCACTCTCATAAAAAAATCAAATGGGAAATCAACCATCCTCCACTTCATGTGCTGGCTGGATGGACATTCCAACCACGGCACTCCATACCAAACCTCAGCTTTTCCGGCAGCAAACTCGGGATAGTAATGCCCAGTGAGGGCATCAGCATCATCTCCTCAGCAAAATGGGAGCACATTTCTTATGAAAGGCACCATTAGGAGTAACTCAGTCACCTCACTAGACAAGAGCCCTGCTACAAGTAAGGGTTCCTTATGCATTCTCTCTCCAAAAATATACTTATTATTTTCTCCTTTAACTGTATTTTAAAGAAAGAGAACAAGTAATCTTCACAGTCAGAGAAACTTTAGAAAATGGGCAAGTGACACAGGAATGTTAAGTCCCGTATTTTAATAACTCTTTAAAATACTTGTGATCTCCAAAGGGAGAGCTGTCAGTGTTTTCAACTAGTTATTTAAAAGTCACTAGAAATTAAATGGTTAAGCACTTAAAAACCCCAAAGAAACAAAGAAATACCTACCAAAAAAACCACTCCAGAAAACAGTAAGAAAAACATTCCTGAATTCTCTGCATCAGTTTGTAACTAAATGGCATTATGAAGTGGAGTTGGCTTACATTTTTTCTAACAGCCCTAGGCTACATAGATGCTCTTACACATAAGTGTTTTTCTGCAACCTTATTTACTTCTCCAACAAAAATGCTGATTTCACACCTGACAGAGTGTATTTATAATAATTCAGTAAAAGAAGAACTAAAAGGGAGTCTGTTTAGTTCGTGTTCTCATTTGATTCCCATCACTGGCACTTAACACTTCCTAACACATCCAGTAGTGGGGTTTTTTTTGTGTTCTGGCATTTTATTTTTTTCTTTTGCACATTGGTTAAAAACAACTCTCTCATCATCATCGTCACCACCATCATCTAAATCAGGGGATATCTCAGGATTCTTAGGTTCCTACAAATCTTAACTCCATAAAACACGTTTCAAGGTGCACTTCAGTACAACTCTTAAGGAGGTGTCAGGAAAAGCAAAGAGAGAGAGAGAAAAGGTGTGAACTTAATGTTTTTTACTGCTAATCCTAAATTAAATATAGATGGTGTTGGGAAATTGCCTGAACGTCCTCCTCTCTCCTTTAAAAAAATCTAAATTCAAAATTAAAAAAAAAAAAAAGCACAAACCATTGAACTTGAAAGTTTACAGAGGAAAATTCCAATCTCCCTTCCACCTACACAGAACAAACAAATGAACAAATTAAGCTTAAATATTCTAACTCATAAACTTATCATCTCTGTTTTTTTAAAAATGCTATTTTTATTTATTTCGGGGGGCAAAAGATTGCTTGGTTTTTTCTAGGCAACCTCTGCCTTGTAAAAGCTTAGCCCAGATGGATTAGCAGCAGTGTAAATAGTCGTCTGTAGTAAACAATCCCAATCTTGTGTTTCTGCTTAGACTTTTCACCTAGACCCACCTTGTACACCCAGGAACTCACGCTTGCACTACATGAATACCCTGGCAGATCTTTCAGCTTCTGTGTTTAGCCTTGTCCTTCAAATATAAGTTAAAGGGGCAGATTTACAATCTGAAAAACAAGGTGCTTGAGCAGTAACAGCTTTGGTGGAGCAGCCCCAGAAGGCTTGCAATAATTCTGCACATGCTTCTGTACAGTTATTGGATATCCTTTCTTGAGAGGAATGCTTGACAAGGGACACAGCTTGTGTTTCCAGTCCCTTCAGGAGTTTGATTTAAGGGTTGCTGGAAAGCACAGCAAAGGCAGTGTGTTTCTCAGCTGTGCTGTGCCTCATTCCCAGCAGCAGCCAGGTGATCCTTTACCTGCCGTGGCCTCTCCGTGGCGCTCCCAGGGAGCTACAGCAGACAATGGTGACACTGCCCACGAGTCAGAAAGGAACAGGATATGGTAATGCTGACCTAAAGGTGCAGAATTCACCTACAACGTGAGTAAAAACATTGCACATAACCACAAAATCCACCTTTCACATGCTTAGTCCCAACCTGGCTTTAACAGAAAATTATTTACCAAATCACAGGTTGGGAACAAGATGTGACCAAGTAACCAAATATCCGTGGGTGAGTATCCCAAAGGATACAGCAGCCTTAAGGATTTCCACCAAACGTAAATGAAAACCCAACACTTCACAGCTTAAAGGACCTTTGAATACCAAACCTGTACCAGAGAATGAGGCTGCACGTTGCAATAAATTCTGTGCATTCCTTTCAGCTCCCAGGTACGTCAGGTATCAAAGGGCCAGCAGATCACAGCCCTGCCACGTAACAGCACCAAGACCCCCACTCCCCACATGCACACATTCCTGCACTGGAGGCTCCCAAGGTCCTCACACATCCTGAAGCAGAGGTTTTCCATGGATGTGATGCCGCATAAACACTTATGAACAAAACCACTGGGAAACCACCAACCAAAACTTGGAATGCAGAAACCACGGGCAGGAGCCAATCCACATTCCAGGGCTGCCCAAGGAACACATTATTCCCTGCCACGCACGTACAAGTGAACTGCACTTCCATGAGTTCTGTGCCTGCTGCACTGACCTTTCTCTGCTCATTTGCATTGTTGATTACAAGTACAAACAGCCTGAACCCTCCACTTGTCTGTATCCACATGTAATCAATACTGCCCATCTAGAGGAGAAGAAATGTATATAGGACATGGATTTCCTAGGACTCCTCAATCTTCTTTCTTCAAGTCCAGCTGCCTTACATAACTTCAAGGGAAACAGACTGACAAAAGGGAACAGAATCCCAAAATAACCACCATGACATAGCCTTATTTTTAAATATTAACTTCTAATAATTCTGTGCACTATGGCAAACATTAATCTTGTTCTCTGAAATCTATTTTTAGGAAACTTGTTTATATCCAGGCTGAAACTCAGTATGAACTTAAGCATGCTGCAATTGAAAAAAATTAATTAAAGAAAAAAATGGAGTCTCAGAAATACTCCATCAGCCTTTGTAATGAGAGTAAAATGGTTGAAAGATTCTGCAAGCTGTATCTGATCCAGTTTGAATTTATTGGCAGAATCTTACAGGCAAGAGACTAAGCTACTTTAGAATACAGAGTTAAATGGTTGGGTTTATTTAATATCCACATAATACTACTTTGAAAAGAAATCCTTTATTCTATTGCTACTAGAACAAGGGAAATGCAGATTTTTCTCTACTGGCTGTCAAGGGGTTTTTTTTCTTTTTTTTCTTATGTACATGTGCCGTGTGAAATTCAGCAATTTCATTTCACAGGGTGTCTTTGGCATTAGCCACAGTGTAATGTAACTGGAACTACTGAAGTTCGTCTGATTTCACACCTAACCCATGCAGCCTCACAAATCAGACATTACTTCAACAGAAAGAATCATAAATTGCTTAAGTTTTTCTGGAAACAAAGCTCATATTCCCTTGAGCTTCCTGATCGAGACAAGCTCGCCAATGAACCCAACACGCATTTATGCTCTGTGATAAAACATCCACATAGAACCATGAGATTTTCATGTAGTTTGAGAGATTTCTGGGTCAAGCTGTGGTTTGGAGTTTGTTTTGTTTTTCCTTTCCCTCAGAAAACACTGTATAATGGTGACATTGAAAAACCATGTTTCATGCACAACTTCTGTCTCACTGTTGTGGAAAAGCAACGCAAGGCTTTCAAATGAGGAACAAGAGCTTCCCTTCATCAACAAATGTGGAAAGCATATTTGGAGGAGACTACACAGGAGTAGTTACTGAAAACAGCAGCTCTAAAAGCCTTCACAGTTTCATCTAGAGCACCACTGCACTCTGGATTTTGTGATCCTGACCTCATGATCCTACCAAACTGCTGCCACAAATCCTAAACTATTCCCAGCTGCTTGGTTGTTCACTTTGCAACCTTCTCCAGCTCTAATGATACATTCCCTGTCCCTGCTTTTGAATCTTTCTGTTCTGGGCCTCACCCACAAATGCAGATCCCAGCAGTGATTCCATGTCTGGGCAAGGTGTTGCAGAGAGAAGGAGCACAGGAGCTGAAAGCTCATCCCAACAGGAAGCAGATAACTCATCCTTGCCCAGCTGTTCATGGTGCCTCAGCCAGGCTCTTACTTTCAAGCATGTGCAAAACAGAGAAATAGCCCTCAAATCATCCCCATTTATTCCAGGGTAAAATGCTCTGCATAGTCTGGGATCATAAAACCACAACACTCATTTGGAAAGAGCAGAGGTTATGGCAGAAAACTGGAATGAGGCAACTCTGCACTGCTCATGTTTGGTTCATTATGGGTATTTTACAGCGTGCTTCTGGAAGCACAGGACAGGCAGGGTAATGAATTCTGGCACAGTCACTTCAGCTGAAGGATCTTCAGAAAGCAGTTTGGGACAGAGGGGGGGACGAAGCCCCAAAACAAACATACCAGTTTTCACTGGTAAGGATAAAAGATAAGAAGATCTAGGGCCATCAGAACATATTAATGTAAAGCAAGATATCTCTAGGGGAACTCTGCTTGAAGGATGTTCACTGCATATATCTTTAATTACAAGCTGACGTACATTTTATCCTTTAGCCACAATTTATATTCCTTTTATCACCTCTGCTGTGAAACAACAATGTGCTTTCCCACTTTCATCTAGAATCCACACCATTAGACACCCAGCACTGTCATTCCACTTCTCTGCAACTCCCTTTTCCCTGAACAGTCAATCAACAGCAGCAAACACAGAGAGATGCAGTGTGATGCACAGTTCAACCAGTGCCGTTTCAGATGCGAAAAGACAATTTTCAGGAAGAAAGAATTATACATCAGTAGGTAGGGGGGAGAAAGAGAAGAAAAAAAGAGAGAGAAGGAGGTGTATCTATTCTCTTACATCTCCCTCATTTCTTTCAGTCTTCATTTCTGGCTGCAAGGGAGAGCAGCTTCACTTTATCACCCACCCGATGTAAAACCAGCCAGCCCTTTATTGCAGCACCTTATTGCTGCCTACACCAGCCACTGTTTGCCCTGGCAGCCTGTTCAGTGGCAAATGACAGAGACAAGAACACCACCAGCAATGTCACAGGACCCAGCATGATATTCCTGCTCTGTCCTGAAGCACAACCATCTCCCAGCAGCCAGGGGTTATGGATGCATGCCGTGGGTATCCAGCAGACACTCCCTCTTTTACAACAAAAGGTAACAGGACTTCCTCTCCCTGAAAAGCTGATTCTTTATCTACATCAGTATTTTTTCCTTATAAATCACAGAGAGAAACTTCACAGGAGTAGAAAACAACATTCTGGATAAACAGCCAGTGTCACTTTGAGACTTGAAACTCTGCATTTCATGCAAATAAAGTTTAGTTTTTCTCAGTTTGGAATCAACTGTTTAAACTGATATTGAAGCACATTGATGAATTTAATTAGGCAGCCAGCTTACAGCCTGAAGTTATTACAAGCACACACGTTCATGCCCTAGGTGACATATTCACTGTTTTTATTATTATTGTATGATAATTTCCTTTTTTTATTTTTTGTACATTGCTCTCTCTGGACCAAGTAATTGGTAGTTGTTCATGCATGTTTTAATAGTCTCTGAAAAAAAGGTTTCCCAACAAATGCTATCTAGTAGGAAAGACTACTTGAACTGCATTTATTCCTATGGCAGATTTCCCTCGTTGGCCAATTAATTACAAAGTAGGAGAGTCTTCCTGAAGTCACTCGGAAAAAGAAAAAAAATCAACACATAACCTACAACTTCTGGTTCATTGTTCCTGTCTTGAACTGATTCTGCTTCGTGTGCACAGAACTGCTAAAAATGGGGTATTTCATACTTCTGGTAGAAGCCCCTAAGACATCAAAAGCAGCACATCAGGCTATGTTTCTACATGCTAATTTCCCCCCAGTTATGCAACACGGATCACACAATGAAAAGCAGCGTCACAGAAGGGTCACACACTGTGCCTGTGACTCCACGAGCAGTTTCTATTGCCCTGTGTGTGCAGTTTGCATTGCTCTGTGTGCGCTGTGCTCACAGGAACCACAACGGCCAGAGGAGCCTACAAACCAGCACGACAAATCAAACATCGTTCTCAGGGACTGACAGAGCTCCTGCAACACACAAAGTGACTGCAGCACACACACAAAGCTTTTTTGGGAACAAAAGGCAGCACCTGACTCAGCTTCTCTCGCTGCAGCCGCGTGTTCTGCCACGGTGATTTTGGTGAGCTCACAGCTCTTCCACTCACAGGTTTTGCACACAGATGTCACGAAAATAACAGCAACAAATCAGGTGCAGCAAGAACCTTTATAATTGACCACTTAGAGCTGCACATCCAGAAAAGCAAGGTGGGACTCCAGCTCCCTGAGTTACGGGGCTGAGCAGTCAGAGAACCCAGGCCTTCCTAACCCTGTGAACTGTTTTTGGTAACGCTGAAGTGAGATTTGTAACTATTTGTAAAGTTCAGGCCTTACAGCAATACAAGGCATTGCATACACAAGAAACAATTCTCCATTTATGCAGCACAGCAGTAGGATCTACATTTGTGGTGTTTAATTCCACCACAAACACCTCATAAAGTCTAAATAGCTGCTGCTACCGGGGTCATGGTGAGGAGCAAAGCATCAGAGAAAGTGCTCAACAATCCAACAACCATCAGAGGCATTTGGTTTGGGTCAGATAAAATTTTAATCCATATGGAAAACTAAAATTCAGAGCTGTAGAACTGTAATGAAAACTCTGGTGGTTATGTCCCAGGACACAACCACCCGAGAAATGACAATATGACATTAATTCAGGCATGACTTTGCTTTACTTGTGAACACCATTTCTTTTCGTCCATGTGTGCTCTTTGCAGAGCTTTCTACAACTCCTCAAGGAAAGAATGCTTCTAAAAAGAGAAAATTAATACGGTAAAAGTAGTGTATTGAAATTTAAGGATGTGAAAAAGATACCACCAGATTAATAAAAACAAAACTAGCAAACCAAGACACAAAAATTCACTGGTGAAACCTCACTTGAATTTTCATCACTTCATCAGCACTAACAATTGATGAAACAACTGTTTTAGGATGGCACTAATGGCAGAGGGGAAGAAAATGCAAATTGTGAAGAGCTTTTCTGGATGTGTGTGTGTGCTGTGATACTGCCTGGCCTGACACAGCAATAGGAGCAGGTTTCCAGCAGAAATTCACAGGATATACACATAAAACAAAGGCTTTGGACTAAATTTAGGTCCTGTCTTAACCTACTGCTTCTCATTCCAGGGTCTACAAAAAACAATACTCACAGGTTAACAAGCTGTTTCCAGAAACTCAACAAGCTAAAATACGAGGAATGACCCAACTGAAGCTGAAAATAGGGAATTAATTGCCTGTTTGAATATGGCAGTGAATCAAGATCATGGAAATAGACAACTTTCTAAGCATGACTGTCCTCTTTCTTGTCCTTTTCTTCTGTGACTGAGGTAAAATTCTTAAATAATTTGTTTGTTTTCTGGTACAAAGAGATGTGGTTGCATTTATTTTACTTCCCTATCCTGTTTAATTAATCTATTCTGTCCCCAAATCTTTAGCAGTATATTTTTTCCTGCTCAGAATAGGAGCTTCAGGGATGAATGGAAAAGTGTGTTTGTTTTGTTTTGGAGGAGGGTTGTCAATTCTATTTCTTCAGTAACAAAAAGAAACACTCAGGAAAATTAGTAAAGAAAACATCCCAGAAATAAATTAGTCTAAAAGAGGTTGACACTGTCAGTAAACTTAAACAAATTACAGCAGTTAATCCTAGAAAATCAGTCCTTTTCCATGGGCAGCACACGAGCACAATGAAGAGCACACAGAACATGATGCTGAAGACTGTTCCCTTGACAATGCACTCCAAAATCATATATCAGAGATAATACTGTTATTATGAAATTTTTTATCAACAACTAAAAATCAATAATCTGTGATCACCCAAGCTTGCTGTAATGTAAGTCATACAGTATATCAGAGGAAAAAAATCTATAGCAAACTTTTCAGTATTATGATTATTTTTGGAAGGAGAAAAGGATATAAATGATAACTGAAATAGTTTCCAACTCTAAAGCACAAAGTGATGCACAGTTTGCTGACAAAGTTACCAAAAAAATTGTCCTTGGTGCCTGAAAAAGTATGTAGGGCTGCAAATACATAAAATGATGAGTTAGCCTAGGTCCTTTCTGTGTGCACTCAGCGCTGTGGGTCTTCTCCTCTGGGGATGTTTAAAGGGTCTGTCCCACATCACACAGGATTCACTCTGACCTGAATGGAACACTCTGGATTTTCTATGCCAGCAGCACCCAGATCTGCTCAGATCTGCTGCCCAGTGCAGAACCGCTCCCTGCAAAGCGCCCAGCTCATCCCAGTTGGGATAAGGCTGCACTTGGACCTTGTTTCCCCCTGAGAGAGCAAGGCCTGGGTCCAGTTCTGCTTTCCAACCACGTGCAGACCACGAAATCAACCCTCCTTCCACTGCAGATATTTTTGGGATTCACACAAACACCGTATCACAGCAGCACAACTTCCCCTGTTTGCAGAAACATTAAATATCCACAGCCAAGGTTCAAACATGCAGAGCCAGCATGCAGCAATTTACAGTTCTGAGTAAGGAGGGAGGTATTCCAAATTTCCTGGTACAAAAAGGATGAAGGCCCAGCTCCACAGGCCACGCATGTTTGGTGGAGTCAGTCACACCCCCTCAAAGAAATGGGGCATTCCACCTGGTGATTTAGATCCCTAATGACATTGGATGTCTTTTTGTTCTCTCCCAAGGAACAAAGCCCTCCCTTGGATTTTTTTTATTTTTTTTTCCTAAGAGGAATCATTCACTCCATCTGTTTTTCTGGAAAAAGCTGAGTATAAAAGAGTGGGAAAAAAATCATTAAGCAGCTCTATTAATTTTGAAAATTCAAGTCTGCTCCCAGAGCAATACACTACATATAGGAAGTCTCATGACTGTCATAAGTATTCATCTTACCATAACCATTAAAACACAGTATCAGCTCTCATTGAAAGAAACAGAACCAAAACATTTTCCAGCCTGAATATTGTTTGGAGTTCAATGTTAAGTAACACAAGTTGAAAACCAATTATACTGTCATGACTAAAACTTGCATTTTTCAATGGCTTTGTTCTTAATATTTCATACAGGGCCTTATTCCACCCTTTTAAATCCGTATTTTTCTGTTGAGGGTTCTGAGGCCATCACTTGGCTTGTAAAGAGAAGATGACAAAGGCTCAGAATGTCTCACAGCACCGTGCTGCACCCAGAGTCAGTGAGCATGGGCTGCCTGACACGAGTGAGCTCCTGAGCTGAGTTAGAGAAGCAGCACAGGGTCTGCTCCACCTGCTCAGAGCAGGGCACAGCGTCCCTCACGCCCATCCTCAGGCACAGGAATTACTGCTCAACACCTCACCAGAACATTCAGAGCATGGGACTCCCAGCAAAGAAAGATTTCCAGGTTAAAATTAAAAAAAAATAAATAAAAAAATAAAAGCTGGCAGCTAAGAGCTGCTTTTTAAGCTTTAATGAGTATGTTAATGACCCAAACCAAAATGAAGAAACCCATAACCCCAGACACTCATTAATTCTGTACAAAATATATTGGCCAGAAATCATTAATGTTGCGAGAAGCTTCTGTAACTGGAGCGGTTTTAATCAACTCTCAAATCTTCTGTAATTATACGCTTATGGCACAGGCTACTTTATTTATTTGGATTTCAACTTCGTAACAGAAGTACCTATCTCAGATGCTGGATTATTAATAGAACAAAGAAATATTATAGACCTGACACATCACTTCACTTACAAGGGAAGCAGAACTTCTTATGGATATGAAGTCCAATTTCGTGCATCTGTAATACTCAGTTCTCTTTTTCTAGTACAGCCACCTCAAGGGCACTGACAAAGACCTGAAAAGGCCCCAAAATTAGGCTCTGGGTGTTAAACCAGTTCTGTAATCTCTTGCACTCTCAGTGCTCATGAGAAGTTGCTGAGGTTTAAAAATCAGTATAAGAAATCTCTGACTCTACATTTGCTCCCTCTGAACATTCCAATTCACAGCTGTTTATGTACAACAAGAAGGTTTTCCTTGAGATTTGCCAAACCCATTCCCTGCCCCTTCCCCACTCCTGGCCTCTTAGATCCAATAAAGCTCTGAGTTAAAGGCAGACTCTGGTCTGGATAACACGCTGACAGAGTTGTTAGACAAAAATCAGACTGGAAAGCAAAATCAGTACAACTTTTAGTTCTTGGTGCAGATTCAGAAGTTCAACCAAGGATAGATTTGACTGGCAGGGTTCTGGCTCACTTTCCTGATCCCAACACAGGATTTTGAGAGATGTTAACTTGAAAGAGAAAAAAATCATTTTTGTAACTGTGAAGTAAACTGAATTTTCTCTGAAGTCACCAAGTCAGTGTGAGATGCTGAAAGATGGCGGCTCCTCTTTCACAATTTTAAACATGGAACTCACTTAAAAAGGCACATTTAAAAAGTAAAATGTTACTATTAACGTGCAAATCTGCAGCTCTAGAATTCCCAGGAAGGTAATGAAAACTCTCCTCCAATCGTGCACAGCAGCCCCAATTCAGGGCAAGTCAAGAGGATCTCATTATCTCATCTTTGCATGCTGCAGATGAGGTTCCACTCCGTGGCAGTCAACAGGAGCCCGTGGCCCCTTCACAGGGGAGAAGAGTTTTGACAAATGATGATTGACAGCTCTAGTTCTTGTCCAAACAATGAACGAGCTCTTTGGGCCTTCTTGCAAGAGAATGGCTTTTCTTGCTGTGTGAGTGTTTTCTGAGTGGGAAGAGGATGGCTTCTTGTGTGAGACCTCTTTCTCTTCCTTTTGGTAATTCTTCCTTTTGCTCCATATGTGACAAGCCAGGATCAGGGATTTTTTAAATGACTGATCCTAAGAAAGACTTCAGGAAAACGAAATCATGAAATTTAAATTCAGTTGATACAGTAAACACATGCTTTGGGGAGATACCCGTCATTTTTGTCAGTTGTTCCCTCTAGGATGAACGCTAAATATTAGCTTTAAGAGAGACAGAAACAAACCCCAAGACATAACCAGAGTTTTCTTGCACAGCATTTCCCCGAGGAAAAAGTCAAGGTCTTTCATAATTGCTGTAATTGTTTTTGATGTTGGGTAAGTTAAGTGATATAAACAGGACACAAAAATGTTGCATTTCAGTAGAAAAAAACCTCAGTGCGTGCCCTCCAGGAACACAGCTCTGCTTCCATCAATCTTTCCAAAAGTGCTTACATGTTTTTACCTCCAAAGGAACATTTTCATCCAGTGAGGTTAACGAGGCTGAAGCAGCACCTGGGCTGCAGAACGGGCTGGGTGTCAGATCTCCCCTCAAGAGGGACAGAGGCTGGTCCCAAGGCACTGGCAGAACTGGGATTATGGAGGATCATGTCCCACTTTGGAAACTTCAGAGCCAGGCCCGGAGAAAACAGAAGGATGAAGGAAGAAATCATCCTAAGAATGCTTGAGACAGTCTTCTAAGAAAACATGCACTTTTCAGGATTTGGCTGACATCATTCTTTCTAGAAACATCCTGAGGTAGGTGAGATTTTTGTTCTGTGTTTAAAATTCTTGGCCTCAGAGGGCAAAAAGGGGATAAATTCAAGGCACTGTGGAGAATGTGCAGCAATAAAAACTAAAACATAACCCTTAAAAGTAATAAAGTTTGGAAAAAAGAGACCAAGCTGACAAAATATTCATATTTTACAGCCAAGCAATTCGCAATTGGGACACAAGGACCGAGCAGATCCAGGCACAGCCCTGGTGCAGCCGGCACAGCCAGGGCTCATGACTGCAGTCAGCAGATCCTCTTCTCCTGCAGAGCTCTTGCTTCCCTCTCTTCTTCCCAACAACCACAACCTGCCCCTCCTCTCACCTCCAGGATTAGTGCCTGCACAGTTTGCCACAAAGCAAGTTCTGCAGAGTGCCATAAATCGTTTTCCCTTTATTTCACCCCCCAAAGTGCCAGCCTCCCCTGCCAAGGCAGACCCAGCTTTCTGTCTCTGCTGGGCAGCACCCACTGGGATCTCTGTGTGGAAATCCCAAACTCCCAAGCACAACCTCTGATGATGACACAGCCCCAGGTCTTATGGAGGCCACTCCACACAGATGAACTGAACACCCTCAGCTCAGAGGGTAACATTTACAGCAGGGCTCATCTGCAATTTAAATACTTTAGCAGTAGCCAGCCACCCTCAGAAGCAAAGACAGGAGCCCTGAGCTGTTTATTTACAGCAGCACCAGCACAGGAAGGCAGCACAGGCTCCCTGTGTGAGTGTTTTCTCCATCTCTGCCATTTGTTTTCACTGGGTGACCTGCTGTGCATTATTTGTGCCTTGTTTCTTCCACAACATTTCCTTTTCCTGACATGCTGTCCCAGCATTTACCAGGCTGTCAGTTCTGACATTCCAACTTTTTGTAATAAGAGGAAGGGCAGGGAATGGGTTTCCTTGCAGACAAAGCTCGGGAATAACCAGCAAACCCTCTGAACCCTTACAGCTTCTCAGAGTTTCTATCAAATCCAGCACAGAGGCAGAGACCAGAACTGCTGCAGAACAGCTGATGCTACCTGTCTTTTTCAGCAGAGGACCTCCTGACCCACTGAGGCTTCTGTGTTCCAGAGAAACTCAAGAACTGTGCTAATAGAAATTTTAACTCCATAGTGCTTCACTCAAAGAGAACAGTGCTGGTGTGCAAAGCAGGCTGCTGCACACCCAGGCGTGGGCCTGCTCCATGCCTTCCCAGAAATACACAACTAAAACCCCACAAAAATAATAATAATAATAATAATAATAATAACAACAACAACAACATTGAAAGAAGCGGCATAAGCGACAAAGGCAGTGAACATGATTGAATCATCCAGGTCTTCTGTCAGTTTGCCACAATGAGTAAAAGGGCTTGGGAGGAAAACTGATAAATTCATTTCCAGGATATGTTAAGGCACTAGGGCTGCAAATGTTGAAAATACACATTGCTACCAATTGAATATTCAAAGTTTCTACATCAATTGGATGTAAACAGTGATGTGGCAGAATGCTTTTTTAGCTCCAGAATCCTGCAAGAATAAGTGGGAAGATCCTACCAAAGTTTCTATTGAAGTGTGATAACCTTGTATCGCCAGTATTTTTCCTGTTGCTGCAAACCAAGAAAGCCCCAAAACAAACAAAGCCAACCAAACCAGACCCCCTGACAGTTTCTGTGAAAAGATCAGGTTGTTCCCATCGCTTCACAGTGTCTGAAGGCGTGCCTGGCAGTGCAGAACCCTGACACAGAGCCTGTCTGAGCTCCCAGCCCCGGCGCTCGCCGCAGTCAGCACACGCCAGCCGGGCTTTGAGC
Organism: Ifrita kowaldi; assembly: GCA_013398055.1. Classification (NCBI taxonomy): domain Eukaryota; kingdom Metazoa; phylum Chordata; class Aves; order Passeriformes; family Cinclosomatidae; genus Ifrita; species Ifrita kowaldi. The sequence goes on from VZRS01003572.1 coordinate 239,632, forward strand.
GAGACCCTGCTGCTCAGCTGCCACTCAGCAGCCCTGGCAGCTCCTGCCCGGGCAGGATCTGCCCCCCTGACTTCCCAGCTAACCTTCCTCCCGACTTTGAGAGCCAAGCTCACTTTCTTCTGTCCGAGCTCGCTCCTCTCAGCCAGGGTGACTTCAATTTCCACTTTAATGAACGTCTTTCCAGTGCTTCTCATTAACCTTCCTCTCACTCTCTGGCTCTGGACTGTCTTTCACAGTCACTGCCTTGTTGATTTGGGGCCTGACCTGATAAACTTGTATGCTCATGAATAACTTCTCCCCTGGGAATAGCCAGCCTGGCTTTTGTACAGTTTCTCCCAGAAGTGAAATTACTTACATGGATGTGGTGAACAGGACGGGGGCTTTTTGTTTGTTCAGGCTTTTTCCTTTCTGACCTTCCAAGTCTTGCTTCTGGCATCTTCAAGTACTACTGATGTCCCCTCTTATTTTATTTGTGGCTTTCAGGCTTACTCCTTAGACCACAGCGAATAAATTGTAGAGCATAATTGGAAAATATTGGAGGTATGGACGTGCTATATTGCAGGTAAGGCCACACTTATGATTTTACAGTTATCGTAGATTCTCTGAATTTTTTAAATTCCATTTGATAAATTTCAATTATTTAAAAGAAAAACTAAGTTTTCCTCAAGTCCATGAAATGTAATATGCAAACTTCCAGTGGTGTTACACAAACAGGTCACAAAATAAGTCATGCACTGCCTGCCTTATCTGTCCCTCCCCTGCAGTAAACACTCTGGAACTGCACACACCCTCACACACATCACTGCATTCCCCCTCTGTGGACATTCACCCCGGTTCAGCTCAGTGTTTTGACAGTCTGTAGAAAGAAACAACAGGAGAAAGGGAGAGAAACCAAGAACATTTGCTTAGAAAACTGAATGTTAATTTCTTCCAGTATTTTGCCAGCTCTAGTTTTGTGTTAGTCTCCTCATATTTCTGTCATAAGCAATTTTATCCCATCTTCTAGGAATTAATATCTCCTAGTTTTGCAATTTTTTATGCTTTTCCACCTCTTTAATCATGTTCCCTAATGCCCCTATGTTCATCCATGCATTTTCACTCATTTGACCCTCACAATGTCAGTACATTCTTTCTGATTTACTTCTCTCTCTCTTCATCTTTATAATCTACTCATTTATATTATTTAAGTTACTTTTCATCTCACTTTACATTCTTACTTTTCATTCTTGGTCCACCATGTTTTCACTTTCCTAAGCTGCTTCCCCTCCCATACCTGGGCAATTTAAAAAACCCAATGTGATAACTGCCGAAATGATCCTTTAACACTTATCCTCATTGATTTTAGTGTTAGAATTGACCCCCAATTTTAAAAAATACTCTGAATATGGATCTCAGGGCAAACCCCTAAGAATGTCTTCAAATGCGTGCACTTTGCTGCAGAAGTGCTTATTGTGTGACGTGTTGATAACGTGCAGTTTCACATTTACACACTGCAGAGGCTGCAAACCTAAACGCTCACGTTTGATTCTAGAGAAAATAAGAAGATACAAAGCTGTCCACGGGGCAGGAATTAAACAGCAGCGCAAACACCTGGAAACGCTGAGAGCACAGCCAGCAGCCTGCTCTGGAGAGGGAAGAGAGGGGATTATCTGCAGCCTGACAAGGCGGCTGACAGGAGGAACTACACCAACATCCCAGAACAGCCTTGATCTGCTCGCTTCACCCCTTTGATTCTGCGATGACTGTACCTTCAGAATTAAATCTCGCTCTCATCACGGATGCTGTCTAATGTGCAGACAATGTGCTGCAGCCAGGGAGAGCAGATCCAGCGCCGTTCCCCTGCCTCGGGAGGCGCTGGGGAGGGAGCTCTCGGCAGAGAACAAATCAGAATCAAACAGAAGAATATTCAGATACATCCCGAGCAGTCAACTCAATCACATAAAGAGACACTCATGCATTATTCATCCCATGAAATCTGGGAGTTTTTCCAGAGAATATGCCACGGACTAGAGATAGGGTTTATCAACTGTTTTAAATCAGCATGTTTTATCTAATACAATAACAATTTATTTACTAAGGATATTTATACCATTGTAGCTTTCCAGGCTTAATTGATTCTTTTCATCGAGATCCTGTGCACTGGGAAAATCAGCTCACAAAGTGATTTGAAAAGACACTATGCTGAATATCTACAAAATGATTTAGATAATATTGGAGTAAAGTTATGGATCTGTTAGCATTTCAATTACCAGATTCTTTTCCTTTGGAGCTGTTCTACAAGGCCATCCTCATCCAAAGGGTATCAAAAATAGTTTTCATTTGATAAAACAGTTTATGTGGACTTAAATAGTCAATCACCCAAGCTAGAGTTAGGCAAGTCAGTTTGTAAATACACCACCTGCACTGACAAAAGTCTTAACACAAGAAGCCAACACAGAAAGAAAACTTTAGCTATTAGTGTAGCAAGAACGTTGTACAAGTATGGACCAAGCACAACCCAGTCCAGTATTTTTCCTCTAAGCCTGACATCAACCACTTGAGTGGGATGAGCTTTACCACAGCAAGAACACAGGTCAGTGTTTATCCTCGCAGGATTGCCATGCCCACACTTCAAGTCATGAAACATCCATCTAAAATTAAGAAATAATTTGAAAAGTAAAGATTAATAACAAACAGTCGAGCTAATTCATCACTTGATGTTCAGCCTTAAATCTGTTTATTCCAGGAGCTGGTGTTTTAAGACATGAGAACATTAACTCATGGGAGATAAAAGCGCACAGTTTAAGTGAACAGGACTATGCCAGGCACAAAAGCTGGAGCCAGCAGCATGCCAGCAGTGACTCTGGCTGGATTAGCAGGAAGCCAGACCTTTGTGCCAGTTTGAAGCCAGGGAAATCAGGAGGAGATACACAGCATTCCTTTTAATCATAACTGAGGCTAATACAGGAGAGAAACCCTCACCGACTACCTTCTGTTCTAATTGAAAAGAATAATCACAGAATAAGGCTTTCTACACAAAAGCAAGGCCACTTCCTAATTGCCAGTGTTCAGATGCCTGAGTGCCGTGTAGCAGAGTGAAGGATTCTGTTGTAGAGGAAGTTTGGATAAATGGCAGTGAAAAGGAAAGACAACACAAACTCCTCTGGCATATTCAGGTGTCTAATGGAATAAATGCAAGTTGCTGCAGCAGGTGAAGAGCTTCCATCTGTAAAGACAGACTACATACCAGAGAATATATTTCCATTTATGTGTGAAAATCTCTATATACAAAGTTTTGCTTCTGTGTGAAACCCTAGCTAGATAAATTAGCCTCACTGGTAGAGAACTACCCCCCACATTTTTAAAGGTTTATCAACATATTCTAGTCTAATCTGAAGAGCATTTTTGATATGACATTTCTAACAAAACTGTTTTAAATCCTTTTGGCCCGGAATGCAATCCCTGCTCAGCCCTGGCCAGAGTCCAGCTGGGGATGAGGGGTGGCAGAGCTCCCAGGGAATGGCAGCAGAGCTGTGCCACCCCTGCCCTGCCCCTCGCCCTCTGAGTGCAGTAAATGCACTTCACTTCTCTGCACGCCAGGTCCTGGCCACACATTTCTCCTCTGCAGCTTTTTCAGCTCAACCAAAGCAGGGTTTTGTTTGTTTTATTGGCTGCTTGGGGTTTGTTTTTTTGTTTTTTTTTTTTTTTTGGAAAAAAGTTTGCTTCTTTGCTTGTTTTGTCTAAATCCAGAAGCCCTTTTCTCTGGGAAGGTAAATGTTCTTAGGTCCCAAAAAACCCAAGCTATTGGTTTTTGAGGCTATTTTTTCTAAGGCATAGTTTTCACAGCTTCTGAACCCATCCCTGAACTAATCTGTCTGCAACTAGCACCACATCCAAGCAATAATTGCCTGTCCTAGTAAGGCCCACTAGTCCCAAAGGACATGTCTTTTAAGGCAAAATAACTTGGAGAGGGGACAATATGCAAAGTGACAGCAGATTAAAGAATGATGGAAATTAAAAGTTTAAAAAGCATGAGAAAGCAATTAACCAAGGAACAAAATGATGTTTCTAAGCATATAGAAGCTCAGAGTCTGTGACAGAATCAAAGTCTCCGGAAAAAAAAAAAAAAAGTAAAATAAAAAAGCAGCTAGGGAAACGATCAAAAAATGAAAGTTTCTATCATTTTTTTGTAAAGAGTGTAAGATAAGTGTTATTTTGGCTTCCAATCGATGGTGCAAGGACAGAGATAGAGGTATTAAAACAATCAACACTAGAATAAAGTCATGTAGGGGTCACCAGCAAGACTCCAGTGCCAGACTGGGCTCCATTAACAGTGGTTTGCCTGTTTCATCCGGGATACAAATAAACTGTCAAGATACTAATAAAATATTCAAATGAACTCTGAGAACCCAAATTTAATAGCTTCCTGGTCTGAAATGGAAAACAGATCAATAGATTGATCTCAGCCTCCGTTTAGTCTTAGGTCTCTCTGCATATTTTACATGGAAGAAGGAAGTGGCAGTTTTTCTCTAGATCCTGAGGGACTTTTGCTCCTCTCCTCACACAGGTCTCTTTCTCTGAAACATTATAAAAATGCCTGACTTCTTTCAAAAATCATGTAACAAAGTCCAAAAGTTTGCTAAGGACAGCAGTTACAGATGAGAGGTAAGACATCTCTACTCTCCTACTTGCATGTGATGCCAAATGCTCAACAAATCACAACTGGAAAAATGACCTGGTGTGAAAAGTCAGTAACACCATTTACTTCTATTACTTCTAGAATAAAAAGCAAAGAGAATTAAATATGATATAAAAAAAAATCTGGAGAAAATCTAACCATATCACAAGTGAATAATACAGCCTCCTGTGTAATAATCCATGTCCTTTTCACCTGTTTTAAAGTGACAGCAGGAAGAGAAGCTGTTAAATGGATGTGAACTGTCCCCCAAAAAATGAAATACCTTTTTTTTGTTCTCTGAGACTGTAGTCCATCTCCAACTGAATGGAATGTTATCACCACAGGACTGAGTTATAACTGTGTGCTAAAATAAAGCACGGGCCAGCAAATTAAAGATCTGGGCTCAATGACTTCAAACAAGTTATTTAACCTTTCCTTCCCTCAGTTTCCTAACCTTTTTAAAAGGGTGATGCACTTTTTGTTCAAAAACCACAGGCAAAACCCAAGCTGTTGTGACAGTTATTAAAAAATTAATAAACATTTAATCAGGCTAATTTGAAAAGTTATTTCTAAACCCTTAATTCTGTGTAGATGAAAACATCATTTGTAACCAGACAACCATCTGAGTAGAAACCAATATAAATCAGCAAGAGCTATTCCAGTAACAGAAACTGCAGCTACATCATTAAGAACAATTTTAAATGCTTACAGCTTTCGTATTCACTTGCATTTTATTTTCAAACTTTTTTATTAGAACATCGACTAGTCATTATCCTAGCACAGCTAAAGTGGGACAGAATCAATGCCCTGCTGACTGTCTCCTCTGCTCTTTGTGATAAACACTGTCTCACAAGTTTGAAAAAATCCATTTTGATACTGCTTTCCAATTAGACCTGTTAAATGCCTTTTGAATGACTAAATTTTGTTTGGTTTTACACCTAGGTACGTTGCTAAGCTAATATTTTTCAATAGAAGAGTCCTGTACTATTTCTAGTCATTTTCTTATCAAATTTCAAGCCAAGCAAGTTAAATTGCTATTCTTTTCTTAGGATTCACTGCAATTTATGATGTTCTTGGTAACTTTTGGAATTCTAGTCACTCCATTTCACAGCAGCAGCTGAGCAGATGCACATTTAGGCAATCGTGCCCTTCACACCACGGTAGGAGAGGGCCCTTTACGTGTGGCACAAAGCTACCAAAATAAAACCAGCCAATCTCAGCAAGGAACAGAAATGCCAGCCTTGTTTAATCATCATAGAAGGCACTTTTCTTAGAATCATGGGATGATTTGGGTTGGAAGGGACCCTAAGGCTCATCTCATCTCACCCCCTGCCATGGGCAGGGACACCTCCCACTGTCCCAGGCTGCTCCAGCCCCAATGTCCAGCCTGGCCTTGGGCACTGCCAGGGATCCAGGGGCAGCCACAGCTGCTCTGGGCACCCTGTGCCAGGGCCTCACCAGGCTCATTCCAAGAAATTCCACCCTCCTGTCCAGTCTAAGCCCACCCTCTTTCAGTTTAAAGCCGTGCCCCTTCTCCTCTCACCACAGGCCCTGGTAAAAGCCTGTGAGTCTGAAATGTTCTATACTCATTAAAGACATCTTGCACTTGAAATATCTGGTTTTTCCTTCTGCACCAGTGAACTTGGAAGCATTCGATCTTTTTTTCTCTTTTTTTTGCTCAAGCTGACCTCTGTCCTTCCTTCTCTTACCCTTTCACCCTTTCTTCATGTTGTATTATTATCTGTCTGCATTAAGCTTATAGCTCTTTCCATTTGCAAATTCACTTAATCATCAGCGTAAGTTGCCTCTAAGTTATGCATACTTCAGTTTAATGAAACTGTATTTTCACATCTTAACAGTCTGGGTCACCAACTGAAATGAATATTAAGAAATGTAAGCAAGCATATCAAGATCTAGCTAATGGACCCATTACAAAGAAGCAGGAATAAACCAACCAACTCCAGGATTCTCCAAATCCTCTTCTCTGAGCGTTATTGAGATAATATTGTCTTATAAAAATTGAAATTGTTGTTTTATTAACAAAACCAAACTGCTGTGAAAGAAGTTACTAGACGCAGCTGAGCAGCCTGCCAGGATGGTTCTTGTCTGCTCAGTGTACTCAGAGTGTTTAAACCTAAAGGAGTTCAACACCATCTAAATTACTGTTCACTCACTGCCACTGCACACATCCCACCCTGAGCACCCAGCGTTGTCTCTGCTAACGATCTTCCCAAACCACTGCCTGAGGCATTGCTAATGACCAGGAGCCAGGAAATATTGTGTCGGGAACCTGGAACCCATTACAGCAAAATGATCAAAAATCTTCTGACCAAGGAAAGGGCAGGGATGTGCTGTGCTCATTTCAAGCTTGTGCTGAGTGTCTTAAGGAAAAAATGTAAAATTTGGGAGCACAGAGTACAGCATGGAACAGAGAATGTGTAATTAGGGCACAAAGCAGCGTCACGTGCAGGCTTACATCCAGCATGGATAGATATTCTCATGTTTTACATTAAATGATTATTAAAATTGCACCAAAGATTTAATTGGAAAGGACAGAAAACCTGAATTCACTGCCCTTTATATCAGCCACCCAAGAATAAACTACCTTAAATCAGACCAAAGAGTTTCTTCTCCAGATACTTTAGAAAAAGAACCATGCAGGTTTAGTGCTCAGAAAGGGTTCTTAAAATAATTTTCCATAGTAACTAATGTCTCTTTTTTTCTGTGGTAAATTTCTTTCTGCTGCTCATATTTACTTTTACTTTGATTCTTTCATATTACATGGATACAGTAAAAAATTCACATAAAGATTTTTGTAGATGCTGATGATGGTGAGATTTGCCATTTGTTTCAAGAAAAAAAAAAAAAGGACAGAACTTTCCAGACAAAATGCAGAGATGACCCTACTATTCAACCAAGAGAGGCAATGAAAGAAACTTAGAGAGATTTCCCAGAGCTGTGTAGACCACAGGAGCTCGCATTTGCAGCCAAAACAATACCAGCTCACAGGAATAAAACTGAATTCTTAGTCTGAAATCAAAACAAATTTATCAGAGTAGCATTTCTTGAACAATTAACAGTGACACCGTTCAGGTTTGGAAAGTTAGGAAGTACTAATGGCAGCTATCAGGAACATTTTACTTCATTATGGGAGAACGGGAAGAAGCTCTAATTACTGAATACAAATGTTTGCATTAGTGTTTGCATTGAAAACTGTTAATTACCTTGAATTGCTAGCAGGGCCTCATATGCTTTAGGGTAAAATAAGCATAAACACCTGTAGCCAATGAAAAATTTAGTTGTCATTCTCTCACCCTGGAGAAGCTGAACTGCTGCTGACTCAGCAGGAGCAGAAATGAAAGTGCTCTTGCAAAGAAGCTTCAGAAAACCCTGATGTGGAGACCACACATGACAGAGTGCAATAAATCCACGGGACAGGTTGTTTCGTGGGTTTGCCTTTTGAAAAATCAGTAACATCTAATAGGAAGAAGAAAATTCCGAAGCCCAGCACGATGATGTTATTTCAGCAGCTAAGCCTCTAAATTAACTTGTAATGCAAGTGCTCCTGGCACTGGAAACAAGCCAAATTGTGACACTTAAACTTCCAAGACCTGTTTGCTGAACTATTTCCCCAAAACTACAGCAGTCCATGTTGTGTATTTTGTTATTTACTAAATCTGCTTAGGAATTTGCATCGATCTGTGTGCCAGTAGAATTCCTAGAGAAAATATATGGGTACGCAAAAACCAGACAATAATATTCCAGAGCTGTTGGTTGTCTCCATTTTTTGAAGAATACACATAATTCTGAGATCCTTTGTCACTAAAAAACACCACCCTGAAGGAAGTTGTTTGTCTTTCTTTCAGGAACAAATTAGGTCACAGCGATGAAGTAGACAGTGGAGCAGCCTGAGTTGGATCTTTAATTAGCAAATGGTTCATAGAATTAGCTCTGGGTTTTGTTTTTCCTTTCCCCCAGCCCTTTGGTTTATGGAAATGTGTGTTCACATGAGAATTGGATTACCAGGAACTATTTGCATCCCAGTGCTTGCACTGATTGCCCATGACATCCATAGGATGGCAATACCCCCAGTCTTGGGAGAGTCTCAATGCACCACAACTGTTTCCAGATCATTCGTAGCAAAAGCAAAGTAAATTTAACATTCAGGACTATTCCCCTTCTTTTAGCATGCTCACTTTACTCATGAGTAGCCAATTCACTGCACGAAACGGACAGTGAGCACATGGAAACCACCAACTGCTGCCCAGACAGTGCTCATGGCTTGCCTCGTGCTCAGATGGAGCATTTCAAGCCCCTTTTTTATGGATATTGAATTTCCAAGCAGTTTTCACCCAGCCCATTTGTTAACGCCGACCGTAAATTTAGTTTGGTGCCCTTAATTTGCTACATTTTGTATTCTTTAGGAGCATTCTGTGCTGCAGAATTTACTGCTCACTTGGAGACCTTCAATTTCTGCTCCTCAGATGAGCCCTGGCTGCAGTGCTGATTAAACAGATTGCTAATGTTGCAGCTGACATATTTTCCTGGGCTCCGGAGGTGTGTGCACGTGTGTCTCACTGGTGATGATTTGTGAATACTCATGAGCTGATCCACATGCAAAGTATTGAAAAAACTGTTGAAATGTAAACTGTGAGGCAGCAGTAACAATGGCTTGGCAATATTATGACATCAAAAAGAGGCAAAAGTAGGCAGGACAAGAACAGTCACCTCGGAAATGAAAAAGTTTGAAAACTACCAAATCATGTGTGGGGGTAAAGGCCGGGGAGGAAAGCTAGGAAACAAAAAGGGAGGGGAAAACAAAGCCAAAAATTAAGTTAATAAGCATGATACTAATAAAATTATAACACCGAATTATAAAGACTGATGAGGAGACTCAAAAGCAATTAGAACATAAGAATCTAATGTTATTAAATACATGCACAGAAAAAAACCCCCATCCAATCGATTTCCTGAGGCAATGCAGGCAGTGGAAGGACTAAAAGAGTAACAATGATGAAAAAATAGGGCTACAGCATAAACATGTGATCAAGAACCAGGAAATTCTTATTGAAAAGCCAAGAGTGGATTAAGAAAGACACAGCTGGGGAAGGAGCAGGGGTCGGCAGGACAAGGATTGAGTGGATCCACTCAATGGCCACAAATGGGAGATCACCTTTGAGACACTTCAGCAGGAGATGGTGAACTAAACTGTTATAACTGTGCCAGAGCAGGCGTTTAGGCAACAACTCTGGAATTAATTCACCCCGGGGAAAAACAAACAAATCACACCCACGCCCCCAAATCAATCAATCAATCAATAAATCTGCACCAAAAATTAAATCAAAAAGCCTACCCAGAGATTAAAAAAATAAATTCCAAAACCTTTGATGGAAGTTCCAACAGAAATTTCAATGAGAGGTTTTTAGCTCTAAAGACTGAAATACCCTTTTCTTTCAGAGGTGTTTGGCATATGACAAAAAACAGAATAGAAATATTCTTCTGTCACCACTTACAACTGTTAGATAACATATCTTAAATTTCCAGGGTTAGCAGGTTGTCATGAGCCCTATGTTAACAGAAGGAGTATTTTATTCTTGAAGACATTCGCTATTTCTGGAAGTTAAACAAGATATTCCAATAAAGTAGAAAAGATCAAGCAGGAAAATTAATATTCCATCTCTCTTTCTACACTGATTTGCAAGTTATGTATTGAATAAGAAGAGGCAATTAAATCACTTTTTTTTGTTTTTTCGGTAGGCATTTATATTCCAACTGTACCAGGAGAATTTTGGGTTTTGATTAAATATGTTGTTAACTGTGCTTGCCACTCAGCACAATTTGTGGATGTTTAATGTCAGAGCAACACTGAAGCGGCCAAATTTGAGAAAAGTCACCTTTCATTACAGAATCCTTCAGTTTTTTACAGAAAGATATTCAGGAGCTCTCCAATGTTATTTTCTTTTTCTACTTCTATCAGCTTGAAGAGTCAATAAAACCTGTGCTCAAAAAGAAACTCGTCTTTTGCTCCCCATTCAAGCAGTTCTGCAGGGACTCACAGCAGGGGCTTCTCTTCTTTTTTAAACCATGTACACTGGACTTCATTGCAGAAGTAATTCAAGGGCTTTAGCAATAATAATTTATCCATAAAAACTGAATGGGGTCACAACCTCCATGGTTATCCATGTGATATCTCAGAATGGATTTGGTTTCAGAGACACTCCTGGTGTTGGCAGGAAAAACAAAAATTCTATGGCCAGGAACATTTCAAACAGAGCTTTTAAATGAATGTTTTTTTCCAAGATTGAGCAAGGTTTTTGAAGATTTTCAACATATTTCTGCAAACAAACAATTGGCCCCCACTCAGTTTAAATCAGACCGTCTATGTTTCTATTTTTGGCAAACTTTCCCCGCTGGTTAAACCATTGCTCACTAAGGACAGCAGAAGCTGGTAAATTTAAACTAAAACTGTTTAGAACTCTCTCAGCGTTCTGCAACATTAAATTAAGAATAAAAATCAAATGCAAAGCTTCCAAACCAAATAAAAGTCACTTAGAGGCTTCTCTTTTCATACTTTACACAGAAACAACTTCTTTTGAGGTTCGCTTATTCTCTTTCAGTGCACTGGAATGGAATGAATTCCTCCCAGGTTTGCTTCCTGCCAGAGCTAACAGAAAATTCTGTGGAGTATTGTGGGTGCATTATGGAGTCTGTAGCCTTTAGAGATGAGCACAACCACTACAAAACTCAGCATTTTTGAGCATCAGGGAGGTCTGAATGTGGACCTGATGTCTGGTCCACCTAGCCCTGCAATAAGCCAGCAATGCACAGACTGTACCTGGCTGAGAACATCTGGAGTGGTGAGGACACCTCAGGGTCACACAGGACATAAATTGTATTTTCTCCTCTCACACAGGGCGTAGGTAGGTACCCACACTCCCTCAGCACCTCCTGAAGGTACCCCATAACAAAAGAAACTGGGACTTTCTAGAAAATATTACTCAACTGAGACAATACATATTCAGATCTGTTAAGATTTAAGAAGACCCAGCATAAGATTCATTACACAGCAAAGCTCTGAAAAACACTTTATCCTAATTGAATGTTTGCAAGGAAATTCATATGGTGTTTTATAGTACAATTTTATGCATCATCAATTAGCAATTGAACCAGTTTCAAACTCTGAACCCTTGAAAGCTTCAAGCACAAAGAAAATGCTGTAGCCCACATTCATTTCAAGCACAAACTGACAGCTAATGCTGAACCTGTTACATCTTCTGCAAAAACTTATTCATGTTGCTTCCACACACACAAAAACCCAAACAAAGGAACCCCACACAATTACAAGCATCTAAGCAAAAATAGAACCTTTCTCATCCAAAGTATGAGGAGAACCTGAACCACACATTCTAAACAAATGACATTTCAATTAGTGCTTTGGATTATTCGTATTTTTATTCCCTAGGCTCTTCTAAAAATCCTCACCAGAGTTGCATCAAACTGTTACTAGATACGTAAATTTACTGATTCAAAATCTTTATAATTCTGTTCCAAAGGCCCACAGGATACAGATGAGCATTAGATATTGGTCCATAACGCAGCCTTGGTTTCTCTATCACACCTGGATATTTGTAACAGAACTGGCTGAGGGAACTGAAGGGAAGATGAGAATGAAACGCCAGAGAGATGGGAAAAATGCACAAATTCATAGCAGATTCTCTCTGAGACAGCCTTCTCAAATTAAGCTAATGCAGTCTAACCATACTTGTATGGGAGTAACTATGTGCTCTTTAATATTTATTCCCTGGGTATGATTTTGTCTCAAGGACAGAACAGTTAATGACTTGGTCTTGTGGTCTGAGTCAGAATCAGGTCTGGCAAGAACAAAAAAAAATCACGCTACCACTTAAAGAAAATTAGTATGTACACCGATATTTTCTTCATTTTACCTTAGCACAGGAAGAAAATTGATCTCATACATCAGGAAATCCTGCACTGCATTAGCAGCTATTGGAGCTATTAAAAAACTGACCAATGCATCTGTTTCTGAATAAGAACAAGACAAGAGAGGAAAAAAATGCAAAATCCATTCCATTTGTAACTTGGCTTCCAATATTTTCTTTCACCTTTCCAGCATGTTTATCAAATGACTTTTTCTTTTACTTTGTAAACCTGTGTGAGAACAACTCGATGTTGGTACTGTGCTTTATTCATATGAAAATATCAAGCCAAGTACAGAAGCAATAAAAAGCAAAGAAGAAATATGATGAGAATTTATAATATGATCTTAGTAGGCATCTTGCTTCTCTGATGTTCAGTGTTGTCTGCAAAAATACGGAGCCGGATTAATGAAAGGTGTGAGAAGAAAACATTTGTCACGTATTCAGTTTTAACCAATAAAAGAGCTCGTATAGCACCAGCTCCCAGTAACTCAACACAATATTTTCAGCTTTCAATTCTATGTAGACAAAACAGCAAGTGTAGCTATTTAGCACTTTTCCACACTATTTAAATGAACATTTCCCACGGGTGTGTTTTTATGCGGTGGCCACAGGTTCTGGTTCTGTGTGGATGGAACAGCACTAATGCAAAGCAAACTCAGGTGTGTGCATCAGACAGGACGGGGAGCAGGCACTGAGAATACTGCCACAACTGCAAACTGCAATCCCAACCTCTGCCACAACGCACAAGGTGACAGGCAGCACAAAACAGCTCAGGGCAGCCTTCAGTGCCGTTCTCACCAGCGGCAGGGCTGAGCCCGACCTTAAAAAAGCGAAGCGCAGCGGCAGTCCTGCGCAGGGCTGCTCATCCTGCACCAGCGCCTCTCGTTCCCCCCGCTCGGAGCCAACCTGCAGCAGCGCCCCATCTCCAGCTGAGACACGGCTGGACAGGACACCCCTGGCTGCGGCTCCTTACAGCAGGCAGCACATTCCTTCGGCCTGAATTTCTGTTTGACGTGTACTGGTTGTGGCTGTTGATGTTGAACAGGCGGTAGCTGCTCGTTCTGCAGCACCACTGATTCACCCTCCCGCTGCAGAGAACGAGCTGCTCTCTTTTTGCTGTCCTCCGGAGGTGGACAACTGAACATGAGCTAAAACTGAGCAGGAGCTGGGATTCACAGCGCGCTGGGAAGTGACCCCAGCTCAGAGTGATGCTGACACTGTGCAGTGGCAGGACCCAGCAGCCCCGTTCTGCTGCAGACATGGGTGAGCTGGGGTCTGCTGTGCAATCTGTCCTACTTTTGCTCTTAGGTTCTGCCCAGTTGAGAACCACAGTTTGGCACATCTGAAAGCATCTCAGGCAAACAGCATTCTCCAAGATTCCATAAAAGTCTGCGTGTCTCAGCAGCAACAGCCTCTGCCACCTGACACAGACAATGCAAGGTAGAGCATGACAGGAGGAGACAGGGAAAGCAAAGCCTTTAATACCTTAACAGGCACATAAAAACCTAAAAAATGCTTCCCTTCTCACCAAAGTAGCATATTCCAAGGAATAGTCACAATGAAAAAGCTCTTGGGAGACTGAAGAGCAGAAAGGGAGTATTTTTTTTCCTTCTGTAGTCAAAGAATCACATTTATCTCTAGTGATTCCTTAACTGGACAAATAGAGGAGCACTCTGCACCTTAAGCCTCTCTGATATTCCCCTCTTGTTCTTCAGCATCGTTTTGTCATTTGCAATATTACACCCCAAAAGAAAGCCTGAATTTGCTTCTTTCAACTTCAGTGAGAAAAGTTTGAAAGGATTCTTTGCCCTCTATTTTTTAGAACCTGAAGATTGTAGTTGGATCATGCTCTCAAGCTTTCTTTGGAAATATCATATCCAAAAACATTATGCACAAGCTGAAATACTTTTTAAAGTTACCTCAATACTGAATGCTTCTAAAATCTTAGGAAAAACCTCACCAGAACTGTGAGCAGCATCCAAGTGACTGGCAAGTCTCTCATTCTAACAGTGCCACATTTCTGTGAGCCTCAGCCAGTTCACTCCTATCTGCTTCAGACTAAAAAATTCCACTTAAAGTTTTCACTCAATTTAGCCAAGACTATCATCTCCATTTTTACTTCCACTCGTTTTTCTCTCTCTTTCTTACCTGGTACCTTCCATGCAACATTGTTGACTTCTGTATTTTTTCATCTTCTTCTATTCTTAAAGGCATATTCCACATCCTATCAGTCACTGTTCCCTCTGCACTTAAAACTCAAAGAATCCCATTTTGGCTGTAAAATCTCTGCACTAATCTTTACAGCACGAGGCAGGCAAATTCTTCTCTCCCACCAGCACAATCCATTACTTACAAACTATTTTTGAGAAGCAGAACTGAGAGCAAGAAAGTTCAGTTCTGACATCTGTGTGCCTTCCTGTGTATTAGCACTTCACTTTAGGTTGCCAGCAGTATTAATTTGATTTTGATGAAAGACTTTCCTTTACATTGGTATGAGTTACTTGAGTTAAAGACTAAGAGAGAATTTCTTCCCTCCCACCCCAGCTCCCACTTCTGTACAATGCAGAACACTGTGTATATTTATAACTGGTTCTGTTCAATAACAATATTTCTACGTCTTGGCCTGAAGAGGGAAGTTGGAATTTCACAGGATGTGATACGGAGAAATAGCTTTGTTTAATGCCTTCATTGTCACTAGATGGAAACCAAACTTACAGCATATTTTATTGATTCAACTCTTAATAACTCTGGACAGTTTTACAGATCTCCCCAACTGGCAGTAGAAAATTCATCCCAAGAGCTCCAAAAAAGAAAAAAAAAGGGCCAAAAAGCTATCTGAAGCATCTAAAACTCCTCTAAAAAGGAGGCAAATAATGATCCATTTGGAGAGCATCCCTAGAACAATTCATCAGGCACTGGTTGAAGACAACAGAATATGCACTGAATCTCAAAAGGGAGGCAGTGTGGATCTGCTGCCTGAGTTAACAATATTCCTTTCAAAACCTGTTTCATGGCCACAGGCACTAATCAAATAAATATTGATATCTGTTTATTCATGGTTGAAAACCAGAACAGGGATTACAAATGTCATTTTTAGGAGCAGTAAAAGAAAAAAACAAAGATTTTTTTCTGCAACAGTGTTAATTATATATTAATTATATATATTGCATTAAGACACAGGTGCTTGAACAGATATTTTGTAATAAGAATAAAACAACATTAAATCAGTGATCTCCAAAGCTCTGCTTGGAGCATACTCCCATAATTCTTTTATGGCTCTCATGACATGGAGTTCAATAAGAGCAAGATAGGGGCATACATGAAAATTTTCCTCTCCTTTATGTCCTACAAAAGCTTGCTGAGCATCTTTAAAAAGGGCAGTGAATACATCTGTCAAAGTTCAAATACTTCTGGAAAGCATTAGATACAATATTTGCTTAACAATCCTGGAACAGGTTGCTCATATTCTGACAAAAAAAACCAAAAACCCAAACTAATAAAACCCAAAACCCACTAACCACCCATCAAAAAACCACAACAAAGCTCCCCCCCCACCGAAATAAAAAATTATAGAAATTATCTAGTAAAAAATCCCTAAGCCTGAGAATACAATAGAATAAATTTGGTGTAACAGGAAATGAGTTTTACATGTTCTCTGCTCTGGGGTACAACTTTGGCAGGTGAAACACCAAGCTCCTTCAAGCCCTGTGGATGGAAAAGAGGCATGCAGACAACCAGAAAGGGTAAGGCAGTAGGGGTAACCTGGATTCAGGTATCCCTGTTAATATCCTCACTTGGGGCAAGCAGTGACTGCTCCACTCCTTCCTTTCACAGCCTGGCTTTTGAGGGCCCAGCAGCTTTTTCACCAAAATAATTTTCATATGTAGGAAATGGCACATCACAAATCTTTCAGCTTCCCCAGTCTTAGCACTTACTTCCCCTCTGCTTCAAACTGTGTAAATATACTTCCAGAAATTTTATCTGAACCAGTGGGAAACATTTCCCTTTCCACTGTTACCTGAGAAACCACATGTACCTGGGCACGTGATGAGCACGCTGCTTTTTAATGGGCAACTTTCTATGCTGCTGACACTACGATCTAATTCACAAGGCATTCTGAGGCTGGGAGACTTTTACCTTGATGAAAACAAACCACAAAAGTCAGTGCAGATGTTACTTATCACTGAGTGTGAGAGGCACAGCGCAGTGCAGAGGTTTCCACCAGTATCCACTGCTGAAACAGGAATAGGCACGGACAGTATCAGGTCCCATCACCTCTGCAACATGCAGAGCTGTAAGAACCACTGATTTCTTTCTGCCATTCAGACTGATTTGCTATTATTTACCAATTCTTTTTCTCTCTCCTTACACATGCAGAGAGGATTGTCTTGGGAAATGGCTTTCTTCTGTTACTAAACTTTTCACATCCCTCAGTACCAGTTACCCAGTTACCAGAATCTTGTATTTATTTCTTCCTTGCCCGTCCCCCAGAGGCCTTTGCAAGCAGGTAGGGAACTGAAGAAAAACCCCACTGATTTATAAATCAAACATGCAGCACAAAAGCAGCGCATCAGCTCAGGGAAGTCACCGCTTAAGGCAGCCGAAGCAGTTCACAGGTGCTCTCCAGCAATGAGCACTTTCCCAGGCACTACAGTGGCTCTGGAGCACATAAAGTTAAACACTGGTTAATTCTGTACCAAATGCCCACTTGAACAGGCGGTTCCTGCTACGGATAAAATCTTTTCAGTGAACAGGAAAAGCTGGGTTTTGCTGCTCCAGGAGTAAAGGACTGGCCTCAGCTAGGGAAGCGCAGTGAGAGGATGGGTCAGAGGAGGGACCTCAGAGCCTGACTCGTCCTCACCACCAAGACAGGCAGAGGGTAAGGTGATGGTGCTGCTCCTCCAGGAGCACACAGCCCACGCTGGAAAGAGCCTGCTCCCCTATATGCTGACCTTTCCTGCTGCACAGCAGCAGCAGCTCTTCTCTCCAGGGCTCTAATGCAGACAAATTAGTCAGAAAAATCATTCTGTTGCCCTAGGCAACTACATGCATGGCTTTGTTTTTGTAGCCACGAAACTTTCTGTAACGCTTCTTTCTGTTTGGGTGCACTGCAAAGTGCAGATCCAATCTTGAAATCCCACCCTTAAACAGCATTCCTCATTAGCATCCGCTTAACATAAAGGTCACAACCACATACAAGTCCCTTTTATTGTAACAGACAGGAAAATTCATTCCTACAGGCCTATTTTTTCTGGAACCTACAATCATATTTCAGAAACTATCCAGTCTGCACTCAAAACAAAAGTTTATAGTCCATTCTTGTTTTCATCCAGTACTGAATATTTAGATGTTAACAGTGTTATATTTTCATAGCTTTTTTAGTTCTGCCCCCCATCCGTAAATAAGTCACGGGAAGAAAAAAATGTGATTTTCCCTTTCAAGCTGAGCTCTCACATAATAAAATATTTCATCATATTTGATTACATTAAGAATCTAACTTTCAATGCATATCCTCACTTCCAAAATTTCTGAATATATGTATGTTGAAATTAAGCAAGTGTGACATAGTTCTTGGTTCCCTTGGGAACAATATTCAGAGCTCATTTGAGTTGTGACCTGCTTATGCTGCCAGGGAGTATTAGTATTTTTGTTGGATCTTTAGAATAGAGATATGGAGTGAAGGACAAAGGCAAAAAATAAGACTCTAAATTCACAGATGAAAAACAGATGAGATACTGCTCTATTTCACAAGGCAGTGTTGGCTTTTTATAGAATCTGCCCCATTTCAAGAGCTCTGTTGAAGAGATTACTCTTTTTCATAGTAAAATGAAATTTTAGATGAACGTTTTATTTAGATGCATGGAGAAACTTACAGCACAATTTATGGTTCAAGATGTCTAAATGGGTTTCAATGGGAGAATTAAGAATGCAAATTAACTTTAGAAATTATTTTGCAAAATGGATGGCAGTTTACAATGGAATAGAACCACGAATCCTGCAGGGTTGCCTTTTGTCTCCTGACACAGCTCAGTCGTGAGGAGCATCCACTCCACTACAAATGGAATTTCTGCTGTTGTCATTTCTGCTCCAGCACAGGGCTGCACACAACTTAACCCAGGGCTTGGCCCCTGATCATTAGAGCAAGTAGTGATTATACATCCCTCCTTCATCTAAATCTGACTGCCAAGCTTTCCATCTAACACGTCACCCTCTCAGTCCATTGCCAATCACAAAATCCATACTTCTATACCCAGTTCATATATAATATGTATATTAGAATCCCTTTCTTTTCACTCATATTCTCTTCCTGTGAGCTCCAGGTAGGATTAGGCCAGGCAGTAATTCTCCATCCTCTTTTTCAACCTGCCATGGGTTCCATTTCCTCTCTTCCAGTCCTTTCCTTACATCATGGAGAGCTGCTCTGAGCTCTCTAAGACACACACGTAGTGTCAATCAGTGTCATTTGATGTAGTGACTCACTGGAATATTTATGCCGTTTCTGAAGTGAATAAGCATTTTCCACACGGGAAAATTTTAAGCGCTGCCATAACAGAAATTACATTTCAAAATCTCTTCATCTCTTCAAGCTGGCCTGGAAAGGTTTGAGGCCACGCCTGACTGACAGTGCAAACCTTGGATACATGGAGCACATGGTCATGGGGTCACCAAAATAAACTTTCTCTGAGCTGCAGCTCACTGAAGCCTTCCTCAGTTAGGATCTGTTTCCGGGTTCAATAACAAACAACAGCTGACAGGTCAGAAAAACCTGTTAGACACTGCTTGGGTACAATGGAGTTTTCCTCCAGTGCACATCATCAATACATTTCTGTTCAGGCAGCTTCATTTTCAACACTGCACTGAATAATCTTTAGCTTATTAAACTGCCTCATGTTACAAGTCTGAGACAGTTGTACTCAAACATGAAACGAGTCAAGGAAGAAAACCAAACCTGTTCCTCATAAGAACTGCAAATATGAATGTGTTCCTATTAGTTTTCACTACATATTTAAGTTTGCCTTTCTTGCCTTCATTTTTTTCCCCAAGAAGCAACACTGAATTTGTTCCCCCTGAATAGGGATAATTTATGATTACCTTGTTTAATTTTATTATTTTGCTACCTTAAGCTCTTGTTTACAATGCCTTTTCTGCAGCAGAATGAAAACCCCTTTAAAGTTCAACCTGCTACATTAATAAACTGTGTTCTCAGTTTTAGCTCCATGTTAAATGGAGCTGCATAAAATTGTTATAACACACCCATAAAACAGCAGCAGATGCAATATGCTCAAAACAATTATTTTCTTTTAATTTTGTAAACATACAGAAAGTTTGCATTATAGCCTACCCTTAAGCACATCCCTGCTGTAAATTAAAGACTTGCCAAATCAGCTCCAAACACATTTTGCAGTAAACAAACAATGAGACGTGGGACACTGCAAAATGAGAGCAGCGAGACATTAAGGCAGAGTTTAAAGCAGTGGCCAACACAGAGCAAAGCATTTGACAAACCCAGAAGTGGTTCTGCATCTCTGTATATTTGAGCACCACAGCCGTGTTTTGATCAAGGTTTTATACAACTTGGATAAAGTCAGGTATTTCACAGATAAGACAATAAGCACATTATCATTTCACTCCCCAGTGTCATCCTCTGAGACTGCAGTGAAGGGTCTCAAAGGCTCAGAAAATATCTAAGATGTCAGGGTACAAAATAAAGTGGAATTGACCCAAAGAGGATTGTGTGTCAAAGAATGAAGAGTTGTGTGCTTTTATTAGCAGTAGTAACAAAGATTCTGTGTGATAGACAGTTCTGTCAAAAGTCTATTAAAATATCCAGGACAAGTTACCTGCTGATCAGTAGAAAACTGAGTAAACTAATAGAAAACCAAAGTATTTTATAGATTATATACTAAATGCCAAGGCACAAATCAACAAAACCTCTAAAAATGTAGACTCAGGTCTAAAAGAAAAAAATATCCAAAGGTAACAACAGAACAGACACATTTCTGCTTCCATGCTTTCAAAACAAGTCCATATCTATAGATAACATTTGCATGTGTTTTTCAAAAGATGCATTCACTAACCTAATCTGCTTTAACTTAACATTGAGAAAGTGTTCAAAATTCATGTAGTGCTTCATAAATTTGACAACACTAAAAATTGATCCAAGCTTCAATCAAGGTAACAGGAGATTGTACACTGACCTCAATTAGCTTTGGATCAAGCCTTAGGAGAATTACAAATCCTCTAAACAGTCATCATCTGTGGGTACACACACAGAGAGTAAAGCATAAGCACCTCTAGAATGGGCAGAGTTACTCTAAATGAACACAAGACCAGCCACATCTTTGTCTTCTTTATTTTTTTTGTTAAACAATGATTTCATTAAAAGTCTGCTAAGTCAGGCTTGCCCTATTGCTGAACTAAACCTCAAGGTAATCTTAAAAAAATTACACGCCGAGAGAAAGAAAACAGAGCTGGTGACCTGGAGCAGCTGCAAGCGCAACAGAAGGCTCTGAGCCAGGCTGGTCTCCATCCCCCAGGGCTGGGAGCTGCAGCTCTGCCTGGAGAAGGTCGTGTGAAGAATGGCAGTGACACCCAAGCACAAGCACACCTTCCCTCTCCTTCACAGCACCTCCTCACTGATGATTTGGGAGCTCCTGTGACCCTGGTTCTTCACAGAGGCAGTGCAGACACTGAGACACGAGCGGGGCCGTGTGGGGGTGCTGGGTGTTACACCCCACTCCAAAAACCACACTGGACCCCTGAGTAAAGAAACCCCTCCCTCGTTAAGCCTTGGTGCACGCCGTGTCAATAGCCAATAAACAGTGTTTGATCACTGCCTGCTCTCGCTGGATACAATCTGACATTGATTAAGACTCTAACCCAGAGTTCTGAAATTCAGGCTGAGTAACCGTGGCCAGCTGTGGAAGGCACCGAGCAAAGCGGAGCTGTCACCACGACCAAGAGCAACAGGGAAGGGAAGGAAATTGAATGCTAATTATTTGTCATTAGTTTCTCCTTTCAAGGAAAAATAGCTGACTTGCTGGGATAGTTAAAACAGCAGGAGCAGCATGTGGTTCGGGCACTTTGTACGAGCTACATTACCTCAAGTTCAGGGCAGTTACCTGGTAAATGAGGTTAAAAAAAAATCCTGTTTAATCAGATAAAGAGGATGTGGACAAATTGTCAATAATTTTTCTATATGTTGGCCCTGTGCACCATTCAAAAGATGCCAGTTGAAAACAGTACCTTCCATCTTTCTGACCCTGCAGCCTCTTAAAGAATCTTTCAATGGAAACAGGAACTTCTCCCAAGAATATGCTCTTGACTTCCTCTTACACTGGTTCTTCCTGAGTAGTGAAAGTGCTACAACCCCTCAAATACTTCACACTGCCATCTAAACAGATCACTTTTAAGATTCCAGGCCCAAGGAAAGTCCTTGGAATTTCTGATGAGACTTCCATAAATTTACAAGTTAAATCAGTTATGAAGAAATTGTTCCACTCACATTTCAAAGACTATTTTTTATAGAGGCACACACACACACACCACAAGAAGAATGCAATGAGAATTTCTTTTATTCATGAAGAAAACAAAAGCAGAAAAAGTCACATTTGAAAATATAACCAGTTTGAATCAACACATTAAGGAACTTCTGGCACATACTGGGAAACTGGGGGGGAAGAGGGGGAAAACAAGAGAAACATCAAACCTTCAGCAGATATATAGAGCACTACATAGTGAAGCAGTGTAAAGCCTCAACAACACTAATAAAAACAGGCCTTGGGAAACGTGATGTATAGAGTGAAGTGAATTAGAATGTGGGCATTTGTAATTTGGAGTAAGAGGAGTGAATGAATTGCAAACTGCAGTGGAAGGAGAGCACACAGCTACCCCAGCAGGTGTGTACGGTCCCGGCCGTGCTTTTTGGCTGTGTTAAATTTCAGTCAGCTCAGAATGAATCCCCACACTCACCAGTGGAAACCCTAATTTCTGACACGTGTAATGGACAAAATATTATAATATGCTCAGTAGTTTGTAGGGAAAGAGGCAGGAAGATCCACCTCCTAAACCACCGTGTGCGGTGTTTTAACCAGCCCAGACCGAGGTCCCTGAGCTGCCAATTGCCACAACACAAAATAGTGAAACCACAAGCTATTCCTCCCTGATTTACACCACAAGGAACCCTAAGCACTAAAATTCTTCTAGCATTTAACAGAGGCTGAGGCTTTCATCAGCTGGAAGGTTAAATACTGGACAGCAATGCCATTGGCAGCAGATTAGATTTAATCACCTTATACTGAAAGCTTCATGTTTTAGAGTTTGAGGGAAGAAAAAGCTCCACATCTCCACTGAACTCCAAAGTGCATGTACATTAATCATAGCTTATTTTTTTTAAATTTCTTTTGGATAAACAAAGGTTTTAATTATACAGGTCCTGGTTTGTTCTGTTCGTTTCCTAATTAGAGAAAAATGGCAAGTCTCCCAATCTAAGCTCTTTCCCTCTGAAGAATTTAACAATACATTTGGACAGGCACATATATTTATTTGGAGACTGCACAATGAATAAAATCCCACTTGCACTTAACAGAGCAAAGTTTGCCAGAATTCAGTGTGTGAGCCAAGGCTCCACACTCTGCTAATGGCAAAAATAGCTCTCCCTGCAGTCCAGTAGTGGATTACGTACATTCCTGTATGTGCCTGGAAACACCCACAACACCTGTTGTTTATTATAAATGGCTGCATTGAAAATAGACATGTTTCGACTGTGAAACAAGGAAAAATAAAAAAAAAAAAGAAAGAGGAAAAAAGAAAGAAAAAAGTTTGTGTGCGGGAAAATAAGGACAAAGATGATAACTGTGAATTCTGATGTGTTTCTGCTGAAAGTACTCAACTGCAAAGTGCAGCATCCAGTAACTTTCACCTAAACCCCTCAAAACACAAAAATTTTCTGTGGAGACATTTAAAGATTATTGTTAAGGCAGGTTATCAAGCAAAATGAGGTGAGGAAACTGAAGGAGGCCAGGAGCAAAGCCAAGAAATCTCAATTCTAGTGACAAGGCAAATGACCAGAATTCTGTACTCGGTTAAATCCAGACTAACACAGGCTGTGCAGAGAAAATTCTCTCTGTGTATTTAACCAGTGTAGAACTGAAGTCAATCCTCTTTCCTCCAAGTTGCATGGAATTGCTTTTCAGATTCTACTTGCATGAGAATACTGAAACACTCCCAAGTAATGAGGATATGGATGCGAGCACCTTAAATGAATATTTACTCAGAAAGAAAAACAAAAAAACAACCCAAACCCCACAAAACACTGAAAATCTCCTACAGCTTTTACCAGTAAGTACAATGAGCTCTGACTCCTGTGGCCTTTTCCTACTCCCATTTGTTTAGGCTGAGACATTTTCCTGAATGATTCCCCCTACTCTACCCTCTCTTCATCTCCAAGCTTTTTCTTGAGAAAATGTTTCTGCAACTGATACAAGCAACTGCATTATTTTTCCTTTGTCCAAGCTTTTGAGGTGATAATGGAAATTACGCCAGCATAAATTTTGAGTTTATTCATTCCTACCAGCAGGACACTGATCCAATCTCAGATCCTGATCTGGCTCACTCCTTCTGGTGAAATAGGTCAGTGAGTGTCTCTTTCACTCAGTCTGTTTGCATAAGAAGTAACAGCAATAAAATTACACTGCAGAGTGGAGAGTGGTTATTTCTTTTTCCTCAAAACAGCCAGACCAGCCCACAGCTCCTCTCCACACAGTGAGCCCCTCACAGCACACATTCTGTTCTCCCAGGGCCTTTGTGATCCAGCCAGGTGTTAGCATCCTCTTGGAACTGTGAGAAACAAAAGCCTGGACAGAAACGACATTCACAAGAAATCTGCATGGATCCAGACATTAAAATGAGACCTCCAAAGCCTCCCAAGTATCCAATCTGTAAGGTTTTCTCCTCCCTCTCTCAGCAAAAAGGAGCTTGGCTGGTTTTATTACACATTAAAAGTGTCCTGACATGCTTAATGTATTGAAAAGGTCCTGTCCATTTGTACTCAGCCTGGGACAGTGTCTGTAACTCCAACTCTCTGCACATCACCCTGGGCTCCTACTTCAGCCTTTCCTTTTCCTAGCCAGCTTTCCTAACATTCTTCCAAATTAAACCATATTTTTCCCATTTCTTATACCCTACAACCAACCATCACATCAGAATGTCACCCCTCAATACATTTTTCATATTTTCTCTCTCCTACAGTGAGCTCTGTGTATTTTCCCAATTCTAAAATTGCCTTTGCACTTCTCTAACCCATCATAAAAGGAAGCAAACCTATTTTATTTGTATTTTTGTATAACTTGGCTTTGAGTCTGGCTTCCACACTCATCAGCTGAAAGGCAGAGCTGCTCAGAGCTGTCAGCAGAACAAAGTCAAGCTGAGCTGTGCCATGATTTATGCAGGTAGGGCCAGAGCTGTCAGTTCCACTGGCGTGACAGTGGGGAGGAACGGAGGGGTAGAACTCTCACTGCTGAAACTCCAGATTCACCACATGACAAACCCAGCTCCGTTCTCAGAATGACAGAATGCAATATGTAATTCAAAAAACACATTTCAGTAGCACAACAGCAGGATAAATAAATTGGGAGACAATCTATATTAATATTGGGAGCCTGAAAGCAGACTGTTTATTTCTCCCATTTGGATTCATAACAGAGGCTAAAATATTTTGCTTAAACAGAGACACAATAACAAAAAATGCAGTTTGATTTATGATTTAAAGAGAGATCACATGTATTCTAATATTACTATTTATTACAATTTCTCACAACTGTGACAGAATCTAATACCTTCAGAACACCAAAATGCAGCTTGACAAAGCTACCTCCATTTCATCCCAAGCAGGATTTATGTGGCTGAAGTTGTAGTTAGGTTATGAAATGATTGTTTTGCCAGCAATTCCCCAGCATTACCCCAGTCATCCGATGAAAATCAGTATTTAAATATTATGGTGGCCCATACTCCAGCTCCTGTAATTGCTGATCAATCATCTCATTCAGGGAGGGAAATGGAGAGGCCACAGCTGCCAAGGGGAGACACACTAAATACAGAGTTTTGTCCTGGGGGTGCATTCCTGCCTACTCTCACAATTAGCACACACAAAGTGAGCAAAGTGGATCTGTGTGTTTTGACTGCAGACACCCTTGGAACTGGACTAAAATCTATCGTTCCATTCACTCAGACAACATGTAAATGCAGCCAGTATTTCAGGGGTGAGAAACCCCTGCACAGGCTGCTAATCCCCCCATTTGTACTGGTGTGTGTCCACTGCAGGACACTCTTTTGAGGAAGACTTGCAAGGCATCCACGTCCACCTGGGCTGACCAAGCAGGTGGCGTTGGTGTTTCTGTCTGCAGCAGGAAAACGTGTCCCTGGCACTGTGCAGATGCACTGGCAGTGCCAGCTTCTCCTCCAAGCTGTCTCGAGTTGTTCCTATTTCTTTAAAGGTTGCACTGCAGCTGTAAAGCTCTGGAATGGATGACTGGCTCTTGCCAGGCTCCAGCACTGCGCCCAGCACAGCTGAATCCCAATCTTGCTTGGGGACCCCAAACGCTGCTGCAGCAGCTTCTTGCTGACACCACCAGAACTATCTTAGAAGACGCTTAACTGTGAGCTTCAGTAGGTATAATTCCCGTATGATGCAGGTTATAATGCTTAGAAATAGTATTTTTGGCACTCTCTTAAGTTTACAAGCAAGATATCTATAGCAGCTGCTTGAAGAACTGCCCAAATCAGCTTAATATAAACTGACCTTAATACAAGGGAAAGGATTGGTATTAATCTATTTGAAGAAATCCAGGGAAGATTCTTTAGCACAGTAAGTTTCCTTAACATGATCTGTCCTGAAGCTTCCTTTTCTCAGTTCAGAAGGGAAATAAGTCATGTGCACAAGAACCACAGACAATTAAGAAGAAAACTAGAACGACTGGTTTCAAGTTTCCTAAATGAAGAGGAACAAAAATTTCACCATCATCTCTACTCTTCCCTATCGGGGGATCATGTTCCTGCAGCTCTCTTCATTAGCATTTTCCTTCCAGCTACTTACTCCGTTCCTGCCCTGTCCTAGAACACACAACCCCTCTATCAGACTGCAACTCTAAAATGAGAAGTCACTGTGGAAAAAAAGGGCATTTAATTGCTTTCTTTCTTGGAGGTGCCTCGCTCAGTTCCCTGCTGTGATGGATACAATCTGACATGAGCATTGTGAGTCAGGACATCAGCTAGAAAATGCATAAAGACAGCTTTTCTGAAAAGGCAACCTCATCTGCTTTCGGAATGCAAGAAGGGAATCGTAAGCAAACCTAATGTATGTGTTATATACTCCTCCTGTCCTGATAAAGGTAAAATGTGCAACAGTGAGCAATACTGTGGGCATCGTTGCACACAAAAATTTCAGCACCTATAAATGTGGACAATATTCTGATATCCTGTCAAACAAACCTGGATCTTAGACAATGTGCAGTGGAGTTGCTTTCTATTTTTTAAATTAATGATGTGGAGATTATAAATAAAAACCAAGGAAGAAGAGCTTTTCTGCAAATGGTAAATAAGTATTTCTTATAATGTTTGCTGAAGATTCTGCTTTCATACAAGTAATTCTCTTTTAATCCATTTACTCCAAGTTCTGAATAACATCAGACATACAGGAAGGCTCCCGATCACTAACATACAGACAAAAGCATTAAGTTGGCTTGAAACATTCAGGATTTTCTCTCATTTTATCCCTAATCTTCCTTTTTCAGTGTTTTCTGAACTATATTGGTGGCAGTGAAATACCAGTGCATGCCATTCCAAACTGTTTTGCTAACCAAACTAAAAACAAATTCCAAAGCAAATAAGTAACTATCTCTGAGACAGAATGACAGGATTTTTTTTCCCTAGTAGAAGACAAAGTAGGTAACAGTTGCTTGGGGTTTTTTTATGGACATGTTCCTTGACATGTTTATGAAAATTAGATATTAAAAGCTCAGCACCTAATTCCTCGTCTTAAATAAATTCTCACAGTTCTCAAGAATAGTCACGGAATGTTCTGCTTCCTTGAAAAACAGCCCACTAATCAAGTCAGCTTTTATTTTTTTAAGCATATGTATAAGTTATATTTGATCATTTTTCAGGATGTGACTACAGGATGCTTCCTCCTTTTCCGTAGCTCAAAACAGCTGACAGCAGTCCTTCAGTGTTTCAAATGAAGCTGAAGGAGTTTTGAGCATGGACAAGCTGATACTTCGTTTTACACATACCTGAACTCTCAAAATATAGGTAAACCAACTCTTGTATTTATTTACTTCTTCACTGAAATAAGCACCAGGCCATGAATCTGCAAGCAAATGGTCAATTATTATTCCTCAGCTAATGCAGGAAGCCCTCAGCATCTCATTTTATTGCAAACTATAACGATATGGAAAGGGCAAGTGCCTACTGTTGTTACTCAGCCTGATCAAAGAAATCAAACCTGGGTACAATTGAATGACAACACTCTCTAGTTCATTCCTTCCTTGGAACCCATTAACCTCCTCCTTTTGAGAGCTCCAACAGATTCTTTTTTTTATTAATTGAAATCCAAGGTTCTTTGATTATCAGTTGCTCTATCACATGCTGCTCTAAAAATGTACTCTCTGCACAGCCCTCAGTTAGAGAGCTCACAAATTAAACAGCAGTATTGTGTAGTGGGGACAAAATATCCCTATGGAAAATAAGGAGATCATCAGTGATGGAAATACAATTCAACCAGATCCCTGTCCACTGTAATTGATAAAGGCTTAAAAGCCACACATGACAGGAACAAAAACCCCATCAACTCCTCTTGATAACCAAAAGCAGTATTTTACTGCCTTTGTAACGCTTCAGGAGCATCTTGCTCCACGAGGAATCCAACTGAACTGAGCAGAGGAGAGCAGCATGGAGTGCAGGTGGTGCAGAGCATGTAGTGCAAGCAAGGGTCAGAAAGAGAAATTGGAAACAAATCCTGAACCGGGAAAAAACTGCAGCACCGTGTTGTGCCCACCTTCGCTGACATTCTGTGTCTCTGGAGAAAGACTATTTACAGAAGGATTTACAAGAACATGTAGGGACAGGACACGGGGGAACAGCTTCAAACTTCCAGAGGGCAGCACTGGATTAGATATTAAAAAGAAATTCTCCCCTGTGAGGGGGCTGGGGCCCTGGCACAGGGTGCTCAGAGCAGCTGTGGCTGCTCCTGGATCCCTGGAAGTGTCTAAGGCCGGGTCGGACAGCGCTGGGACCAACCTGGGATAGTGGAAGGTGTCCCTGACCATACAAGAGGGTCTGGAACTATATGGTCTTTAAGGTCCCCTCCAACCCAAGATGCAATTTCAGGTGTTGAAATTAGTGATGCCTTAAATTCACTTTCCCATAATTTATTATGAATATTTAGCATCTTTGTATTCCTCCTTTTCTTCACTCATCACACAATACACACATTTTCATTTGCCCCTCCATTATTCTAAAACTAAAGGGAGAAGAGTCTACCCCAAAGTATGCAAATAACAGCACAGCTATGCTTATTTATTAATAAAAATTAAGGAATGGCAATATGATAGAGTGAGCACGATGTTTTAATAGAGGAGCCTTAGGCAGCAGCAGTACATGAACAGAGTACCCTTCTTTTAGTCAAGCAATTCATAATACATTGCACAGGCCCTATGGGAGCTCAGAGCAGCTTTTCACAGTCAGTTCAGGGGAAGGAAATACAAATGCTTTTTGCAGATGTCTGTAACACTCCTGTGAGTCCTAAAGTGGTAAATTTCTCTGTTTATCCCTCCGAAACAAGACTAAAAACAAAAACAAACCAAGAACCCCAACCAGGGCAGCAACTGGAAACTGGTGATGATGTTCCCCTGACTCTCCCTCCCCAGCCAGCTGCAGAGCCCATTTTCCTGGCTGGCACTCGAGCCCCCAAGGGCTCCGAGGCAGAGAACTCTGCTGTCCACCCTCTCCTGTTCCCTCGTGCCAGGAAATGCAGGTGAGCATCACCCAGGCTACCTGGGCTCTGTCTGTCCTGAATGTTTCTTCACTGCACCTCTTCAGTGGGTTAGCAAGGGAAACAGCACACAAGGAATAACTGGAACTCAAGAGTTTTGAGTCAGAACTGGGGATGAAGGACTGAGCACTGCATTCACAAAAATTGAGAAATCTGTTCTTACCTCCAACAGACCCATTTTGTGAAAGCAGTAACAGCTCACCTCAGAGTCACACTGATTTCCTGCCTCTCTCTGTGTCCAGCTGGAAACAGGGCAAGAGGACTCTGTTGTGGAACACACAACTTCACTGGACTGAGCTGTTCCCTGGCTCTCGAGGCCTGGCAATGAGCAGTGCCCCGTTTTATTTACACACAGGAGCATTCTCATGGTCTCTGGGCAGTAGATTGGCTACTGCAATAAGATTATTTGGAATTACGAGTGGCTACCTCCATTTATTTTAGAGGATTTAAGACACGCCAGAGTGTCCTGATGCACAAAGGACTGGGAAGTTACAAGCTTGCATTTCAAAGGGATCCTTGCTTAAAATCCTCCCTTTACAGATTGACAACAGCTTAAATATTTGATTTTGCACTACTTAAGAAAGGTCTGTTGCTAATAGCAATATAATCACTAAAGCACCTA
Organism: Ifrita kowaldi; assembly: GCA_013398055.1. Lineage (NCBI taxonomy): Eukaryota > Metazoa > Chordata > Aves > Passeriformes > Cinclosomatidae > Ifrita > Ifrita kowaldi. Next base: position 269,898 of record VZRS01003572.1, read on the forward strand.
CCAACCACTGAATGTATGAAAGAACATATATGATAGCACATAAGCAAAAGCTGCAGAACTGAAGTTCCTTAGAAATTATACAGTCCAAAATGAAAAAAATAGTATTTAATAAATTTTATTTTCAGGTTAACTGATTTTATAACCTAAATTATTTTCAAACAACAAAGCTGGAGAAAGGAAGAAAATAAAAATCAAGGCTTAATTTGATCATTTCTCCAAATTTCATTTGACTTTGAGCATGCTAAAAAAGAAAGAACAAAGATGCAAATCCTGATACTATTTCTTTGTAAAACACAAACAAAAATATTTTGTATTAATAATTCAACTAAAATACTCTTCATCTATTTTAAAGCAAGAAACGCTATGATGCCTTTTTTAATGGTATATTTGGCAATTGAAATTACTCTTCCCCAAAGCCTTAACGATTTCTTTGTTTCTCCTGCGCAAGTGAAATTCCCATAAGGAAAATAGTTACCACAAAAATTCAAGATGATCTGTCTTGTATTCCAGAGACACTGATAAATTTTTTTCATTAAAAAGAATTCAGCACTTTGTACATCCAGTACAAACAGAAGCTGGATTTCACATATCAGTTTTTGATTGTAATTTATGCATCGACTTTGCCTATTGCAACAAATCCATGCTAGAAAGAAATGAAAAAGCCTTGCAATGTGGAAAATGCTTGATTTAAATACTGCAACCCACAGGATCAGACCTTTAGCAGCCCTAACATGACTTTGGTCCTTTGGTCTGTTTAGGAACATAAAAGTTGTTTGGATCTTTCCCTTTATAGAGTTCTTTTTTTTGTAAATACCAGGTCAAATAAGAGCAGAGAACTTCAAATTCAAATAATTCACATAGAAACAGCAATATTGTATCAAGGTACTTCAGCCATGGCAAGATAAAGAAACTCCCACACCTTTGTGACTGAACCGCAATGCCAACATTTTTTGAGCCCTGACAAATACAATTCCGGTCTTCTTAAGGAAAAAGAAAATTACTGCACAGGTAATCAGCAAGATAATCGTGCTTTAAGATATCTTAGTCTATGTAATCTACTGTCAATCTTATTCAAGTGTGATGATAGCACCTACTTGTCTCTAAATAACAGCTCTGGGTTTGCCACCAGTGTCTCCCCTGCTGCCTCCTTGTTTCACCAGCTGCGCTCCCGATTTCTCCTGTGTGCACACACAGTGAGAATGTTCTCAGGGTACACCAGAGACAGGAACTGGGAAATGGCCCTGATTGAAACAGCCGCTGGGGGATATCCAAGGAGCATTTCTAAACCATTTCCAGGGCCTCACTTGACCAGCCGGAACCGTCTTCCTTCAGTCCCGTGCCAAACCCACGCTTGCTGTCACTTACGGACTCAGTCACAGAGAAATAAATGAGTACTTGTGCATGAATTCTGCACAGAAGCAGCACCTTTTAAATCAGTGGTTCTAGAGCCATGTTCAGTTCATAAACTTCTCTAAAGAAATTCTCCAAAGAATCTCCATCAGCTGAAAACACAAGACCCTGTGAAGGTCCATGACCAAGGAAGTCCACAGGTGTATGAAGAAACTGCACAGATCTACCTCCGCCCCATAGCTCCTAACTACTGTAAAAAACGAAATTTATGTACAGCTTTTCTTTTTAAAGGTCCTGAGGGTGTTCAGCATCTTAAAACTCACTGCCAGATTGCTGTTCACTGCTAACAACAGCAGGTCTCTCCCTTCATTAAAGCACACTGATGTTGCAGCAGGGTGAAGAAAAGTAAGGGGTTAACACACTAAAAAATCAACATTCAGAAAGGATGAAAAACTATGAAATGCTGTAATAATTTAATGAGCTCACCTAGGCATATATAGCATGTACAACAGCACAGATTTAAGTTTGCCCTCTTGGATATTCTCTTCTACCAGTACCTGGTGTATGCTAGTATGTATGCCCCCCCTCCACCAAATTTCCTGTTTCTAATGGAAACAGATTTCACTTCATGAATATATTTCTGGAATTGGAAAAATGTAAAACATCAAAGACCTATCATGTCACTAACCTGTCTGTCAAAAGAGGATGCGGGAATTCTTATTAGAGTGCATTGGCCTGTTTAGCTCAGCTATAATGAGATGAGGCTTTCATCATTTTCCTTTTGGAATCAGTTTCATTATTTGCTGAAATTCACTCTTAAGATATTTTTGATCCTAAAATACGACATTAAGTCATATTTTTTCAATTTTTTTTCCTTGCTGCTCTCAGGATTCACATTTCGTGTTACTGCAAACAATCTCTGTCCTTCCCTGGTGTTTGCACCACTCAGTCACTTGCATCTGCTTTTCCACCAGACTTAGAGCAAATGTCACAACTACCGTAAGTACCTATGGAAAAGTTGAGACTGAAGTTGTTAGGTATCTAACTCATTTGGATATATATCCCTTTTACAGTTTTTTATCACAGTACCAGTCAGGAAATCAGATTAATGCAGTCATTTGGTAAAGTATGGCAATATTAAGACTAATATTGCAGCATTTACCTTGAAGAGATTTGTGATAATGAAAACTTGTCTATTATGATCCACCATTTCCTAGCACTACCTACTGCAAAATGTGCTGTTCTGAACAGCAGCAATTAAAGGCTGCAATCTTCAGCATAAAAATTTTATCTGAAGAGCAGCACATCCACTGGTTCCTAGCTCCACAGCAGACTCACATTACCATTCCCAGGACTCACTTTTATATGCATTATCTAGGAAAAGGCTTTGCCAAACTTCTGAGACTTTGCCATAACCTGTCTGCCCCTTTTTGCAAGGCTGACTTCAAACCCTGGCAAATATAAAGAACTATTCATTTTATCAAGGACATTTAACAGTGCTTATATACGAACCTTGATTTTTTTCCTTTCTTTTGTTAGTCATCATCTGCATGTCATCAAAAGAAAAGTTTTTCTTCAAGGAAAAGGTTTTTATTTCTGTAAATACTATTCTTTGGTCTCTAGGCTACTGGTGTAACCCAAGTCATCAGAAGCAATCAGGAGAGATCCAATGGAAACTCACTACTACACGAAGAAAGGAGCTTTGTACAGTTTCCCACAGCTCTCAAACCAAAGCAAAGCAGAACAAGCACCAGATCCAGTGAGAAGAGCTCACTGATTCTTCAGAGGAGAAAACCTGATACAACAACAGAAGCAACAGTGGTCCAGACCCTGAACGAATGAAAAGCTTTCAAGGAGCACTGACGGCTTCCAGCCACCCCTGGGCACAGGACAGGCACCTGGCACCTGAATCAGTAATGCCTGGGAATGCTCTCCTGCAATGGTTTATAGGAAAATCCGGGTGCAGAGCTTGAAGGCGACCACGTTCCTGTCCCCAGGCAGGGGACAAAGCCTCCTGGCACCCCCTCAGCTGTGGGAGCCCTTGGTTCTCCCACGTCCCAGAGAGCCTCCAACATTTCCAATTCAATTTCCCTGCCCTTCACATGGATAGCTTGTCGTACACTCCCTGGAGTATTGAGCTGCCCTTTTTTTTGGAACTTTGAAAGCATCTCTCATGCTTTGGCAAGTATTACAATAAATTATAAGTGGCCTGAGAATTTTTAAATGTACATTTTTTGGCTGTCCCCATCCACATTAAGTAACTGCAGTCTATCATGTCCATTTCATAGCATCTGAGCACCACGGACAAGTGAATAATTAGCTCTAGCAAGAATAGCCAGATTTATGTTAGGAAAAATTTAACTCCTAGAAAGCTCAGCAACTCGAGATGGATTTCTCTCTTCATGCAACACTAATCTCAGTTCATATTTCCCTTGTACTTAAGACAAATTGGTGAAAACGGACATGATTTAATTAAAATCTGAAGCCTTCACAGTGCTTGTCTCCTAAATGAATCTTGTAATGAAAATGAAAAAGACTATTTCTAAAAATTGCAAGCACTAGATTTTTTTTTTTTTTTTTACATTAATAAATAACTTAGGAATAGATTCTTCCTGGTAGCAATGGAGGTAGATAAGAATCAAAACTTTCAAGCTCCTACTCACCAAACAGGAGACGTTTCAGAAGAGCATTGCTCCGTGGCTCCCCCAAACCCACCCCATGTAAGAGCACCACAGGAAGGGTCACAGTCACTCCAGGGTTCCCAAAGTACCTGCCCAGCACAGTAAAAAGCAGCAGGCCTGCAAGGGGCGTGCTGCTTTCAGCATTTAGTGGAACAAACGACCAGTATCCCAACAAGGGGATTTGTCCTGTGAAAATGCAGAAGGTTGGGATGTTTATTTTCCTGCCCGTCTCCTTCCCTGAGGGATACTCCATAAAAATCAGATGGCTAAAAATATTTCTTTGCCCGTGTTGACCATTGTTGCATTTTGGATGTGAATTTAAATTTCTTTTAGCACACAAGTGCAAGCAGGTGATTTCTGGCTTGCCGTTTCCTTTTAATGCTCGTACAGACATAAAATCAAGTACCTCAGGGTATGGCTTTTGAGCAGCATATTTTTTAATTTTCTTCTTTGGTATGGATTCTCTCTTTGACTTTGTAAAGCATCAGTTAAAAAGTGCACTCCCTGGACCTCTGCAGAATGCAGCACTGTGCACATTTACACAGAGAGCATCTGAGAGGAAAACACCTCCCCCTGCTTGCCCCAGCTCTCCCAGATTTACAGCCACGTTCAAACGATGTCTCCTACAGGGATAGGTGTGGGCCATCCAAGTTAAAGCACAAACTTGAAATAAAAAGAACCCCCAGCATCACAAGTCTTTTATCATAAATCATCACCTACAGTGAGAATATGCTACAAAATCTCCTTTTATTAAAATTCTCCCAGCATTTGCAACTTCACGGCTGCAGTAAACTGTGTGAGAAAAGGGCATTGCTAAAAGGTCACCTAAGTATGCACATAAAGGTGGTTTCAGAATGCAGCATCCAGCCTCTGCAGAACTGAGGGGGAAATCGTAAGGAAATGATGCTAACATAGTTTCTGGTCGTCCTCTACCTCAATTTCATTCAAATATTTTGCTTTTCCATCCTCCCTCTTTACCAGCTGCCCGACCAAACTCCAGGAGTGTTTGGAAAACACTCTCAGATGTGGTTCTTGGGGCTGTCCTGTGCAGGGCCAAGTCTTGCACTTTGATGATCCTTGTGGGTCTCTCCCAACTCAGAACATTCTATGATTTTAACTAACCCAGCACACCCTATGCCTCTCAATCCTTCCTTCCATCTAAAATCTGGTCCTTATGTAGAATTTCTTTCTCTTCCTACTTGTTAAAGCAGTAATAGCCTCAAATAAAGTTCAAAACAGGCAGGCAGTCTTGTTCAAAATAACCAAAATATTTGATTCTTAACACACCTTTAAATAAAATATTTAATTAAATACTTCAGCACACAGTTGTGTAGCTGCTAAAAGCTTTAATGGGCTCAACCGCCTTTTTCCTTCTGTATATTTTCCATTAAGGGCTATTAAATACAAATGCAAAACCTCTAAGTAAGTCCTGAAGCCTAAAGTTACTGAAATTAAAAAGTATTATGGAGAAATAGCTCTGCAGTCCATTTCATCCTTACATTTCTCTTTGCCACCCCCAGCATGCTGTACCAGACACAGGTTTGCTCTGATCCAATAAATACACACAGTCTCATGTTATTTTAAGTTTTGTTTCCAGAGGAAATGCCAATTAAGCAATGACATTCTCCATCTGCCTGCCTGCCAGTACTTCATGTCCCAGTACAGTTTTGGAATCAGTAAATTAATTTTGACAAAGTTTTCAGAGCTTATTGAATTCCAACAGGCTCTGTGAAGTTTGGCTGCTGGGTGAAGCGAGTCCCAAGCCCACTGGAGCAGTAAAAGCCCTCGGTGTGTGCAGCAGCAGGCTGCCCACCCTGCAAGATCACTGCTTTAAGATATCTATATCCACTTCCAGCAGCCCAACTAAAGAGCTGTTTCAGAGTTCCTAAGCCTCTTGTTATTAAAACCAGGAAAACAAAGTTATTTGCTTTTTTTTTCCAGCTAGTGTCCTTACAAAACAGAAATGAAACAAAAAACATTACAACAGAAAGTGACACTTTCAACAGGATCTCGACTCAAAGTGTGTAAAAGATTCCATAGCTTAAATCTGAATCACCATTAATAATAAAGCAAAAGTATTTTATCTAAAAGAAAAAAAAAAACCTTCTGTCTGTTTCTGATACTGATGTGTATTATAAAGTAGAAAGCCAAAGGAGTAAACTGTTCTTTATTTAATGATGATGCTGTACTTTACATGCAAAAGCAGACTTCTGGTTTTTTCAACCTACCAATAACAAACAGAGAAAACATGTATTATTGATTAGTTGTCTTCCTTTGAATTAAAAATAAGTGTTGAGATTGTCCACACTGTTGCTATGAATTTGAAGCTTTTTCAGGCAATTGTAAATACAAATCTGACTTCTAGAATGGAAAAGCAAGATCTGTATTAGAATTAAATTTTCATGGTTAAAAAAAACCAAACCTCAACAACAAAAACACAAAACCAACTGCCAGAAATAGCTGGACAGGAAGTGCCTTAGCTTCTGGTGATAAATTAGTGGGTTTCACACGTAGGCAGCCAAGGAGGAAGAGTTACACACAGGAGAAAGATTTCAGAGAGCACAGGCATTAGTTCCACGGCCTCCCAAAGCCGCGAAATATCAAGTTATACTTCTCAGCAGAAGATTTTCCGGCTCTCCTTTTTTTTTTTTTCAAACCAAATTTCTCTTTTCAGAGGAATTTCCTGCTGTCAAATTATCCAGCCCCTGGACCACCCTGTTGGTTCCAGCAGCACTCACGGGGTAAGTGCTGCTCTCCCTGCGCTTGCAGAGCCTGTGCCGCTGATTAAGGACACTCAGCTCAGTCTCTCGATGTGACACCCACAAGTGTTAAACTGCTTGACCTTAATCCCTACCAAGGGCTCTTGAATCTGGGGCCAGCTCCTTTGCTAAATGCAGCTGCAGTTGATTAGCACCAAATGTGGTTCTTCCAACCGAGTTACAAAATAATTTTTGCTTTCCCTCCTCCCTCTCTCTCTCCTGCACCTCCACCTGCCCCAGTCGTCACTCTCTCTGTGGTTCCCTTTTCACCTCTTAAATTTCTCTTCTCTTCCTTCAGAGCCCATTTCTGAGGAGCTCTCCCCACTCCAACCCCGTGAAATCCCCCCTCTATGAACTACTTCACTGCACCCAGGCTTTCTCCCTCTCACCTGAAGATTCCCCTCCGACTTCAGCAATAGGTTTTTAAGCTTTTTCTCACTCCTCTGCCCACAAATTAAGGCCTTTTTTAGTATCTTGCCTATTATTCTCTCTCCACTGAGAAACGAACACATTTTAACAAATCAAGAATGCATGAAAAATTCATTCATGTATTTGTACAAGTCTTTTAAGACACAATTATGAATCCTTGATTTGCCATACTTTAGAAACTGTCCAATTAATAGCAGAAATCCTAATTTGTAAAAAGCAAATTGACCTACTGTACTGTTCAAGATGGTATCTTCATTTAGAATGAGTTTAGAGAGGAATCCAGAAGGATGTTTAAAAAATAGACAATATACCATTGGGAGATGTTTTATTCATAGAGACATTGTGAGAAAAGGATTGAAAACATTGAAGATGACTTAATTATAATCTTGAAATTAATGAAACAATTACATCTGTTTCTCTAGGCAGTGTATGAACTTTTAACATAGGCTGGATCATTACCAGGCTACAGATTTTTGGGGAAAGAATGAGAAGTAACAAGTCTGCTGTTTTTTCCCCCTGTATTTGTCTGGTTTGTTTGTTTAGAGGAAAACTATAAAACAGTAGGAAAAAATACATCTTTTTTTCCTGAGAATCCCCTGCAATTCTGGAACAGGCTGTGTTACTCGACCTTTAGGCAGCAGTACAGAAATTCAACGGAGACACCAACTGTGGAAATGCATTTTCCACATGAAAGGAAGGACTTGAAAATGAGGGGCAACCTTTTCCCCATCCCGGAGAGGGCGTGCAGGGGGCAGGGAGGAAGAACAAACCCCTCCATCATCCCGTGCCTTCCTGTGAGGCACAGCTCACAGCGTTTGTGAGGGTGCAAACACCAGCAGCAGATGGAGCAGCACTGACCTGGCACAGGAAGAATTATTCGATGTAAAGGAGTGGCCAGAGCTGGAGCAGTTCAGTAAAGGGGGTCAAACGCTGCTACCCAGCAGTACCTGCGAGGGGCAACGTGAAAGGCACTTCCAAGGACTCTCATAAGACATCTGGAAATATTTGCTAAAAACAACTAGTAGAGTTGTGACTGCTCTGAAAGCTGCGACAAATCTGGCAACAATACCTTCTGCTTTTTAATTAAGCAAGGATGTAGTGAGGTGACACAGTGCAACTGGAGCTAGTATGTTCTTCACCTCACTTCTAGGCACAAAACCAGTGTAAATTGATTGACTGGGAAAACACCAAAAAAAATGTAATATGTATGATTAAAAAAATAATAATAATAGGTATGGTAAAATAAATTATACATATATATGTATGGTTTATTTTTCCTTTGTTCGTTTCCTTCTCATTTACTGCTGAATGCTGCACTGATGAAAATGAACCAGTGACTTAAATTAAGTCAAAGTTTTCACAGCCAGAACTATGGGGCCCAATGAACATATCATGGCTGTTCCCATAAGAGGACTGCATGTTAAGTTAACAAAGGTCTTGGGTTTTGTCTGATCTGTGTCGGACTGACTAAAAAAACCCCCCTGGTTTTGAGTGTTAAGCTACAGCAATTGTCTGAAGACCACCACCTAAGTTGCTTTAACATTTGCACAGCTGTGGTGTTACTTCTATTATTAGATGTATTTCTGTAACATTTTGATGGTAATAACAAATAATTATTCTGTGCAGAGTAAACCCCCTATGATCCCAGTACAACAATGCAAGGTAAAGGAGCTCAGGCACTGGCCCTCACACAGGAAGCACAGGAGCATGGCAGCTGTCAGCCCCAGCGAGCTCTGGTTAATTATTGCTCAAACCCTGGCAAAACCCCAGCATTATTCTGCTTCTGCTCTTGGTCAAGGAAAGAAAGAGAAAGAAAAGGAAAAAAACAATAAAGCATCCATTCAACATTTCACCATTTGGGTCTGTCATGCATTAGTGAAATGCAGAATTATCTTTTTCTTCACCAAGATCTCTAAAAGTTTATATATGTTTTCAAAGCAGAGAATGGAAGAAGCTGTTTGTTTACTGACTTCTGCTGCATATTGGACATCTGGGAATTTTTTATTATAGTTTTGGCCTAAGCTAGCTGACCTGGAACAACTAATTAATTATTCCATGCCTTAGTTTGCCCATCTAAAAGAAATATATTATCACCTGAAGAGCCTTGGGAGGTGACTTTGATATTTTTTAATAGAAGTGCAAATTCATATCACGGGTTTACAAATTGCAATGCATTTCAAACAACTGGAATTTAAATAAGTCTTCTTTGATCGTCCAGAGAGAATTCTGGAGGTTCTCAATTCCTGTTCTTAAAACTAGATTTTCATATTTGAAGAATATCAGTTTAGCAACCATTCCCATTATAATGTGAAGTGTCTTCTGTCTTTAGTATTTGTAAACAAGCAATTTCTTTATTAAGGGGACAATAACTCTCCTGCTGCTTGAGGCATGTGATAACATTGTAGATGAGTTTTGTTTCTCTTTTATTCATGTTAGGATTTATAACTGAGCAAGGCACAGCTTCACTTTTTTAAAAAATCGTGGTATCGTATAGGAAACGATTTCAGCAATTCTCAAGATGATTCCTCACTTATTACTTTGCAGAGGGAAAACAAACAAGAACCACAATACACCAGCTGGGCTAAAATCTCTTCAGCTTTTACTCTGACCCAGATGCAATTTCTTTTTAAATGGGGTGGAAAAAAACCCACGCAATTCGTGGAGTTACCTAAGTATTAGAAACATAAGTAAATAAAATGTTTCAGCTATTAGAGTTGTGCCTCAGATGTGTTTTCCAAATTAATATGCCTTAAAGGGATGTTTGAAATAGCAACATACACCTGGCACAGTGAAAAAAGTGGTTTTTAAACAGAGGAGTAATGAAGTGGAAATAAAATGTAAGGTCAGTCCAGTATTTTGTATTGAATCACTTCCATGGACAAGGATATTGAGATTGTTTCGGGTGCCCTGATCCTCAAAGCAAATCTGGTCCTCTGCAATAAGTGCAGGAAATCCATTTCCCCAAGAGGAAAGAAAAGGTGCAAAATAAAGGGAAGCAGTAGTCACTGTCTCTTATTATTCTCTTTAAAGAATTCTGCCCTAATTCAATTAAATAATCTCGGCTGTCCTTGGACAGAAAACGTGAGGGCACACTGCAGCACGTCACTGCATTTCCCAGAGCCTGGGGGGCCAGCAGTCACTGCAGGGCAGCCAAAGCCCAGCAAATTGCTGCTTTTACTGAAATCAGTGCCACAGAGCTGCTGGGTACTGAGATTTATGGCCACAGGCTCCTGATTTACACCGAGCAGACACCAGGACCCCAGGCAGGCAGCACCTGGAGAACCATTAAATGGCCAGGGCAGGATTCATGCAGTCCTGACAGCCCTTCTGTGTTTACTGATCCTGGGGCCCGTCTCATCACTTTCATTCAGCCACCACGTCATTAGGAAACACACAGGTGAGATAAGCTAAAAATTTAATGGATACATCTCCATTTAAAAAAATTCTGTCATTTCAAAAAGGTATCATCATCCCATCACCTTCATCCCGTCCACTCAGACCATCTGCAGATTCCACTGCTCCACGAATTCTCACATAAACACCCTGAGTGAAATCCCAGAGAGGGTTTCAAACCCTCTTCTCAGAGATGATGCAGCACTGTCAAGGCTGCTGCTAAAGGCACAGCTGTACAGGGATGACTGGCAGGAAAATGAGGCCTTTAGAACCAGGGAGAAAAGTTTTGTCTGTTTTGGCATGTAATAATTTTCACTAAAAATATTTTTCAAAAGCAATATCATCTTTCATATTTAATGATATTCCTCCAAACCCAGAGCGGTGGAGCATTGCAGCGAGGGTCGGGCTTTGCACGAGAACCAGGCGAAGTTAACGCCTTTTTGAAGCAAAGTTTTACTGGAGAGCTAATTACAGAGAGCTGAGAATGCTTCCAGTTTAAAAGTTACTTAATCCCTCATGGAGAACTGTGGGTGCTGACTTTCTCACCTTCTTTCTAAAGTGCAAGCTGTTAAAAATGCTAATTGTCTGAATTCACAAAATTCTCTCTTCAAAGAGAAATAGCACTGTTTTGAAAGGCAGCTTTTGAATACGATTTTGATTCTAAAGCAGCCTATTTAGAGAAAATGGGATCCATAAATGTCAACACCACCTGTAGTCTGCTTGATAATGTGCCTGCTTTCTGACAACAGCATTGATAAGCCACAGGCACAGTAGAACAAACATCTCTAACTTTATCTGTTAGATAAAACTTGAAGGAGGTGGTGGTTACCAGGAAACTTTCTGTTCCTAATTTGTTTCAACAGAAATCTGCAAATACGAGTTTAAGCATCAAACAATGCAAAGTAAAACTCAACAGATTAGCATTTTCCTTGAAGAAGGCAGGGAGGTTATGAGAAGCCTCCTTGGGTTTGGTGACAACCTCTGTACAACAGTGCAGAAAACATGGAATTTGGAGGCAAACTGTCTTTGGAGCCTGTTGTGACCACGAGAGAAAGCTGTGTGACACATTAAATGAGAAATAAACATTCTGACAATGCAAACCCCAATTTTCTGCCTTCTGCTCATAGAACAGACATGACAGAAACAGCCTTTGGGCAGGCAGAGCACCTTAGCAGGTTATGGAACAAATGCACTGAGATAGGATTTTACACAAAACTGCTGGATGTAAGTTATGGTTATTCCAATTATGAAGAATGAATTTTTGGTATTGTGATAAGCGCAGCTAAAAAGAACAAAGGAGGAATAGCTATAGCTAGCAAATTTTTTGTCTGCTAGAAGTTTCCTGGGGAAATTTTTAATAATGGATGTCATTTTTCTACAGGAGTTTTTGTCAATCTGTTATGATGACACAAAATGGTAGCTTAAATCCAAGAAGTAACTAAATACTTTAAAAAAAGCACCCATGAGGTTGTAAAAACTTTTGTAATAATTTTTGAAATGAAAGGTGATCTTAACAATAGAAAGGTATCAAAATGTTAGATTGTAAAGAACCTTCTTTTTATATTATTTGTTTCTTGTTTTGATTGCCAGGTTATTTGTAGGCAGAGAAAAAGACACAGGGGAATGAGAAAGGAAATCTGAAGTCAAGCAGCATCACAGTCCTCTATGAAATATTCATTAGAACTCGAACAGGACACTTTCAATGTTGTTTTGCATTAAAATCTTTTAAAGGGAAGGAAGGAAAAAAAGGAAAAGGAAACACACAGATCACAGGAGTGACCATGCAAAAAGGGAGGTCAATGACCCGTTTAGACCCAGATGTCACTAACAAGGCCAGGACACACCCGGACACAGAGCAGGGAACACGCGAAGGGGCTCCCCACCAGGAACTACTCTCACAATCCCAAACTGGGAAATCACCCAAAAGCTGTTTTGTTTCATATTTCCCCTCACTCTCCTCTACAAAAGTCAATATATTTCAACCAGGCCAAGCCTGATCATTCAGGGAGATCCTTCCTTCAGACTCCATGAATTCCTCTGTGGTTGCAAGAGTTGAGTGAAAGAGAGATCTAACATCCAATTTACTCGTTCCCCACACCAGTTCAAGATCGTTTCCCACAGTATGTTAAATGTACTGTCCAATTCAACTTCAAATGAAATCAAGGCAAAGGGCTTCAAAACCACTTCAGACAGATTATTGCAAAGTCTAATACGTTTTATTGGTTCTAAGTAAAAGGCTTTCTTTCATTAGCCTAATTTAATTCCCTCAGTGAGTTGCTATTCTTTTGAAACTACCAAAATACTCACAATTACTCCATGGTGGTTATAAAAGAGCCTTTGAATACGTACTGATATTTCCTTCCAGTTAGCCAGCTTTTAAAAATCCAGGCCAAACTCTCTGTTACTGTAAATCAACACAGCCAAATTAAAATTAATGACAGCAAACATGAACCTGGCCCGCTGCAAGGATCCAGGAGGAGGTGGGATGGAAACCATGGCCTAAACAGGAAACACAAGCTCTGTGCCTCCCCTGCTCGTTTTGCTGTCAGAGGATGACAAGAGATGGAAATTCAGTTCCATAGGAAAAAATCACCTGGGGAATATTTACAAATGTCCTTGTCACTCACAACCGTATATGGAATTCTCCCCCCTTTCTCCACACAGTCAAAGTGGTGGCTGCCTGAGTTCCACACAGGTGCTCAAGGGTGAACTATTGCTGAACTTTAGACAGGGATTTTTATAACCATTTCAATGATCTCAGAGATGAAAACCGGTAGAAATAATTTCTTCACACGTTTATTTTATCTTCTCTTTCAATTAGCAGAGGTGCCAACACTCTGCATGCACCGACTGAGCTCCCTTTTACCTTTTCTCTTTTTACTTAATAAAAGAATGCTAAGATTGTCTGGAGCCTTGAAACATGCATGAAATGAGACACTACTTGGACATGAGTGAAATTGTCTTCATTTGGTTCTGGTTTTTTTACCCCCCTAAATGATTCTTTGATGAGGTTTTTTTTAATAACCATCACATATGCTCATTAACAGTATTGATTTAACCACAAATGAAACCAAACTCTTATTGAACATCTACTGAGCAGGCAGAGAAGAGGCAATAGAAACAAAGCCTTCCCCTGACCAAACCTGCCCTACTTATATGACTTAATAGGTGTTGAAAAACCTCATCATTTTTAGACAGGGTAGAAAAACTCAACCTGTATCCTTTGCTTTGAGACTGCTATAAAGGACATAAAACAGTGGCTGAAAAAGATGGGAACCCTTGATTTTGATAAAGGAAATGAAGACATTTGCCTGAAGCGTTAAATATTCTGACACCAGCTTCACAGACACATATTTCAGCTAATCTAGAATTGAAACTGTGTTAATACAGTGCAACTTGAATCCTATTGAAATAATTACTCTGTGGAGTTCTACAGAAATGCCAGAATCGTAATATTGATAATTGATAATTTTTTTTCCTGAAGTTTCCTACATAATTCCATTCATAGAATCCCTGAATAAAATTGCACAAGATTGTTTATACTTTTTTTTGGTAACCTAATTTTCCATGGAAATGATGGCTTTGCCTTCTAACTTGGATTTTGCATAATATCAATCTCTTCCCTTCTTCTGACTTTCCCTCTTAGATGAAAGTCAGACAAAGAGCAAAAAAGGGAAATAACTTCTCAATCTTCCTTAGCTGAGAGGTCCTGCCAGGACATGGATGAGCAAAGATTGCCCTCCTCAGCATGAAGAAAAGACAGATGCTCAAGACAGAGATTTTCAGTGTAGACAGTCTGGCTCAGAACGGAGGCTGTGACACTGCTTCAGCTGCCAGTGCCTCCGAGCAGGGGGCTCTGATCCTCGTCTCAGAATCACCTCTACAGTTTTTGGGTTAGGGTACAATTTTCCATGGTTTTGACACCAAAATGTGTTCGTGTTTGCAAAATCACACAACTGAGTTTATGGATTCCATGAACAAATCACTGACTGCCTTGCACATGAATCATCTCATAAAGACTGGAGAAGAAGCTTATGCTGAAACTCATTTCTTGTGGTGTCACTTGCAGAAAGCTGATTTGTTCTGAATGCAGAAAGTTCATTCAAAAAACATGCTGCTGCCGAAGAAAATCTGTGACTAATGAAAAAATCCTTAAACATGCCTGGTCAAACTGAAAACTACCTTTGGTGGTAAATTCTCATAGACAATGCAATACGGATGTGACTTCTCTCGCTGAAGAGCACTCCCAAAGTATAGAGAGACTGACAGCACGGCCAACTTCTTTTTAAATTGTGAGAGCCAAACAAGAAAGATCACATTCAGTAGTTAAAAGCATTTTTCCACTTAGTCATATATTTATATGACACTTCGGATAGAAACCAGGCCTCTCAAAATTCTAGATAAGAATATCTCATGAGAATGAATATATTTTCTGCTGCCATCTGTGATGTCATTACAGCTCCAATCTGTTCAAAACCAGAAAGTCAGGCCCGAGTGAAAGTGTCTCAATCTGATTTTCATACACCTTGGAAATAGTTGCCCAGATTTCCAATTTAATAACATTTCGGGTCAGTTATAAATGCTACGTTCTGTGATTGCCAGGCTCGTTACCTGCATGACGGACCACCAGTCAGGTTTCAAATGTTTGCTGCTGTGAGTTCTTCACAAACGGGGTGTTTGCCCAAGTCTACTTCTGCTTAGAAAAAAAATCAAATTGCACCAAGTCCCCAAAGGGCAGAGATAAAATCCCCAGCCCTGCTGCAGAAGTGCCTGGATCCAAGAAGCAGAAGATTCCAGCCCTCACAGTGTCAGGCTTGCCCTGGCACGCCCCGTTCTGATTTCCATTTCCAGAGCTTTCAGGCACAGGGCTCTTCACACTCACTTGTCCTTGGCTGTTCCTAACTCGAACAATTAAAGACAACAAAGCCTGCTCGTTTAAGAGAAGATTTGGGCAAATTTTCGTGCTTCGGAACTGTTCCCCTCCCTTCATTCTCTCCCAAAGCTTCAACTTCCTCCTCTACAACTTTTTGGATAAAATAAACTTTAGTGGATTTCTTACAGAAATGTCAAAGGAAAGGTTAAACTGCTCCTGTCTCGTTCATCAGAATTATTTTCTTCCTCCTTTCATAGTTTTTCTGTGGTACGAAATAAAGAAGCAGATAATTTGAAATAGTACTGGATGACAAATAAAGGAGTTTTATATTAACTCAGGGAAATCTGAAGTTAGATCATGTACAAAACCCCTAACAGTTGACACTAGAATTTTCTCCTTATCTATCTGATTTCTGACATTCAAGAATGTGGCCTTCAAAATTAATTTCCTTTTGAGCCTGATTTTTTTCTGTTCCTTCTTGTTTAACAGTTATTAACTATCTCATAAGCACACACTGTACATCAAAGTAGAGAACTACCATAACACAGACCTTTATTTTTCTCCATTTGTTCTACTCTGTATTTTCACCTCATCTGATGCATAAGCTGCCAGGTGATGTTTAAACAAAATTCTTTCAAGTTAATAATTTTTTTCCGTATTTATTTATTTTAAACCAGCTCTGGCTATCTCTCCAACTCCTGCTGTTTGCTGTACCCTCTGTGATTTCACAGCAGCTGACTGGAGTCGAATTTGGCATTGCTAAGCTTCTGAAGCAATACTCATCCCGCCTCGTTCCATTTGATTGCACCTCACGTGCAGGGGCAAAGAGCTGTAGAATTTAGGAACGAGGGAATGGCATCTCTTCTGGTGTTGCTAATTTCAGGCAGCTTTTCGTTGTGGTTTGGGTTTGTTTGCTTGGCATGCTGAATCAAGACGATATAAACCAAGCCCGTGATGAATTACAGGAACTTCCTACCATGAAACTGGACAAATAATCACTGAGAAGGTGCTTTTCTACCTGAAGCAGAAGCACAGAAGACACTTCAGGTGCCAATAAGTGCCTTTAGACACCCACTTTCCATCACTCCTTGGGAGAATTTAAGTACTTCCCGTTCCCATCTGGAATGCAATTCCAATAGCAGAACTGGACGCAAACAGGAGGGGTGAAAACGTAACCAGCCCAAGCTAGCTTTTGAGTTTCCTAAATTACTGAGAATTCAGATCCAAACTCATGATTTAGTGACACGGGCTATGACTAAAGTATACATATCACAGTCAAAGGATTATGAAAATGAACAAGCCTAGTATGAAATAGCTTTAAAAATTAGGATATTGAAGGGAGTTTAGCTCTAAGTGCCCATGTCAGCAAGGGGGGGCAGTTTGCCCTTTAGGCTTTTGGTTTTTCTACCAAGGAAGCGATTTGCCTCTAAACTGGATGAAAGAAGAAGGCACATGACTTTGAAACAGGTGTCTGAACACGTCCTCTGGCACTGCTCAGCTTAGGAGATGCACACTTCCCTCCTAAATTCACCCATCCAGACATTACAGTGTCATTTCTGCCCAGGCTTTGCTCACAGGGATCCTGGCAGTCACACCTGCAGGAGCAAGAGCTGGCAGAAGCTTTTCATTTGTACCCAGAAGGACTAATGACAACAAACCTCTTCATTTTCACACCTAAAGCCCTGAGTACCTTCCATTAGAAATTTACAGCACACTCCATTTTCTTAGCTTCTTTCAAAGTACTCTAAATCCACCACAGAACTGCTTCATTTTTATGAGCTGGATAAAAGTGAAGAACTAGGGAACACCACAAAGCAAATACAGGTATATTAAACCCAAAAGTTAGTAGCCATTAACATCCAACATTTAGCCTTGAGAGAAGTGACAAAAGGCACTGAGTTCTAACTCACTCCTGTCTTCTTTTCCTCGCTTTTAACACTTCTCCCTTTACCTTGAAGGCTTTCTTCCGCCGCTTGCAAAGCTCAGCAGTTGAAAGCAGAGCTTAGGGACTCCTTTCTCTCCCCAGAGAGCAGTGAGCTCCTGCAGCTGGAGCAGGCAGGCTGGTCCAGGTCACCTCCAGGGGTCCCTTCCAACCTGAACCATTCTGTGACTCTGTGAGGGGAACCCTTTCCTGGGGCTCTCTGTGTTTTGGAAAAGTGAAGATGCAGCCTCCATACAAGTCAAATTTTAAGCATAATACTCCACTCTTAAAAAGCTGGTGCAGCTTCTAATTCACTGAATTGCCACAAAACGAGTGTGTCCATGGCCCTGAGGAGTGGGCACAAAGCACACAGTGAACTTAATCCTCACCCACACCTATAAATCCTGTCTACATCCAGTACCACCAGGGCAACAAAGCCAGCTCTAGGCAAAATTATTTCCAGGGATTTACAAACAAAATGGAAGGAAGAGGCTTTCCTTCTGCAACTATAAAACAAACAATTTCATTTTAATTCTTGAAAGTCACAGAGGAAAACTGGCTCTTGATTAAACCAGCAGAAAGGTATCCCAGACAGAAAACTCCAGCACCATTTCAGAGACCCCTGACAGCATGTCCTGCCCACTCCATTCCAAAAGTCCTCTGGCCACCCCATTTTGTAAGAGAGAATGCTGGGATAAAGCAGAGAAGCAGCATGGAAAGAAACCCACCTCAATAGTTTTGTTGTGATGGGGCTTAGCATCACAAAACCAAGTTTTGTGAGAGAGAAAATTAGGAAGAAAGTTATTAAGGTTCTTTAACTCCCCCCAGTTTTACATTTTTCACCTGCACTGCAGTAATGCCCATGTCTATCAGTAAGACTAAGTGTTGTGGTAGCCACTGTTAAATATTTATGGGCACTACCCAAGGATTAAAACACTTGAAAATTACAATAACTTACCCTACTCTCAGGTACAATCTTTGAAAGCTGAATTATAAACATAAAAGCACTTTCAGCTACTTGAATAACAGAGAAGTGAAAAGCACCATAACCCAGATGAAAGATGTGTTGCTTGTCAGTACCATTGGCTTCTTCTTTTTAATCCCTACAACTTTTCCTACCTCTCTCCAGGAAACAGAAGAGAAAGGTGCATGCTAAGGGGCTAAGAGACACTTCATCTTGCCTTCCCACTCATAATCTGAAGATGACTGTCAAAGGATTTTTAATTTCCTGTGCTACGGAGATCAGGTTAATCTTCAGTGATAGGTGTTAACAAAATCCTATAAGCAGAGTTAAGTTCTATGCACTGAAACCTAAAACCATTGGCATCCATCATCAGTAATTACTCCTATGCCCAAGTAAACCTTTTTATATGACAATCACTACAAATATTAACTCTAAGTCTGAGTACATGTGTGGCTACTGAAAAAAGAGTGTTATATATTTACAATTTGTTCTGAGCAGGTAGCAAGACCTTTGCTTTTAGAAACTTCTGGGTTGATCCAGAATCTAAATCCATCTGTAATATGCAAGAATCCTCGAGATGAAAGCCGCTTGTACCAGAATACCTAAAAATTATTACCATGAAGACCACTGATTAGCTCCAATGAAGGCTTTACACATCTCTCTACCTAGAGAACATTCACTCTTGAATCTATTTACACTTGTACAGACTAAAGCAGCACCTCAGAGTCTGCTGAACCCTCCAAAAGTGCTGCTTGCAGCCATTAAGGGACAGATTTCAAAGCTGATAATACTACAGAAACCTTTAGCTAGGTATTTGTTAATAAGCACATTTTCCAGCCCGTGTGTTACCTGTTTGTGGCACTCTTCTACCTGAAAACATTCAGCCTTGACATGCTTGTCAATTTAGCTTTCTGTTTGAACATTTAATATGAAGTCTTTGCTTTGTCTTGATTCTTGATGTCTCATTTGTTGCTTCAGGTGCCCATAACAAGTTTACTATGAACATTCTCCAACTCAAAAATTTACTGTACAACCTAGTCAGGACGGAGTAACTGAACATAAGAAAATCATGCCCCATGTAGAGATAATCACAGAATTATTGCAAATGTTCTTCTGTCTCTAATGGTCAGTATTCCAAATATTCCTGCTGAACAAAGTTCTGCAGAACCCTGAGTAGAAGGGTATCAGGGACCACAAAGTCAATTTCTAATTCAGCATTAGTCTCATTATTGCACTGTGTTTGACACGTGGATTCAAAAAGTGTATCTGTTTCAGAATTCTGGGACTTCAGGAAAAAAATCTCACATTTGTAGCCATCTTTTATATGCTGGCTGGCCCTGCAGAGTGATCCTAGAGTGTGGCATCAGCTCCTGAGTACCACCATTTTTAAGAATCTAAATCCTTTTCTACCGTGCTGTATTAATTTGAAAGCCAGCTCTCCTGTCAGCTGTGAGCTCAGTGTTTGAAATACAGGAATGTTTCTATGCTGGCATTCACAACGACACAAGGCTGGGCAATGCCTGGGCCTTTGTGCAAGCTGTCCAGAGAACTGCTTTCAGCCACAGTGAGAAGACTCCCACTAAGCCGTGGCACCACCAGAGCAAATCTCGTTTGCTTTGGTAGCACACTCAATTGTTCAGCCAAGAAGGGTGCACTGGGAGCGTTTGCTTCCAGTTCCTGGCACCTTTTCCTGCTGCCTTGCAATGGTCCCCCCTCCCTTCCTGCAGGCTGAACTCCCTCTGAGCTATGAATGTCTGCAAGAGGAGCTGAGGCAGCGGGGATCAGAGGCCAACTCTCCACTGAGGGGTGATGCTGGACAGGCTCACACCAAAACTGAAACAAAACTCTTTCCCATTTTCAGTGTCTCAACAGCAACAAAGAAACCCCCACTGTGTAAGAATCCAGCATTCCCTTTTATCCAGAGTTTCTACATTCACCCCTGTTACATCATTTCTCATCTCGTGTTATATCACCCGTATGGAAATCCCAGTAGCTGCTATCTCCTGTAATGCTGCACAACCATTTCTGGCACGGATAAATCACACAGTGCAATGCTGAAGCACTGCAATGGCAGCAGGAAAGAGATTAAGTATGCAGATTACTAAGGGATCGGATTATGTCTAGAATCTTCCATCTCTCTGTGGGAAGGCTTCAAGCTCACGTGGCTTTTTTTGGCTCAGTTTTTGAGATTTAATGTTTGCTAGTAGCCTTTCTATTCCACTCCTCTGCAAAACAAGTTGAAAGAGAGTGGGGAAAATTATTTATTGGGCTGCTGGGAGGAAGTTGATTTTCTTTTAGAGTATTTATCAAATTCTTTCAAGTCTCTGTGGTTCAACATATTTAGCTACATCAAAGCCAAAGCATACACTTTTGAGCTGTTCATTTTCTGTTAAAATCCGCATTCTTGGATGCTGAAATGTTTACTGCACTTTTTCCAAGCTTAGGAGTTAGTGGTCTACTGGCTGTATCAGTACCAAAACTATTTTGGATGACTGCAGCCTGCTAGAATATTTACTGAAATTCTGTACTAAGGGAACAGGTTCATTGTTTACACTAGGAAGATTAAATTAAGGCTAAACACTTACAGGAAAGTTCTTTTTATTCCTTCTACCCCTGCAGCCATAGTCTCAGTCACACATCAGCTCTCAAAACCTGAATTTATAACATGAAATAAAGCTGGTGTCATCTGCCATCACAGTAAAACACCGGGGTTCACGTTGTACTTTGAAGACAACGGAAATGTTCCCTTCCAGGTGTTGAGATTTCCTCACTCCAGGTTTCTAAACCAGCAAACTGCAGCCCAGATGCCCATCTCTCTACTCTCAGCTTGTCTCAAACACCTGAGATGTATCTCCAAATGTCAAGCTGGGGCCCAACAGCAGCAAAATATTGCTCACCACGCTGCACATGGAACGCAGACCTGCTGTAAATTTTTCCACTGCCGTTGATTACTCATTAGTACTTCAGCTGATTAGAGAAAGCATGAACAGGAGCTGCTGGTGGAATCCTTATTCCTCAGGGCTGCTGTACTCAGCTTTGATAGACACAGTTCCAAAAGGCTGTGCATGAAGTGAAAACAAACAGCAGTGGATGAAGCAGGAGATGAGAATTTCAAAGAGAAAGGTTCACCTTGGAAACAGATCCTCACTATGATTCCCTCCACTTATATCTGGGATCAGTCTCTTACCACACTTCTCACTTTCATTTGAGAGTGCTTCACGTTCCACATACTCATGTTAACAAAAATGAGAGTAAAAAGTCTACTTTCAGAGGCTACAGAAAAACAGAACGAGCAGAAATCAACTTTCCCAGCTTCCTGTTTCCAGAGATCCTAAAAGTCCAAGTCACGAATTACTACTGTGGCTACAGCAGCACAGAAAAGCTCAAATGTGACATGTCTGACGGCTTGACACACCCGTGTGGCCAAATCAGCACTCAGCACCTCCAAGCCACTGCTGGGCTGGTTTCTCCTCCTGTGCTGAGGGGCTGCTGCCACCAGCAACCCCTTTCCTCTTTCCAAGACGGGCTCATTACACACAAGCCTGATATTAACAGAGCTAAACAAGCAGCCTGCTGCACTAATTCACACGCAGCTATCACATTTACAGCTCTACCTCTCAGTCTGGGGAGAGCCAGAAGAGTTTCCACCTACTGCACTAGGAAAGTAATTCAATCGGCTTCAAACCTTTTTTACAAATTAGCCTTCAGCTGGCAATTTTCACTGCAGAACTATTATAACAATTTTCTAACTGGTTCGGTTCAAATAACTATTCAATAACATTTTCCAAGTAAGAAGCACACAGATTTGTCAGTTTGCACATCTAGAAAGGTTTTTATAGGCTATTATTGTATTTCTGGCTCTGTGTATGGATTGTAGGCCACAAAAAAATCCACTTGCTTCATTTGTTTAATCACAAACCACCATACACACCCTCCCCACCATCACTGACACCCAAAAAACTCCTCACAGAACTGAGAACAGAGGAAATATTTAGTCCCTAAACAAGCACTCACCACTCATTGTGAAAGGGGTAGACAGGATTTAAAAATAACTCTGGTTAAAGAAGAGGTAGCAGGATTAATCCCCAGTCACTGACTACAATAAAAGCCTTGAATGTTCTTTCTGTGACCAAAAGGACAAGTCAGTCTTCTCACCCAAAAATATGTCAACAATTCAGTGTGATCTGGTCACAAAGACAAAATGAATTATTGCAAAGCAGGTTATGGCTTCAATATTTAATATATGATAGAAAAATAGACCTAAGCCAACATGCTTCACACCATGTAATAATGAAAATCACTCTTGGAGAGTCCAACAGGAAAGCCATAAACCTGCACGAAACCACAATTACTAAAGACTCAAATTAAGGGTTAAACTGGACAGCAATAGAATTCTAGTCCATTTAGTGAGCTGTGGACACGCACTGACAACCAGCCTTCCTTACTGGGTGCTGTGTTTGGCTCTGTCAAATGGAAAAGACAATCCTGGGGGGGAAAACCGAGTGGTAATTTCCATTCAGAATACATTAATCAAATTTATTCTACAGTATAGAAGACCTATATGCCTTTTTCCTATATTTCTGTGGCTGCCGTACAACTTTGGTCTGCTTGTTAAAAGAAAATAGTTATAATAACTTAAGGGCATTAAACTTCTTGGTTCTCCTTTTATTAAAAACTTCTCGTCTATCATGAGAATTCTACTCACATTCTCCTAAAGTGCCTGAAACATTTTTGTACCGGGTTCTTATTCCAGAGGTCTTGACTTGCTCTGGTAATTTGCAAATGCTGCCAATCCCTAGCAACAACTGCGTTGTAAAGTTGTGTATTTCTTTTATCATCAAGTTATAATACAGAAATTTAGTTCCATTCAAAGGATGTGTTTAATACCTTTCAGAGGTACAACACTAACAACAATGTAGCTATGATTTTTTTGTAATTCCTTATTTAAATTTTAGCTGGCTAGAAAAAGTACACAAAACATTATCTAAGTTGACAAAGGTCATTTATCACTGACTTTATTCAAGAGTAGAAAGAATGAATTTTTTAGGTGTTATACTAATTACTATTTTCTGAAAAAAAGAAAAAAGTAAAATATTTCTGTGAATTAAAGTACAGAACAGTGAAGCAATGTGATCAACAGCTCTAACTCCAAGAAATATGAATTAACAATTATCTAAAAATTTATTAAGAAGCTGATACAAAAAACCAGTTCCCAAGAGTTTCAGTAAAAAAAGTTCTATGATTTCCAAATTAGATATATGTTCCACTAGTGGTTGCACTGAACTCCCACAGCTTTTGGCTCTGCACATTTTACTGTAATGTATAATAGAATAAATTATGTGGCAACCTGTTAGGAGCCAATGGTGGTAGAAACTGTATTAAAGAAATAGATTAAGAAAAAGATTACTGTGTAAGAGTTTGGCATAAAAGGAAGGAAAAAGCCAGTGAAAATTGTACAAATTCCTGCTGAAGGAATCTGATTTTGTAGCAAAAGCCTTCTCAAATATTGAGGAGCTGTTTTGGGGTGGAGAAGGGGAGGGTTTGGTTTGAGGTTTGGGGGCTTTTGTTCTCTCTGCCCAGAGGGGTAACCACAAATCAATGCAGTGGAAACTAAAAATAACCAGAAATAGCGACACCAATTCCCTTAAGTCGCAAGGCATTTCTCTTCATAAACATGGCAAGGAGAACAGGCATTTGCAACTCAAGATGAGTGGAAGCCACGCAGCACTGGCAGGAGGTGGTTCCCCAGGTGGGAGTGCTGGGCATGGGCGAGCTCAGGGCTGCTCCCACTCTCACACCTGCCCGGAGCTGGGCAGCTCCCGGGCCCTGGGGGGAGCGGCAGGAACCCAAACAGGCGGGCAGGGAAGGCTCTGGCTCGGGGCACCTTTCCTCCTGACCCTCTCCTGCTCTGGACATGCACGCTATGGTCCGTGGGGTCCTAAAACCTGAACTTTAAAGGGCGTTTGTCAGGGGGACACAAACAAACAAAATGCACCATAAAGTTCACCCCCTTCTCCCATCTCTTCAAAACTTTTCTTCATGAACTTCCAGAGACTGTTTTGCTATTCCTGCATAGGAAAGCAAATACAGCAGCCTAAAGGTCTTTTGAAGAATGGTGAAAGAAAGCCTTTAGAATATCTCTGTAGATAGCAAGAGATCTTCCTCTTCCCAGGAAAGTGCTGAATATACAATCAAATGCAAAACAGTGCTACAGACATTGTTATATTCAGAACTGTTCCATAGAGAAAAATCATCTCTTTCACAGGTCTGACAACTGTAAATTCTAATTTTATACAAGAGCTCAACATCTTTGTTAATCAAAAAGCCTGACTTGTAAGATACACACATTTATAAGTCTGAGCGAAATAGCTCATGCTCCTAATCAGAGACCTTGGTACCACTTGCCCATGATACACCACATTCCATAAGTGTAAATGTGTTACATTGTCTATACTCTTTGATTTGTTGATTTGTCTTG
The DNA here is from genome assembly GCA_013398055.1 of Ifrita kowaldi. Classification (NCBI taxonomy): domain Eukaryota; kingdom Metazoa; phylum Chordata; class Aves; order Passeriformes; family Cinclosomatidae; genus Ifrita; species Ifrita kowaldi. The sequence goes on from VZRS01003572.1 coordinate 294,746, forward strand.
ATTAGAAATTATCACAGAGTTCTCAGGTTCTGTCAGAAAAGCAAAACAGTTTAAGTGAGGCCAGTGCTCCCAGTTAATCTACTGTGGCACCCCAGTCCGAGCTGCAGCCTTCATTTTGCCCAAGAAGTCAGAAACAAGGAATCACAAGATGTATTGTGATTTTAGTTACTAATTTATATTTATATTTGGAAGTAGATGTAAGCCCTTTCCCCTTTCACATTTTTTAAAGTTTATTATTTATTTTTTTAAAGCAGATACACATGAGTAATCTAATTTGCAAGAACAGAAATACAGGGTCAAACCAAAGATCCCTCCAGTTCAATACTCCAGCAGCTGCCAACAGCAGATGACTGAGGAAGCCTGTGAGAACATGACAAGTATCCAGGGACAGAGTGTACACTCTGTTCTGTGGGAATGTTCTACAAGCCAAAGAACCAGGGGTCAAGAACTTCTTGAAGAGAAATAATCTTTTTTTGAATACTATAACTCTTAATAATTTGAATTTGTTACCTACTTGTCCAATTGCTTTGAACTCACACGAATTTTATTATCTGCACACAATGCATTGGATCAACAACTTCCACAGCTTAACTCCATGCTGTGTGAGGAACTGTTTTCTTTAATCATACTGAGCCAACCACTTGCTGGGTTTGATAGCTCTTAATTCTCATACTGGAAGAGACAACTCTCCCCTGTTCTCTTTCTCCAGCTAATTCATACTTCCCCTCTGTTTTCTTTTTCTCAGCCTGAAAGCTCCTAGCATGAGCTACTTAAAGACAAAAGTTCCATTCTGCTGATTATCATGCTGCACTCTTTTCTAGAACTTCTGCAGTTCTACTACACCCCGAAACAAAGATCAAGTCAGCAGACACTATGAGATGCCCACGTAGGAGATAATACTGTTCTTTATTTTCCACTCTCTGTCAATTCCTTAACATTCTGTCAGTCTTTCTGGATTTTAACCACTGTTCTCCATTATTTCCATAAGCCATGAGAAATATCAAGACCTTGTTTCAGACACTATGATTTTTGTTCATAAATTTAGGGCTGTCCAGCATACCTGGAATGAATGTGGGGGAAACCACGACATTGTACTCAGGCACATCCTTTGGACATCATTATCTATCAGACTTCAAATGTGCTTTGCAAGTGTGTTTGCCAGCATTTCACAATAAATGCATTCATCATACTTTGTCTTCCTGGAAGAGCAATTCTGCTCTGAAGGAAATACAAGACTAACAAATGCAGCTTTTCTTTACTGGTGGTTTTACATCTGTGTGGAAATGGTTCCCCAGCCAATACAGCTGATGTTAAACTGCACATAACGTGAGAGGCGAGCTGAAATCAGAGCGTGCTGCTGCCAGGACTGTACTGCAGCATCTCCTTTGTGGTGTCAGGTAGTTCCCTGTAATGCGTGGCCCAGTTCCATAAAACACATTGGCATTTTGACTGCATGGCAAGTTATTTAATCTTGAAAAAAATATTATTAAAATCATGTCTAAGTCTTTTAAATTCAATAGTTTGTAGTTTTGGACAGTCTTGAAGTGCTCCACAACTTGCTTAACCGTGGCAGGTTATCGATGCAGGGTTAGTTACAGGCAATAACATGAACTATATTTAAAATACTGGGTAATTAAACTGTATATTAATATTTAACATATAAAATAGATGTTGAAACATATTATGGCCAATAACTGTATCAAACTCAATAGAATCCAATGCCAAATTTGATTGGCATCAGTTAACAATCCCCTGCTTTTCAGACTGAAAATATCAACAAATGCAAATGCTTTATTTTATTTTCACCCCATAAACAGTCATTTTATGGCATCTATTGAGCATTCAAAGTAAACACAATCACAACTCTGGAATTTCCAGAAACATGAGGAACACATTTAGGCAGCTCCCGAGCAGAAACAGTGCCGCATTACTAAGCAGTTTACATTTTTATGTATTCCTTCGAGAATTTTCTATACAGGCTTCTGTTATCAGAGTGGCAATTCCCATCTTTTGTTTTGTCTTTAACAACCTGCCAGGATAATTAAACTCACAACTCAGCATGTCTCAGTGCCTGCGGAATCTTCTGGACAGACATCAGAAGACTGGCATGGAAGCAACTCATGTCTCTTTAACGAAGAGGAGAAAATCTCCAGCACCAGATGTCCAGTTAATCCAGCCTCAAAGGCAAGAACAAACGCCAGCCACAAAGAAATGAACCAAAGCAGAAAAGAGCACATGTCCCCCTGCCCCAAAAAAGGAGAAGGTCTGCTGAGCAGATCCATCTATTCTATCTGACCTGACCAAGTGCCAAGTGCAAATCCTCAACGAAAATGCAGAAGAAAGAAAGTCTTTGCAGCCTTCATTTCGAGCCCCTTGGCCCTCACAGAAGTGACCCCCAGCTCATGACAAAGATGCCCACGCAGCAACACAACTGTTGCAGATCGTCAATGCTATTTCACCACGTTCCCAGTGCCCCTCCCAATGCACCACCTGTACAAATTGCAAAAGTTTAACCTGGGAATCACTTTAGACACTGGAATCTCCGAGCAGCAGTGCCAGGTAATCACAAAGCTCTATCTCTTGATAAGTCTCCCATTCTCTCATCCGGTCTATGCTCTAGTCTACTCCTAGGCACAAGAAAACTCTTTACCTATGGGTTCCTCCCTTGCAAGGTCCATTTTGTCAAATATTCTCAGAAAATAAAAATTTGGCTGAAGAAATGGAGTTTTAAATAGATAATCAGCGCAAGAGGAAGGAAACATTTGGGAGCTGTTTGGCCAGAATGTGTCTCTGCCTGTTCAACAGCCCCTTGAAGATACTCAGCAAAGAGGGTATCTATTTTCACTTCTTCTATCAGACTCATTTAAGGACGTGTTTTCACTCAGTTCTTTCACACTTAGGTCATTCTCCAGAAATAAACTGCCTGGATTTTTAAGTTTTTCTTGAAGAGACTTGTTCAAACTGTTTTGTTCTGTAGAATTACCCACAGTCAACAGCTAAGAGTTTGCCCAGCTGACCCCTTAAGCTTCTCCTTGGCACTTCAGAGTGTCTATTTTAGGTAGCTCCCACTCAGACTACTGGCTTTTGCAAATTACACACGTGGAACTCAACGTTTACTAGATATTTTATAGAAATACTCTTTCTTAATCCAAGACTAGGTATTCTTCTAGCACTAGCCAGTGGCACAACAATGAGGGATCAGGCAGATTTGTCACTCAGTGCATAAAAACAAGGACAATGCAGCTCCCCTTCCCCCACCTGAGGGGGAAATGTGCAGCTGAATTGTTGGGAGCGTGCTCTTCATCCAGTGCAAAAATGTGCTCAAGACACTTATGTTAAGTAGGTCCATTATGAGGAGAACAAACTTTAAAGCCAGAAAACTCAACCTCGTTACAGAATCTGAACTAGATATTGTGGAATTAAACAGAACACTAAAGAGCCTTTTTTGTGCATTTGGATCTTCTATCCTTTTTTTTTAGCTTTTTTTTTTTTTTTTTAAATAGAAAAAGACAGGGACTAAGGCCACTAAGAAGTTTGAGCATCTGTATAATGATCAAAACTCTCATCCATGGTGCTGAGAAAGTCTGGAAGATTATCCTTTCCCATATTACTGCTCAAAACTTAAAAATACTTAATGCACAAGCTCACTAAAACTCACAGAAGAACAGCTGCTGGTGGAAATAGAAGGTCTGTTCAGGATAATCTCCTACTCTGTGACATCATCCAGGACCCACCATCCAAAAAGCAGCCATAAATAAAGCTAATATAAGCTCCATTTGCATCTTCTTCATCCAAACATCCCACTACAAACTACAGGATGTAAGTGACTGTGTGTCTATACAAAGCTGTTACATTTCACAGATTCTTTCCCTAAGCAGGTTTGTTAGTTTGAACAGAACAGTAAAAACCAGCTGTGGGGCCCAGACTGGTGTTTCCACGTGGCACTTTCTGCGCTGTGCACAGCATCCAGGCTGATGCAGGAATTAGAATATCTAGAACCAAGGTGGGTAACAAATATCCTCAATTAGCTCCTAATGACTTCTTCTGTAATGGACATGAGGAAGTTTCAATGACGTCATGAATGTTTTCCTCAAGAGGGGAAAAAAGGATTTCGGATTTTACTCCTGGAAAATGGGATATAGCCCTTTTCTCTCAACCAGTATCATGTGCCAGGAGATACTTAGCAAAAAGTTTTAAAAGCCAACAGATTCCTTTTTTTAAGTATTTCCAGCAAGGTATCGTTATTTCTACTGTTCTCCAGGGTAAACCTCACTTAAGCTTGGCCCATTTAATATAATAGTCAGAAGAATAACCAGAAATCAAATACAATTTTGTCTGTGACTCGCTCAACAGTGTTAAAGTAACAGCGAGAAGTTTGAGTGCTTAGGTGGCAGATTGCCATCCACCCTGAGCATGTCCCAAAGGCTCTGTGGAGTGATCGCTGATTTTTCAGCCTTCTGAACTTCTCATAAAAGTCCTCCATCCCTTATTTTACAAACAGGAGTAGGAGTCAGGAAAAGCGTAAACAGCTGTATAGTCAGATCCCCTGCTTGTGGCACACATTCCCAGCACCTCCTCAATGATAACAGGACAGAAAGGAAATAAAATAACCTGGAACAAATCCTCACTCTCACAACTCTGAAAATTTCAGAATAGTGGAAGAGCAATTCTGATTTCAAGAAGTATGTACTAACTGCACCTAAAATAAAAGGTAAGCTGAAGTTCTCCTACAGTGAGACACACCCACCAAAGCTGCATGGGTCAGCATTTACAATTATATTTTTAAAATATTTTAGGCGAAAGTAATAACAAGTATTTTCTTTCTTTCAATCTTGAAGAGGTTCTTTTGAAGATCAAAGGATATGAAGTTAATTAATTTTGACAATAAGCTCTGTTTGGTATTTTGCCAATTTAAACAGCACATTTTCCAAAAGAAAAAAAGATAGATTTTTATATAGGCAAGTATAAGAAAAGCAACAAAAAATGGTGTTTTGGTTACGAAAAGGAGAGAAGATATGAAAGGTCTGGCGCTTTTTGAGGGGCATTTCTTTTTAAATGTGACCTTAATTTCAGGGAAATAGTTGGTCTTGAACATGAAGATTCCCCTCATCTTTTAAAGCAGCTGTAACATTTTCTGAATACTTGTCAGAAATTCCTGCTGGTTGCCCATTTGAAATCCTGCAAGTTTCTACTGCATCCTTACACAGGGATTATTTTGAAGCTCTCTAATTAGAATAAAGAAGGCCTTGATTCAGTAGAATGCTTAAGCCACCAAGTGATCATACTGTTAGATTTAACCTTTCCCACGAGACCCATCTTCTGGCAACAAAACAGAAAATGGAACAACATTTATTATGTTATATTCATTACTCAAAGCTATTGTACAACAGTTTATTTGATAAAATAGCAGTGGGGATAAAAAAAGCCTTCAGTATCAGCCCCTTCATTAGTGCACAGCTCTGTGCACTACAACATCAAGGGACTAATGCCTTTCATTTGGATACAAAACCAAGCAAAGGAACAACTTTCACACCAAAATGTCACACACAGGTGGAGGATGGTGGACAGTGCATAATGTATAACTGCTACATACCAGGGCCCAAACCAGCACTTCAGGGAAAAAAAAAACAGTGTAAGCTAGGACTTGCTGAACCCAGCCTCAAGCAGAGGCTCACACTGCTTTACAAACGTCTTTGCATTTCAGAATTATATAAACCAAGTGCTTTTACCAAACTTATCCATGAGTGTGTGTTCTCTTACTGTCACCTAACAGATTAAGAATTTTCAAATGCAAGGATTATTAAGAGGAACTTTCATCTACAAAATGTCTTGTAACAAACTGCTTACTGAGCGAAGTCCACTGTGATAAAAATAATGGAGAAATATGTCTTGTTTTGCATTTTAGTATTGATTCATTCAGAAGAGTTCTGAAAACGCCACACATTGAAAAAAAAGAAGATAAAATTACTATAAATTCCAGTGAAGGATTAGTTCTGCTATCTAGTGCCAGAGCCTCTTGGCCTTGTCAGTATGTGCCACATTTGCATTTGCTCACTGTTTCAGTCATCTCCTCCCATGGAACACTGCACAGTAACAGCCTCCAAAGGGTTATTCTGTGGTGGAATCCACAGGAAGTATCCCAACCCGACTTTTCTGATGAAGCACATCTACCGATATTAAATGCTCAGTAATAGATTAAACCAACAGCACCAGCCACATTCCAGGCCGATGGTTAATTTGTTCTCAGCTGGAGTCTCCATCTAGAGCTGTTTGTCTGATAGAACTGGATGCCTTTCAAATGCATTCTTGCCTCTTTTGAAACATGTGATGTTTGCCTGCACGCTTGTTCAGCGAGTTTAATGACCGTGGAGCTGCCTCTTGTACACTTTAAAGTCTGATTCTGCTTCCCAACACAATTTGTAACTTTTGTCTCTATTGAAAGTTTTTAGGAGAGGAACATTCCACTACATAAGATCAGCTATCATTAATTTTGTTCTCTTGCATTTAGTTATTTTAATTTTTATTATCTTCAAAAAAACAGATGATACAGCTTCACACACATTCCCATTCAGAAATGTCCATTTTACTTTCTCCAGCAACGCTGCCTTCAGTTAACAAGTAAAGTGTAAATGAGATGAGCTCACAAACAATTGAGAAAAGTTACTGCTGTGCTCAAGATATTAAAAACTTTATAAAAGGCAATAAAGGTCTTGCCAATGCAAAAATATGTAACTCTGATAAATTCCTTTGCAGTAAGTGAGAAACTAGCTCATACATACATGCATATATATATATAACATATATACATACATACAAAGGTCTCACCTGAAGCTACTTATTTCCATTGTTAATTACAAAACTTGCTGTGGAAAGCAAGGAATGGTATCTGGCTCATAAAAATGGTTAGTAATTTTTAAGAATTAAGAAAAGAACTCATTTAATTTTAAGATATAGCTCTCAATTTGTGTTATTTTTGAGCATTACACACCCACACACATTTTGAGCATTACACATTACACACACACAGTTTAGTGTGCAGAATTTTCTCCACAAGGAATCAGATGACATACATCAGCTGTCATTTTGCTTTGCTACATATCTGTGACAGAGGTGCATTATGAAGGAAAAAATAGACCCTTTCGGCTCCAGGGGAAAATGAGAGCAATCAGTTTAAAAAATAAAAATCAAGGAGGACAACAGCTATTCAAAGAAGTCAGTCTTCCTACTCCATTTTGACCTCATTCACAAGAATTTTGGTTTTGCTCTCAAAAGTCCGTAATTTCAATGCACCTCAAAACAAAATTAAAGTCAGGTACTTGTCATTGTATTTTTAACGTGGTCATTAATGGATGGATCAAGCCTCAGTGAAGCTTGAGGCTCCTGCAAGCAGATAATATGATCTGGTGTAAGAACAGAATAATTATAAATTGCAGGATTTTAGCTACGTGCTCTTCAGCCCCTTCTGTGAACTTACACTGAAGATTTTCAGGTTTTGTTAACAAGTAAAATTCCACAGCCATCTCACCACTCCTCAGTGCCAGAGTAACATTTATATTCCCTTTTTGAAATCATAGCAGGTGAGCAACATAAAATAAAGTCCAAGTGAAGGCCAGTGAAAAATATTAACTGCCTGTGATTCAGGAAGTGAACTCACATTTGTAAGTAGATTAATTGAAAATAGCTCAAACATTATCATCCTCAGCTGTCTACACTGCCCCTCTCCAAGATTACTGCCAACCCATCAGGAACAACAAGGAAAGCAAACTGGAGCAACTCAGTTGTTAATCTAACACGTAATTATGAACTGAAGCTGGCACAGGTTGGCATTAACATCCATAAGCTATGCTCCAAACCCGCTTCTTTTCAAAACAGGTCTTCAGAGAAGTTTTCAATACGAAAACAAACATTGTGCCCACCCTCAAACGCCAAAGCACTGCACAAACTGCAGGACAAAACACCTGCAAACCCCCACAAACTCATCCAGGAACTCCCAGGAGGTAGCCCCCCTACCCCTCTAATCCCAGCTCTGAGGGCAAGGCTGGGATGGGGCAGGAGGGCAGGGTAAGGATGGGCTCCCAGAGATGACCACACCACAGAAGCCCTCGCACCGAGGGTGACCACACCGCAGAACGCCTCACACCGTACCTGCACTGCAGAGAGAAGCGAGGGCAGCAGCTCCAGCAAGAGCCCAGATCCTCTGGGAAACCCGGGGGGATGAGGCAGAGCCAAGGCAGGAAGTGGGGATGGGTTTGGGAAATGGGCCCAGAGTGCCATGGGTGGGCTGGGGTGGGCTGGGTTGGGTGGGGAGGGCAATGCCCCAACTGGGGCAGGTCAGGGCGATCAACACCTACCAGGGCATTCAAACCCTCACTGGGACCCTTTGCTGCCCAAAGGTACCAGCACAGAAACACAAACCAATCTCCATTTCACACCAGAGTGAAGCAGCAGTTAATAAATAGTGACTAAGCAGTCTCCTCATGCCACACCATCACATAACTGGCAACCTGCTCCAGCTGAAGTTTCTAATTTGTTTCCATCTACAGCACACCCTGGGAAGGACAAGATTAGAGATCAAAATGCACAATCTTTTTCCAGAGCAGATAAAAGAAAAACAATATTCTGTGGTCATGTCACAACATTGAAAGCCAGGTGAAGATAAGCATTACTAAGAAATTACAAAATGAGTCAGAAAATAGAAGCTGGAAAAGGGAGAGATATTAGCCTTGACTTTAAATTAATTGACTCTTCCACCACCCACTAATAATATCCAGGTTGTACAGAATCAATTTACTGTCCTCCAAAGACCAATCTCAACCAAATTTCTGAATAATAGAAATAAAGTCAAGAAGAGGGAAATAAATAAAGCCAAAATGATGCTACTTAAAAACAAGCTGTATGATTTTTTTTCTTGACTAATTCAAAATTGAAGTTCCCTGTCTTAAAACTTAAGTTAAATCAAGAAATAAGGACAGTTCAAAAAAAATAATTAGACATTTCAAAGAATGAGACTATCTCCATAATTACATAATGTTTTTCCTTTATCTCAAATAGGAGTGAAGATTGTATTACAAGGTATAGGTCAACAACTAATGAACAAGATGAAGGATAAATGCTTCTAGAGACACTCAGGCAGCCATTTGCAAGAGGAGAAAAAAGGAAATGGCAAGCCTCTTAACCTTTGCTGTTTTAGCTGACAATTAATCTGGTAGGAGATAAGAGGCCCATAATCCTTTTACGGATTTTATCAGAAATAATAAGCCAACAAATTTACAAAATGCATATGCAAACCAGTGTATCCTAAGCCTATTAAAGATGAAGCAATCCCACAAAAGAAGGTCATAACTGAAACATCCTGTAACAGATGCTCAGAGAAAGGAGACGAGAAACAGGGCAAGTAAAGAACAACCCTGTCCTTGTTCATCCCTCCCAGGTACAATCCATAATTTTAGAATTCCTGTGCTAGAGGTTGCTTTAGAAAATTATTTCCAGCTGCTCCTAGTGGACCATTCTTCCATAAGGGCTGTGTATAATCCTTTTTTGAAGCCATTTATAATTCGGCCTCTGCAATGCCCAGTGCAAAGCCTTCCATCATTTATTTACGTGTTGTATGAAAAAAACACTTGTGTTTTCTTAAACTTCCACACAACAAATTTATTGAGGTAGAGATTAGCTCTTAAAACAGAAGATAGTTTAAATGGCAAAAGCGCTAGGGACAAGAACACTTAGGAATAATCAATAGCACCTGTGCCAAAAGAATAATTGAATTGCAGTAGTTTGCCTAAAGACAGAAAAATGACACAACATTATAACAGCCATCAGGAAAATAAAAAGCTGTTGCAAAGGAGAATGGAATTATCTGTTCCTCATGGCCACAGTGAATAAGCAATAGGTTTAAATGGCATAAGGAAGCTCAAAGGTGGATATTAGAGGAAAAACCCACCATCCTAATAGCAAGGCTAATCAGAAGGACCGCTCTGGTAGTTTCTCTAGTAGCAAACTGGATGAGAAAATTTCTGAAATGCCACAGATCTGTTCAGCTCGTTGTAGCAAGGAGAGCTGCACTGAATGACCTCTTGATGTCCCTTCCAGTGCAGCACCACACAATCAGAAAGAAAGGAAGTCGATACACATCTGGTTCCGTGGTTTATTTCACTCCCTCTCAGAGTCCTGTTCAGTTGCTCACTTTATTTATATCGCCAGTGAATACTCAATTTTCGGTGCCACTCACGAATATCCAGCACTGTGAGTACCTGAAACACAACAGAGCAACGGGCAGTGAGGGTGCACAGAATTCATCACGGTGTTTACACAGTCCTGGAACCACGGCCAGGCTGCTTTTGCACCGGCAGTTCCCAGACACTGCAGCAGCACCTGCTGGAATCCGGTGTCCTGTCCTCTCTAAATTCCAAGTACAAATCTGAGAGCAGTAATCTGGCTTTCTAACAGGTAGGATACCTTTTCCTCCTGGACAACATCACAGTGGTCATGATAAAAACTATAGTTCTCAGGGGAAAAAATTATCTAAAATTAAAGTGCCAGTGGCCATCTAAATCTAAATTCCACGTTTTCCTGCAAGGAATGGAAATTGCTGAAACCATGTCTGTTTAACACAACATGCAGTAAGAATGTAGCTTTGGGGTTTAGCCTTTCTAGCTACATATAGTGAAGAGAATCAGATAATTCTGTATAAAACAGAATTCAGTTTAAATGGATAAATATAGGTAAAGTTGTTTGCTTGCAATAAAAGAGTGTGTTTAATCCAAATACCTTGTTTTGCTTTTCGTTCCTGGCCATATTTCACATCGAGGTATCTCAGAGGCCAAAATTATTTACAGAGTTAGTTAACAGTAAATATCTTACCTTGTTGGTATAAATCAGGGATATAATGAAACATTAGCTGCTACTTAAAGTGCTTGGCAGGAGAGTTCATCTCATATTTATGTGCAAGCATAAACTTTGTGTGTCCTGATCTATAATTGCAGTAACAATTCTATTGAATTTATCACTGCAAAGCTACAGATAGAAGTGTGCAGCAAATCTCATCATTCTCGTAGTAAATGTTTTATATGTTTTCCAAATTGTTGCTATTTTTCCAAATCTTCCAAGCTTGGAAAATACATTCAAAAAATTATTGTAAGAATCTCGAAAGAATTGAAACACAAGTCAAAGAACTTACAATAATCTTACTCACAAACCATTAAGTACACTGTATGCTGAGAACTGTTTTTCTTACCTTGCCACTGAGAAAGAGAAAACAGATGGGGCTGGAGCACCTCTGCTGTGAAGACAGGCTGAGAGCGGAGGTTGTTCATCCTGGGGAAGAGAAAGCCCCAGGGAGAGCTCAGAGCCCCTTCCAGCGCCCAAAGGAGCTCCAGGAGAGCTGGGGAGGGACTGGTGCGGGGGCACGGGGTGACAGGACACAGGGAATGGCTCCAGACTGGCCAGGGGCAGGGTCAGAGATGACTTTAGGAAGAGAATCTTGGCTGGGAAGGTTGTGAGAGGCGCTGGAACGGGCTGCCCGGAGGAGCCGGGGGTGTCTCATCCCTGGCAGCGCCCCAGGCCAGGTGGGATGGGGAGCTCTGAGTGAACTGATCCTATGGAATGAGAGATCGCGGCAGGGAGAAAGCATCCTTCTGCACTCACAGAAACACAAACGCCGAGCTTGAGCAAAGGTTCTGCAAAGGTAGCAGCTCTGAGGCAATGAATATCCCTTCACTTTTCCAATGTCCTCAACGTCTCCTTTGTCTACCAGCTATGTGTTTATTCATTATACATTGCTTCGTTTGTTATTTTTTTTTATTCCATTTCCTATTTCAGTCTCCTCATTAATTTTTATGCACTTTTATTTTCATTTGTATACTTTTCATCACTTCAATATCCTAATATTTCAGCAGTCCAATTAGCTACTTCCATATCTTAATCACACTGAGACTCCTTATTCAGCTATAAATACAATTTTATTACTGCTGCTTTAATGACTAAGTGTTATAATAACTATTCTATAGAAAACAATTTCTCTTAAAACTTTCCCCATTTCCTTCGCTTGTCTATAATTCATTTCATCTCTCACCATACTTTCCATTTTGTTCAGTAGATCCTATATCATCCCCAAATATTTCCTGTATTGGAAGCTAATTACCCAGGGAGAAGGTAAACTTTCAATGTTTCACCACAAACATAAGGAGCAAATATTGAAACATTTTCTCCACACTTATCAGACTGTCCTAAACTTGCTAAATGAGCCCAAACCTGAAGACAGAGACTATTTCCACATTAAGAGGCACAATTAACGTCTCTCAATTAACATGAAAGCACAGCCCAGATGGGCAGTATGAATATAACACACAACTCTGTTCTGAATATCAATATCATAAATAAAAAATGCATCTTAGGAATATATGAAACCATTACTTCTGAACTGAAAATCCAGCATTATTCTCATCTTTAATTTCAGAGAGCGCATATACTTGCAGTGAAATAGTTAATATTTATTATATTTATTAATTTAGTAACATTCAGTCTTCTAAAATCCCCATTATTTCAGGCAGATCATTAACTTCTGAGATGCTGATGCTTCTAACTATCAAATAAACCGCAGTGAAAGTCTCCAAGTCAAAATTGATTGATCCAATTCCTTGCAAACCATAAAAATTTCTTCCATTCTAATTATCCCCATTCTGTGAGCTGGAAGATTTGTCTGTGGCATGAAGGTGCAGGTGAGAGCAAGGTCCTCTGCAGGAAACACGCACAGAGACGCTCAGTCCACTTATCCTGGATAAGGAAACACAACAAAAAAGAGTATTTTAGGTCATTCTCATGCAGCCCATTCAGATTCAACAATCAGCCTTATTCAGTGTTAATTCCTCTTCAGCTGCTACACTTTTTAACTTTAATTTGCTTTTATGAGGGAAGGATTAAAAGCCTTAAAGGAAGTACAAAGTTATGCGATTTTAACAGCCTGCACCTAAGTAGCCACATTTATTTATAAAGCCCCATCACCCCGAACTCCTTCACAGGGGGGAGCAGGAGCTTTCTGCAATATTTTTTTTAAACCTGCTTCGCTCCTTTCCCAGTCCACTGCTGCTGTGTGCTGAGGTGGCTGTGGCTGCTCAGTGCCACACTTTGAGCAGTTTATTCCCTGAAGCAGGTTGAGCCCAAGCTCCTGTGACGCTGCAGCCTTCTGCACTGCTGCAACCTCCTGCAAAGCTGTCTCTGCTTATAAAACAAATCCTCCTGTGCACATACTTTCAGCTCCTCTTGATAGTTTGTCATCTTTCATCAATATTTCATCAGTAGAGGCCTGTTTTCGTAGGGGATAGCATCTTTATGCTTTTTATTACCCAAAATGGAGACCTAAATCTGGTATTATATAATACATTGGATTATTTTAAGACAAGGCAGGTGGACATTAGACTTACTGATGCATTTTAGATTCAGAAGCATAAAATCTTGATAAACCAGATCTAATTGCATTTATATCACCGTCAATTTCTATCAGCTGAACATGTGATTGTGTTTTACAAAACCAAAATTCGGTTGCCATCCCCAAAGGATACCAGAAAAATGGTCTTGTCAAGTGTATGTTTCCTAAAATCAAATTCCGTAAATCCTATCACAGGTTTAAGGTATAAATTGATAATGTGATTATCTATATCTGATAGCTTGTATAATAGATCACCTGCCGATCCAGTAGCCATGGAACAGTTACCTTTCAGAGGTAAATAAAGTAACTTTATCTGCTGCTGAGACAGTTTGATTTAATTTCACAGAAATACACAAGCTCATGCTTGTTTACACTATGTTAATTGACATATCTAATCACTGCTGATGTCTACTTTTTAAGTACTCTTCTACTTTCTACTGAAGTGTACCACTGAATATCTGAATTTAGAAATTCTTGGTATACAGATTTTGCTCCTATTGCAAAAAAAAATTAGCACTGATATCAAGAGATGCTGCTCAGATCTGTTTCAATGATAATTTTTAAAGTGGCTATTGTCAAAAAATGAGAGATGCATTATTTTACAGATGTTTTCTTCACTTTGGTGGTCTTCTCATCCATCAGAAAGGAGTCTCCCCCTCCAGCCTTGTTAGGAAACTTTACTGTCTTAACCTAACTTTTTATCAATACAATAACACTTGTCTTGATTTGATACCTTCCATTACTCTTGCATGTTTGGATAGGTCTGGTTTTTTAACAATACACAATCCATTTCCTTCTTACTATCATCACTCTTCCTGTATTCTCTACAGGCTTTTCTCATGTTTCAAATTCAAGTAGCTGGCAAGATGCTGTCAAAACCTGGATGCTTCAGTATTGTCTCAAAACCTTTTGAGACATAAAAATAGGATTTTTTTTCATGCTGTTTGGAACTGTGAAGTATTACAAGTCAAAATTTAAAATTTCTTGAGTGAAGTGTTTGTTGTGTTCATCAAAGCTTCTCCGTTTCAGTATGGCCTCTTCAATCTCAGGCTACAAAAGGCAGAGCAGAGGTCAGCTGAGGAGGACAGAAGCCTCTAACAGGAGGTCATCAAAACCATTCAATAGGAGAATAAATAACCATTTTACAGTAGGTCACCCAATTCCTCACCACCCAAGAACCACTCAAACCTGTGCTCCACTGAGCACGTCTCCCTTCCACAGAGTCGAGCCCAGACTTTCCATACAACACCTCCAAGGTACAGCACTGACTCTGGGAATTGCTCATCCAGCCAGTCTGGGTTTCCATCCGTGGACTGATCCCAGTGTGTCCATCTCAGTGTCCCTGAGCTGGGGTCTGCAGAAATCCCCTGGCTGCAGCTCCACCACAGCCCAGACACGCTGGGCTCTTCATTAAGGGCTCTGCAGTGACTCTTTCTGACTCAGTTCTGTCAAGTTTCTGAAGTGCTAAAGCTCACCAGGAAGAGTAGGTTTTGCACTGGCTGGGCATCACAAGAAACATCCACATTCTATGTGCTAGGATAAAAAACTATGTCCAGAAAAATCTGAATGATTGAAAGGCCTAGGTGCACCTCTGAAAAATCCCCAAATGAACAACTTCAGAAGAGCTAACTAATACTTTGGAATTTTTTTATTCTTCTTTTCCTGGAAATTCCACAACTATTTATCCTTCAGATACATCTCACTAAGAAATTTCAACAGACATTCATCAAAACTTACTACTGATTGCTGCTTTCCCCACAAGGAATGAGTGCCTGTGTGTGCATTTTGTTTCTATTTTGTGATTATAACTGTGCAATAATTGGTTATACTTCCCCTCATACAAAGATAGAAGAATTGTAATTACTTTATAAATGGAGTTGAAAGAGACACTGTTCCACTGCTTACAGAGTGCCTTGGTCTCTCTGTACACATTCCTCAGAGGATAATAAGGTTTAGGAGTTGAAAGTATGTTTGTATTCTTGGGTCAACAGAGGTACAGTATGAAACTGAAAGAATGGAAATATATTAATCCTGATTTAGGGATGAAACACTGACAATGCTGAGGTATTTACTGAGAAAGGCAATGAGGTGCTGGCAGGAATGAAAACAGATACAAGTTTCCTTCCCAACTTTCTCTATTTCGAAAGACAGTGAACTTTACCTGTCCCCTAAATCTGCTCTACCAAACCCAAAGTACCTCATGCAATTAGAATAACAAAAGCAACGATAAAGACCATTCTCCTCACATTCTCTATGGCTCTTGCCACGGATTCCCAAAACAATATCCATTACTTTAGGATATCACGTTTCCCGTGGCGTGTTCCAGGGGACTGGAGTTCTCTACCATCAGACTCTGCTCTGTGGGGCTCTGGAGGAGCTTTGGGTTTGGTGCCAGGCTGCAGGAACGATGCCTCTTTGCAGGAAACAATTGTCACAAACAATGACAACAGAAAATACCCACAACACCCCTGCTCCAGCAGTATCTTATTTCTGACAGCACGGACTCATTTCCTCCGTGCGATTGTCTGGCAGTGTTTACAAGATAACAGACAATAACTGCTCCGTGCTGCTTAGGTGGAAAGAAAAGGGTTATAGAAATTTCAAGGCCAAGTCTAGGTAAATATGATCCTTGTATTTCCACTACAGACATCTAGACACTTCCAGCTGTTGAAATTATTGCTAAATATATTTACAGTCTTTGTACAATAAAAAGCTTTATTACTGTTACTACAGGCAGAAGAAAAAAGCTTTAAATCTTTAGTTCTGAAGCAATATCTCCTGTCTTAAAAGCAATGAAGCCTTTCAAGGGGAAAAACCAGCACACTTTAAAAAAGGTGGTTTACGATGTTGTATCTTTGTTGCAATTTTGGTTCATATATTTTTATTAAGTGTAACCTTTATATGTAAATGAAATGATTATCCAACACGAAGTATGTTTTCATAAAGTAAGAATAGGTTTTATGTCCTCAAAGATAAAGCAGCATAAACCAGTCAGGCAGCTCAGCATGTACTTGATGGCTGTGAAATGAACTATTTGATTTCCTATTACGGCCTTAACACTCTGCACTGTACCACAGCTACCAAACCCACGCCATTAGACAGCCAGCCTTTCATCAGGGAGCCCAGGAATATAAATCAACCTCTGTATTTCTAATAGGCAAAATACCTCATTTAAAAAGGCTTGCAAATAAACCCTACATTGCGAAATGTGGGGAGAGGGAAATGAAAATCATATTCTAAAAACCCGGGGAGAGATGAATGTCCTCAGCACAAACAAAAGGGTTCAGACCCACTGAGCTCAGTTTATGTGTTTGAGGTTTTATTCTCTCCATTTTCAATTGCAGCAGGCCACCTCTAGGAATAGAAAGGAAACTTTACAGCTTCTGCTCCCACATCACTGGGCTGGGAGGCAGCACACAGGGCTCTGCTCCCTGGCTGGCAGGCAGATCTGAGGACTCCTCACGCGTTTTCATCACTCAGGGCAGGGGTTTCTGCAGTGGCAACCTGCCACTGACCCAAAGAAGGGCTTTACAGGATCAAGGGGAATCGAGGGAACCAAATTTCCCATTTCAATTTTGTGTACAGCTCATATGCTATGAAAAAGACAACTAGAGCCGTCAGTTCAATCAACAGCATAAAATTATTTTGAATGAGAGAATAAGGTGATTTTTAGAATTAATTTTTCTAATACTTATCATAATAAAAAGCATGGCAAGCTTGGCATAAGCCTTCCTCACTTCAGTTTGAATGCAGGATGAAGGCCACCAAGGAATGCTGGATGTCCAATCTCCTCTGGACAAGAACGTGATCACTGCTGGATTTACTGAGAAAAGATTATAAAATTACAAATCTAAAAATCATGCACGTCTTCATCGTTCTCTAAAACTCCTCTTTGGTTCTGAGGATAAAGTTTAATTCACTATGGGATCACCTGGGAAGCCCGTGGATGTGTCTCCTTTTAACAGGAGTGAAAGTGGCTAAAAGCCAAGGAATTCAGGGCACTCCAATCCCAGATGGCAAATTAAACCCGTCACTGAACAGCTTTTTGGGGAGGCAGCTGTCATAAAAGTCCTTATTAATAAATTGATGAACAAAATTGTTCTGCTCCTAAGCAAGGTTGTTTATTCCTGAATCAACAACTCCACAAAAGAGTTTATACAGAAAGTCTTGCTACTTGTTATATAAATCTGGATCTTCAGAGATTTGTTACCTCTTCATTTTCTTGTTCAGCAGGAGTACAGTGCTGAGCACAATGACTCCTCATTAGATCCTGAAAATGCTACAAGAACAAAAAAATAAAACTGCCACGTGGTTTAAAAACAACCTGCTGGGTCAGTCCCTGAATTTTTTCTGATTCTATGTTTTTGTGGTCTTGGGCATTTCTTTAATTTATCATCACAAGAGAATCTGTCAATAGAGAGAGTTATGAGAATAAGATAGGATTGGAGAAAAAAAAGATAGATTTTTTACTTTGGGTGATTAAATTCTTGCTGACATTAACATATGACAACCTGTTAGAATTATTTGTAAGTCTCTACAGTTTTATAAATAGCTTTATCTCTTCATTCCACACGAGGAAAAAGAGAAATATTATTTATTGTACCTTTCTACCACCACAGCATGGAATATTTCAAAGACTTATTTCAAATTTTGTGGAAGTCCCTTGATACTAAAGGGCTGCAGATACAAGATGATGAAACCTCCTTTCTATCTGCTGGCCCCCCGCTGTACATGTGTTCCAGAGCGTTTTGTAGGAGAGCTCGCTCTAATCCACACAAAGGAGCACTTCCCTTTCATTGTCGTGCAGTTGTAAAGCTGAAGCAAGCCATCATAATTTCATTAAACTCTGCTGAATTCCTTAGAAATGCTGAGGATGGCTCGTAATATGGAACGTTTGCTTTGCGAATGGACTGAATATTTATAATATTTCGTTTACACGGTGGATTTTTTTCTCTCTTAAAAAATGAAATATTTGGTTTTGTTCTCTTAGTGGAGCACAAGGCAAATTATATTAATTAGTCTATTTACATGATTTCCTAACTTGGAGCAGTGAAAGTTGCCTTTAGCTAGCAAATAATTGAAATTACAATTGCTGGAGATATCACAAGTTTGTTTTTTTTTTAATTATATCAAGCCCCATCAAGCTCTGATAGGACATTAATAGCTACTTCCCTTCACTGCTGTTTTTTCTCCCCACTAAGCCATTCCAGTATACTCAACACCATAAAACAGAAATATATGACAAGAAACAGTAATCTTCCAATTTTATTCCCCAGACTTCAGGTTTACTAGCACGTCCCTTTGGGAACACAATGACAGAGCTTTTCTTTCATAGAGACGCTGGAAATAGATTGCAGTCTAGAAGTTATCATAAGATTTTGGGTAAGCAACCAGCTCTGCTAGAAACAAAAGAGAAGCATGAAAAATACAGAGAAGCCAACACAGCACAAATATATTTTAGTACTGTGGGAAATTCTTGCCAACATGGATTTTGTTTTGTTCTTTGCTTTTGAGAATCAGAGGGGAGGAAGAAGAATCATTAATTCAACATTTCTTTTCTAAAATAGAGGGAAAACTCAGTCAAACACAGCAGTTTCTATGATAAGAGAATTGTAGACTGTCTCTTATCAGGCAGATGCAATCTAAGCTTTTATCAGGTTTGATTTTAATTAAGTAATAGGCATTACATATTTTTAATAAAGCTGTGAATAACATTTCTTCCTCCCAGTCTAACTGGAAATTACTCCAGGAACTTTAGACAACAGACTTGGGAGCGCACTGCCGAGCTTTGGAGGGAGAACATGAAACTGGGTCCAGATGGCCACCAGAGGACAAGGAAGCGCAGACATTCCTCTTTCTACCAAAACTCTCATGATAAAGATTCTCCTGTGTCTACCTGCCTTCAGCATTTAGCCATTCATACAGCAGATAGCAAGTGCATACGAAATTTAAGTGAAAATAGGTATCTTACCCCACTGGACAGAAAAGCAGGGCAGGAAGGCAGAGGCACCATCCTTTCACTCATCGCAGAATGCCATGGGCTAAACACTTGTAGAATGATTAAACATTTACTCATGTGGACAGTTTTTAGGATTTTTCTGCCTGTTTCTCATTTTGGATATTTTTCAGACAATTCCAGCTCCTGAAATGACATGAATATGTAAGGATTTCAGTTTGGTTGGAGGTGTGTTATGCTGAATTTTTTAGATTAAGTTTCTAGCCAACTCCAATATCTGGGACAAAAACAGTGGAATGTAAGAGTCTAACACTAAGGACCAAATACAGACAAGTGAAGTTATTTGTGTCTTAAAACACCATAATCATGATTCCCTTAAAGAATTGCAAGTAGAAATGTCCCTTCCTAAAGTGCTATCTGCTAATTACGTTAATAGATCTGCATCATCCCCAGTCCAGAACCTTCAGTGTTCACCATCTCCAATTTTGCATTCCCACCATCTATAAATCTCATCAGAACTTTATTTTCTCACTTCCAACTTATCACACAAGGCCCTACCTCGAACCTGTGGTTTGCTCTGATCATAGATGAGGAGAGAGCACAGAAAAAATAACTGTGATGTTTTAAAAAGAGAAGCAGGGTTGTGCATTATTTTTTCATCAAAATATTGTCTAGAAACTTCAGAAAACAACATTCAAGGGGTGTCTATGAACAATCTTCTAAACTCAGTGGATCATGATGAATGCAGAGAAATACACTTGTGCAGCTGCTACTGAATGTTCAAAAGTTTTCTATTCCTCAGATGCCTGGCAGATGTTTAAAACTTGACATCGAGCTGAACTATTTCAGAAAATCCATGAAACATGAGAAAATCTGAGCAAAACTCCAGTAAACATTTTAAAGACTTCTGTTTGGTGAACTGAAAATTCAGTTAACCTCTCGGGAGTTAGTGTGCCAAATTTGGAGATTAAATTCAATTACAAAGTGAAATGGGCATTTTTATTTCTGCTTCGAGTGCAAGTTGCACCCCATTGTTGAAAATGAAGCTGCTTCCAAAGCCTCCATTGGAATTTTAAGGAGAGAAATAATGGCTGAGCTTTTCTGTACTTGTTGCCTATTAATAATGTGAGTGGCTCAGAAGGAGCTGACAGAACAGGGACTCAGATATGAGGCAGGTCACCAACAATGATGAGAAACAAGCCCAGAGATGTGAATGCACAGGAGCAAAACTCATTTTAGCCTTTCAAGCCTGCGTTGAATCCATACCTGTCCATTTAGATACAATAAATCCCTCCCGAAGAGCAGAACTTCATTTTCAACAATAGACTGTACAAATCTGAGTGTTCTAAATAGACATTGTTCGTGACTCCTTCTCTCTGCTGCAGCAACATCAATGTTCTTTTTTTATCTCTGTCCTTTGCCTTGTCTGTTCTGTGTCTCTGTCACTGACATTGTGCTGAGGAAAAGCTCTGAGGAGCAGCAGAGAAATTAAAAGGGAGTCTTGGAGGACAACTGACAACATAATCTTAAACTAGAAAACCACTGCTGAGTACGAGTGGAAATGGACATTTCAAGTTCCAGAAGGTCATTCAGTGGAGAGAAGAGACTTTTAACTCCAGGCAGTTTGCTGCAGACACCAGACACTTCTTATCACTTTGAGTTAATCAGCAATTTCTCAGTTTTTAAGGATTACGGACACTGATTAGTACAAACCTCTGGTTTTTCTCCAGTCTGCCTCCAGAGCTACAAAAGCATTAGCACAGGAGTATTTCTGTGAAACAGCATCGTCCCACAAGTGCAACCTTAGGAAGGCAGGAGCCCAAGACATGTGCCCAGTTTTTCACGAGCATTTAATGCAGGATATTCCGAAGGCTGAGCAAAGGAAAACGAGGCCTGAGTTCCTTGTTTCCAGCTCAAAACAGGATTATGCACTCTGCTTATGTCTTAATCAGAGATACTTTTTAAAGATATTGTAGATTATTGTATTATTTTATATTCTTTCCACTGGGAAATCAAAACTGAAAGTGATACACTTTTCCACTCATCTCCATGTTCCATCCTCATTAAGTGAACCCTGCTGTATTCTGTGCATCAATCTTGCATAAATTAGAGTGCGAGGAGCTATGACCTTTGTTTCTCTTCTCATTGGGAAGAAAATCAATGTGCTTTCTGCCTTCGTGCACACATGCATACATCCAAAGAAGTTAAGCACTGGGTATTCTGGTGTAGTCATTCCACTATGAGCTGAACGACTTGAATCAAGGGACCATTAATTTTGATAAATAAAATTAAGTAAAGAAATAAAGAAAAACCATATTCAGTAGACAATACACCTATTGTAGGATCCCAGCGCTCTAAACTCACAAAAGTCAGCAAAACTCCCAGCATTTTTCTGAGAGTGACATTTCAGTTTGAAAATTCTACCCTGAACAAGCTGACTTAACAGCATGAAAAATTTAGAGAAATGTAGCAATAAACGTTTTGGACTCATTTCAGTAAAAACACCATCAACAAAGTAGAGGCAGAATGGAGCCCCAGGTGAGGGAATAAGCACGAACTGTATTTGTATGACACTGGCAAGAAAAAGAGTTTCAGTAGGGGCAGCTGTAAAAAAACCCAATTTAGTAGCCAGGATATTGGCCAGGCTTTGGGAGGGAAACATACCTGAAACCTTCCCAATTTTACTAAAGAGTCTGCAGCAACTGGAAGGCACCACGTTTCTCTGTGCCCCAAACCACACCTGGAAAACAAACACAGCACTTCCCTACCACAGGAGGTTGTTGGGAAGGGAACGGGTGTTGAATAAATGGTTCCAGCTTTAGGGAGATGGAAGAATAAGGAATGGACATGCCAAAAGAGGAAAAAAAACCCAATTCTGACTTGAAGTCTTAAGTATAACAATTTATAGCATGAGTAGGCAATAAAACAGAGAGGAAAGGAATATATTAAATAAGGAGAGAAAGTTTATTTTTACTGGCATGTTCCTCTGCTGTAAGAAATAAATCTGGTTTTGTGGGAACTAAGCCTGCTATACTGTATTTTTTGCTTCTACTGCCAGTCTGCTGTTCCTTCACTGATATAATTAAAGAGGTGTCGTAGGACCTACTTGCTTTCATACTGGGAATAAGGAATAACTGCTGATACAAGCTAACAGCTGGAAGCATGTAAAATAAACATAAGCTGAGCTACTGAAATCACGGATCCTTTTAAAGAAAAATATCTGTCTGCCAATCACAATTTAAACTCACATGCCATATAGCCCTAAAATAACACTTAGGAGGAATAATCAGGGCTATGTGTTATTTTGGGAAGGTAATGGATTAGAAAGATGCATTGTTTTAAATCAGTCATCAGCTAAAGGAGTGGCAAATCTTTAATAATGCCAAGATTGGTTTTGTAAGTGAATAAACCAGCAAAAAGCTCGCTGGGTGCACTAGTAATCTTCAAAGCTTGATTGCTTTTTCTGATAGCTTGAGAAAATTAGTGGATAAAAGCATGTGTAATATATCTGGTCTGAGTAAAACACTTGATGTAGTGTCTTACAAAATCTCTACTTGCAAAATTAATTCAAATTGGCTTGGACATGGGGTACTGTCACTTGGATTTAAAAATGGCTGGCTGAGTGCAAATAAAGGGTAATGAAAAATGGCAATGTATCAAGTTGGTGGGAGGTGTCTGGTGGAGCTCTGCAGGG
This sequence comes from Ifrita kowaldi, assembly GCA_013398055.1. Taxonomy (NCBI): domain Eukaryota; kingdom Metazoa; phylum Chordata; class Aves; order Passeriformes; family Cinclosomatidae; genus Ifrita; species Ifrita kowaldi. The sequence continues at coordinate 317,819 of VZRS01003572.1, forward strand.
ATCACTGTTTGGTCCTGTTTATTTAACATCTTCATTAACAATCTGGAAGAGGGAGTGAAACAGCATGTTAATTAAACTGACACATAATAATAAATCAGGAATTGCTCCTAATGCCAGCACTAATACTTCACAAAAACGCAGCGTACTACCAAGGTTTCTGGAAAGGTTAAACGTGGCAAGACAAAGACTTAGCTAAGATGTTCTAATTGCATTCTACCTTCTAAAGAGAATAGTTTAAAATACACACTAAGTGGGAGCCAGAAGCCTGCTAGCAATCCAGTAATTTAGAGCGTGATTGCCCAGTGTAGACAAACTCAGGTAACTGGAAACTTCCATGGAAAGACACGGTTTCTGTTTTCCCCTGATGCTTGCAGTGCATTGCATTCAGTGTTAAAGATTAAGTCAGTTCAGTTCACTCATCTGGTGGAAAACCAGTATTTGGGGGGAGGGTTGTTAAATCAGCTTTCAGTTTTTTCTACGTTTCATGTTTTACATGACTGCTAAATAGAATGTAATAGGGGAAGGAGAGGGACAGGAGGAACTGGTGACAGAACAGCATCTTCTTGTATCAGTTAAATTGGATGAGACATAATGTAAACCACCCCTTTATGTATGGATTTATAGTTTCATAAGAGAAAATTCAGCATTTTAAAGTAGTGTTTCCACAATGGCAAGACCCGAGTCTACTGTTACAACATACTGGATTTACTTTAATTATAAATACTTCTAAAAAACCCTCAGATAACTAAACATAAGTTGTTCGCTGAACAGTGATGAAAATTGATCAAAGACTACATAAGTCACAGAAAAGAGTTTCGAAAATAAGTTGGGATGTTAGTGCTCAGTCAGAGACACCTATTTCTGTTTTATAAACATGCATAATATAAAACGAGATCTTAAATAAGAGTGTTATTATCTCCCTGCTTTGGATGATTTATAGCAGCTCATCTGGGCTGGCCCTTGGGCTGCTGCACTGCATTGAATCATAAATGTAGACTCATTTTTAAAGGACAGTTTGATGCTACTTCCTGAAAGGTAAGAAAAAGGAAGAGAACTTTTAAGGTCTCCTTTACCATACCGAGTTTAAATTGTTCTGGGAACTTGTGAAGTCCCCAGAAAACACAAGAGCAGTTTAGAGCCGTGAGACTCTCACAGTCATAAAGAGACTTCCTGCATTAGCAGGAAAGGATTGTAAAACAATAAAGGGAAGGAGAGGAAAGCTCTGCAGTCCCCATGCTCAATGCTTTGGCTCCTCAGCCCGTTGTTGCAGCAGAGCCCTGCAGTCAGGCAGGGACAGATGGAAACCAACCTCACCTGTGCGCTGGAGCTCTGGGAACTCCTTGTCTTCACTGCCTTGAATCCATCAGGCTTTTCCTCTAAAATGAGCACAAAGCTTTGAAGGCAACCAGAGCTGCTGCAGTGTTTTGATGCCATACCCATGAGGTGACTTTTATCCATGAGCTGAACGCCGACCCTCATTCATTCAGAGGGGTGAGACAGGAACCAGCTGAAGTCAGTAGCTCCACCGGCGTAAATGAGAGCACAGAAACCCAAGTTAATTTGTCAATATGTAATAAAATATAATGGACATATAAAGGCATTCAATGTGCTTTAGCTGCAGTATATGGAAATTCTCTTGGCAGCTGTTATATACCCCTAAAACTCTCTTGCAAGAGTATAGTGAAAAACCACAAAAACATTGAGGGCTGCTTAGGTGTCAGCTATTGTATTACACTTTTCTCAACTAATTTATTCTCCATGGTCTTGACCTGATTGCTCCTATCCATTAATGGCACTAGTCTTGTTTAGTTTTATTTTTAATCCTCTCTTTTAAAGATTTCTTTTCTCTTGTTGTTTGGTTGGGTTTTGGCTGGGCTTTTTTTTTATTATTATTTCCTTATTTTTTTAACTCCAGTAATTTGTGAAGCAGCTGCATTGGTCATGAACTACTTGCATTTTATTACACCTACAATGATTTTTGAACAGAAAGTGTCTGCTCATGGGAACACTAATCCTTTCATTATAGAAATAATTAAGCTCTTTTATTTGCAAGATGAAAATCTTTAGGGAACATATGAAAACTAGCAAAGAGCAATTTTTCTTTTTTTTAAGAGAAAAAAATGATGATATAAACAGACCTGCTAGTGTCTGTTAAACTGTGGCATATGGAAAGGCACACAAACTCTTCGAGAAATCTTTCTCAGTAATTCTTCCACTTGGCTCAGGAAAAAAGGATAATCTACAGAACTTTCTGTATAAAAACACGACGGCACATTCTCATGAGATGTTTTCCAAGCCTTTTCAATAGTAATATGCTTCTGTTCTTTTATGGTAAATGTTAACCTAAATGTTGTTATTCTTGCTTTTCTATAATTCTCTTTAGACTGTTCTTGTTTGCCAAACATACTCTTCCTCAGTAAACAAAGCTACTTAGATTAGATTTTTACTTACTTCCTTCAGGGATTTTTGCAGTGGTGCATTTCACATGTGGCAACTCCTGCTCCTAAGCCTCCCATATGATTTGGGGCTGTGCACTGCACTAGATTCACACTCACAGGATCCAGCACATTACCACTCGAATATTTTTGCAAACTCGCTGACATAAAAGTGCTGTCCAGTCAGCAGATTTTGCCTCAGAAGAGAGAGGAATATGGGAATATTCCTTTGCTGGTTGTGTCTGATGAGGATGCTGTGGGGGAGAGGGAACAGCCGAGGTCACTGAGTTGTGAGGAGGAGTATTTAGAGAACAAAACCCAGAGAACCAAAAGAAACCAGGCTTCACTTTTGGCTCCTGCTCCCCGGAGCAGTTGCTTTCTGCATGTCTGGAGTGAGGCAGGTGGGGTGTGCTGGTTTGATGCCTGATGGAGTCCTGCTGTCCTGGGGATGGCTCAGCACCTGCCTGGCCATGGGAAAAGCTGCATTAACTCCTTTTTCTGCTTTGCACGGCTCTTGCTTCACCTATTAAAGTGCTTTAACTCACCCCATGAGCCTTCTGACATTTACCTCTCCAATTCTCTCCCCATCCCACTCTAGGGGAGTGAGTTGTTGCCTGTGTGGGGCTGAGCTGCTGCTGGGGTTGAACCACAACTGCAGCAGGGAAAGTGAATCATTTACCACTGATTATTTACCACAGGATTATCTAAAAGGAGGCAAAAATTGAAGCAAGTCCAGATAAGACGAACAGAGGAGAAGAGAAGACATTGTGATTAATAACACCATGCCAAAGGGCTTTGGAAACATACCTTGCTAAAGGTTTCTAAATAAATTGAGTTGCTTGGGGATCTAGGTTAGCTTTTACGGTGGAGGAGGGTTGTACTGGGTCCTATATTCAGAAAAGACTGGAAATAAAACTTCACTAAGTTACAAGGTTTTCTGTTTCTCATCTATTGATGTCAATAAAATGAGATTTTATTGCAAATTTGAGAAAGTGGCAATAAAATGTCAGCTAAAGTATGATGTTGATAGACATAAAAACAATGCACAATGAGGGGGGAAAAAAAATCTTAATTTGTATCTACAGTGCTGGGCTCTGACCAAGCTGCATAGAAATATGTTGCTGAAATTATGATAGACAATTCTACACAAACATCAGCTCAGAGGCAAACACAAAGCAATTGAATTTTTAGAAAATGGAGAGAAAACAAAATTGAAAACATCATTGTTTTAGGACAGAAATCCCTTCTATGCTTTTGAATCCTCTGTGCAGTACAAGTTATTCGTATAGAAAAAATAAAATTGTAAAACAGTACAAGTAACAGCAGCATGGAAAAGTGAAAATGTGGGGAAGTATTTCCTTACAGCTAAACTGAAGAAGTTTTTTTTTCCAGTGGGCACAAAAGCCACCAGGTTTTTATCGAGGCCTGTAAGTCATGAGTGGCATGGAGTCAGTGAACAGGGAGTTACATTTCAGCGTTGCTGGAATACAGGAACCAGAGTGCATCAAACAGAACCGACAACTGATGGCTTCGAAACAAGCAAAAAGAGGTAATTCCTCATCTGGCACATAGCTCTCAATAAAACACAAAGTCTAACAAGGAAACTTGGTGCTTCCAGACTCAGGGAGTGTTGAGACAGTGGGAGTTACAGCTCTGACTAGAGGAGCAAGTCAAAAAAATCTCCCAGCGCTGTGGGATAGAGCCCTTCCTTTGGTGAGAGGATGGCAGAGTATCACTGCGTTACTGACAAACACATTTCTCCACATGCTTCCCACTGGCCCCCACCTGGCAGCTCAACAGACCCTTGTTCTCAGCTAGCCCTGGGTTAGAGAGCCCCAATTTCTGCTGTTTCTGGTTTTGCAGAGGACAGAGAGAAAATCTCCGTCCTTTGTTTTGGGATTTTGTTTTAGAAGATAGAATGTGACGTAATAAAATTCTTGCAATGAGATATTATTCTGTGTATCCTTCACTGGGGAAGTATTTTAAGCTGTTAAACACTTAAAATGCAGAAAGAAAAAAAAAATCTTCAGTAAACAAGAGCTACAACACTGGAAAGTTTATTGACAGTGTTTTCTGACAGCATAGCTGCTACATCTTCTTGTCATGGTGGAAAACTAGAGAAGAGCAAAGACTAATTAAAGTAATACAAGCTTTTTAAAAAGCTCCACTTAATTTTGGGCTTACCTTTTCTCTGAACGAGATCAGTGGCAGAGTTCCAGATGGGAGGCTGCTGATCACGGCAGTTAACACTCAATTCTGCAATTGTTCTCTCAAGAGTTTGTTTGTGTTCTCACGTACAGAACGTTCAACATCTCATTTAACACATGCTTATTAAATATAATTATTTTCTGTCTATTTGAGTCAGACTTGTATTCAAATGTTGATTTGGTTGCTGGAAATCAAGTAAAACTCCAGCATCCAGCTGAGTTGTCAACCGGGAGTAAATAGGATAAGATGCTTAAGATGCTACAAATACTGACCTAACAGCTTTTAATACTTACCCAGAAAATATTCCCCAGTTCTGTGTATAAGCTGCTGCATTCTGCTTTTGCAATTCCATTTGCAGTCCATTTACAGGCCGGGAAAAAAAAAAAAAAAGAAAAAAAAGAATGAGAAAGAGCATTTCTGAAACCACATTTTGAGAATATCATTTAGGCTGATATTCAAACAGCTTTGTTACCTCATGGGTCAAATGAATCCTTTGATGACCCAGTGCAGAGAATCCAGTCAGCCTGAGGGGTACGGGAGTCTTGATCCCTCACTCAGTGCACGGCCAACAAGGATAAATTGTTTTTAAGAGAGACCGAGAGCCTGGCAGAGACCTGTGGAACACCACGTACAAGAGAACAGGGCCAGAAGGGCTCGGGTTGTGCAGTCTCAGCTCCTTTCTTAGGCAGGTGTGGGTTCATCCACACACCAGCAGCGCTCCTCTGGCTTTGGAGGATTCCCTCTCCTTACGAATGTTTTTGCATTTTGGGGTTTTTTTTTTATCAACACCATCACATGGGTGATGAGCGCCCTGGTGAGGGCAGGGATGATCTACAGAAAACCTGCAGCTTTATCTAAAATGGATCTGTGGCTTACAGAATACAACGATTTCTGATACTTGTCAGGCTGGGGAGAAGAGTTTTCTTCAGTAAACGATCAGCAATCAGACAAGATCAGCGCTTTTGCTGTGGAGCGACTTGCAGCACGATTTTCTGTGCCTTAACTGACTTCCAAGACACAAAGATGATTGTATCAGTCCTAAAATGCAGATGAGACTTTCAAAGGGATCGACAAAGAAGTGATAGCAGCTACTGTTGATTCCCATCATGAGCTAAACACCGTCCTGACTGATATAAAGAGAACTTCCACAACCTGACACAACTGAAGAAGCAGAAATAAATTCCTAGAATTCTTTCCTTCCCTTCAATATTCAATGATAGCCCGGCAGTGGTTGAGAAGAATACACTGAGGAAATGACTGAGTTCTGATGCAAAACATCATTATCTTACCAGCCAGGATATTTAAACAATTAATGGCAAACGAATGCAATTTGGATTCTATGCTCAGTATTGTGACACGTTGATCTGTGAGAGCAGCTGCCAGGGATACCTGCAAGGGCCTGGAGCAAACATGCCCAAATGTGGAGTTTCCAAGATACCATAAGAAGGAACTGCTATGTTTAATTTAATTAAAATATATTCTAATAAACAGTAAATTGGAAGAAACTGCCATGAAAAGATGGTCTAGTATAATCCCAAATCTCATTAGCTTTAGGCAAAATTCAGTATCAAGCAGTACCCAAAAGGCAAGGGGTAAACTTAAATTGCTTAGAATTGCCTTTTTACTAGAGCAACTCGCTTCCCTTGGATACTGAGCCCAAAGACAGGGAAAGAACATCTCTTCTGAATCCTCATGGACAGTACAGACTTCAACACCCCATAGTTTCACATTCTCCTGAAAAGACAATATTTGTCTTTTTTTTTCCTATTTTTTTGTGGGGTGCAGATTCCCAAAGAAAAGCTGAATTCATCCTTCCCTTCCCCAGTTCTGAAGCGCGGATTTGACTGAGAGGTTCAGCTGTTCTGTTGGTAATGTCAGTACACGTTGCCCATCAGAAGTAATGGCAAAAACCAGTCAAACCTCTACAAAACCAAAACCTGTTTAAAGAAAAAAAACTATTTAAAATGAAAAGTGTAAGCCTTAATAGAATGTCTCTCTGAATATTTATCTTTCCTCCCTTTCAGTCTCTGAAACTGCACTTGAGACACAGCAAACAGTTTTCCTGGATTCCTGCTGCCCAGGCTGGGGAGATTCTCCATGAAATTCAGCGTGGTATAAAACCAGTTAGTGAGAGTGGCATTTTGGTAATCACTAACACAGACTACAAATGACTGCCAGGTATGAAAGAGGAGAGCAATTGATAGAGCTCGACTTATCCAGTGGCTATACAGGAGACACTGTAAATGTGTAAGAATTGAATTTGGGCTCCAGACTTTCTGGAGGCTCTGTAACAGATGGAATGCTCTGACCCTGTTATCTGCCTGAATTTAATAGCCTAAGATCAGTATGATGCAGTTGGCTGTGCTGCAAAATGATACCAGGGAGCTTTTTAAAGAACATCCCCAGGTATGCCACAGGTATATCACCAGATCTGAGTTGCCATATGTACTCACCAGTGAATATTTTACCATAATTTTGTCTGCATTTCAGGGAATGCTGCGTGCTGTGTCTGTTGCCAGTGCTGTAATGTTCCTTTTTCCCTTAATTTCCAACATGTGTGGCATGAACACGTGTCTCCCATCCTTGCCACCCATGCCATTCTCATCATACAGCCAACAAGAAGCTCCCTATATCTTTTCTTTACATATTCCTGAAAAGACAATCTCTCAATGAGAGAATCCCAATCTCCAATGAGCTGTCACTGAGTCCATTCTTAATATCTGACCCAAGTCAGTTTGGATCGTTTCATATCAGGGATGCTACTGGATTTGAGAAGAATTTTATGCCAAGAATATTGCAGAAAAAAATAGAATAAAATCACTGTGGTTGTGTCCAAACATTGAGATAAAATGAGATGTAGCTGAACACAAAAATGAAAGTATTGGGGAAGTCTGCACTATTGTGACTTTCTATGCGAGACTCATTACATGTGCACATGAATTTCTCCTGATTCTTAAACAAGACTTGAGTTCTAAAGATGTTTTCTGTAGTTAAAGAGGTATATGTAGTTCTTAATTACAGGCTGATGTTTTCCTGATGAGCAGCATGAAGAGTAATCCCAGCTACCGTCCAGCAGCCTCTATCCTACTCCAGGAAGTTTTTATTCCGTCCCTTGCTCAGAAATGTCAGATTAGCATGCATATCCTAACATTTGGATGAGCAGCACAATTTATCTTTTAACTTTTGTGCCCTGAAAACTCCCAAGACAATATTTTTAAATTATTGCAAGTCTGAGGAGCTATTTCAGGAAACACAGAGAAGACAGTATTTCCACAGCACTTTGTGAGAGAAAGGTATTAAAGTCCTTTTAATCTTGCCATAAAAAGGTCTAAAGTAATATCAGTGTCACAATTTTAAGGATTATAAATTGCTATCATGGGTTTGCCTGAAAATTCTGGAATTGCTTCTTTTAGCTAAATAACTGTGATGGAATTACAATAGAAATTCAACCCAGCTATTGAGTCTTTAAATGGCTGAGAGCTACTCTGGAAAAAAAACATCTGCAGCTGCCTTGCCTGCTCAATAATCTGTGAATTTGTTATTTTGGACTAAGAAGTATTGCAGACTACTTGGACAAATTTATCATTTTGTAATTAAAGACAAATATACTCTCTAACCTCAATAAATGTGATTTAAGAAGAAAAATAGCCAATGAAAACATAGAATTTATTTTTCCATCTTAAAATCAGAAATTAAAATATTTTTCTTGAAAAATTCTGCTTTTTTAAGGATAATAATGCTTTTTCAACATTATTATGGCAAATGCTCGTAAATAGCAGTTAAAAAATAAAAATCAGATTGAAAATTTGATTTCAATTGTGTTTAAGGGGAATTGATAAGCTATTCAATTCCTGAGAGTGAAAAAATCATTGCTTTGTAATTCTAATCTCCTTTGCTTTTTGCTTATCTGAACGACAGACTTTAGGAATATCCTCTAAATGTATTGAGCTGCCTTTTTATCAAAGTGCGTGGAAAGTCACTCTATTTATTCTCTGATATAACTCAAAATAGGAGGCTAAATTTTCAAAAATGGTAGGTTTGAGTCTTATTTTCTTTTTCCCCTCCAGCTTATTTTAATCACTTTTAATCAATTTGATTGATAGAATAACTTACGGTTTTAAGAAGGAATTCAGCCTCTTAGTGTTTTTTTATTAAGAAAATTTATCATCTGTAGAAACAGAAAGTATTTTAATTCTTATCAAGAAAATGAACTGGAGTGGAAAAAAAAGCCAGGTAGCTAAAGGCCTGAGGTTCAACAAAATTAGTATCTTTGAAACACCCACAAAATCAGAAAAGGTTAATGCTGTGCTTATGGATTCAATTAAAATGACATATTTAAACAAATAGCAAGATGTAATGTGGGAATAACAGCATTCCAGAGAACCTGAGGATACAAAGCCCAGGAATAATTGTTATTTATTCTGAAAATCGTTGGCAGTGAGAAAGGGCCACTCTTCTGCTTTAACCTGTGGACTTGAAGATTGCTTCATTTTGTACGAAGGGATAAAGTCAAGGAGCTGAGGATGTGAAAATGTAACCTTCACAAAATTTTATTGTGATAAACACCTCAGTTTATCTTTCTATGGCAGACTGATAAGAAAAATTAACATAGTTCAGCAGAGTGCAGGTCAATGAAGGTGTTCGTGCAATGGAAAAATGAAACAGAGTTTGTTCACAAAGTCTCTGCTTTCCCAAGGCAAGTGGGAAGAATAAAAATAATAATAAATTCTTTAGCCTGAGAATTTCATTAGAAAAAAGGTTACATTTCTCTGAACAGTAAAAACAGGTAAAGAAAAAGCATAAAAACTTCTCTATTAATAGCAAATGAACAGGAGGGCATAATGGCCAGAAGAATATGCAACAGTAACTTCGATTTAAGATGAACAATTTCCAGAAGGAAGTTAATAATTATATTAATATTGGAACAGTAAATTCAATTCCGGGGATTCTGAAGCAACAATGAATTTATGTTACACTGAATGTTAATGAAAGCATTAGGCAAGAAAGAGGACAAATATAACTACAAAAGAAAATACTGAGAACATTTTAGCTCCATAGTTGAAATTGGCAGACATTAGGTCAGAGAAAAAGGAAGAGACCATCCAGTGACAACATATCTAGAGAAATATGGGAATCCAGGTGATTTTCCAAACAAAAACCCTGCATTAGTCCCAGCAGAGAGAGAGTTTCATTTCAGTTCCCAACATGCAGCAGTAAAATGTTCTATAGCAAGGGAAGTCAGTCATGTCACATTTATAAAAAACACCAACTTCTGTTGTGCAGCCAAACCCAGCTGGGCTGCACATTCTCTGAACAAAGTTCTCAATTCCATAGCATAAGTTTAGTTTCTTTCCTGGTTTTTCTGTCCTCTCACACACAAAGGAGGAAGATCGAATACTGCATTTATTTTAATCAGGGCTGGAGTATCTTTAGAGACACATTTATAATTCACAGGAATTTAAATAGTTCTGAGGAAAGACGTACTATGTCGCCTAATTAAAAACAGTGGCCAAGTTCTGCTGGCTGGTGGAATTCCACTGGAACTCCTTTGTACTTCAGGAATCTTACCTAGATTTTCTTATCTAGAAGATGAAATTTCGACCAGACCTTGCAAAGCAGTTGTAAAAAACCCTAGCATGTATCTCTTCAAGTTTTGTACCACTGAGAAACCCAAACAAACAAAAATCCACAAACGTTCCCTCTCCAAAAGAGAAAGAAACAAACAAAACAACAAAAGCAACAACAACCAAACCAAACCAAACTCTCTGAAGCATTTAATACTTGCAACTGTGTTTATGTTGGGGAATTGCTGAAGATGATACAGACAGAAGATTAAAAAAATGCAATTAATGACATGAAGGTGCACTAACATTTCAGCTGACATTTTCATACATGATTTATACTTTGCCTGCTACTCAGATGATGGATCAGTCAAACTATCTTAGCCTGAAGCACAAAAAAAGTGGAAATGCTGTATGTCCTCTGGCTTAGAGCTTTCCCTGGGGTGGCTTTGAAAGTGTTTTCTGCACTTGAAACAAAAAGTAAAAAGTGGAAAAAAAGTAGTTTATATATAAAGACAGATTTAAAAGAAAACAAAACAGCAGCATTTTAATTTTTGTAAATGTTGTGTAAACTTATTGAAGGAATTGTATTTGAAATAAAGGCCCTGAACTCAGAATCAAGGTAAGCAGCAGCTTTATCTCTAAACTTGAACAAAAGTCTGCTGTGGTGGGATTGTTTAAATGCCATGTTCTTGATCTTGCTTGACTATTTTTCAGACTTTAGGGTATTGATTTGAAAATAGAAGAAAAACTAGCTTGTATTTGGTGGGGAAATGTATTGATCAAAGTCTGAAACCAACAAACTTCAGCCTGACCTGCTGAAATTACCAAAAAGAGAAGGCACTTGCAAAAGAAAAAAGGATGCAGAGAGAAAGACAGAAAAAGCCATATTAGCAAAAAGAAAAAACCTTTCTTCTGCTCCTTCTGGGATTAAAGTTTTCCAAAATTCCATAGTGCAAAGCAGCAGCGATGCCAGGTGAGGTCAGCTCCTGGGGTTAGAGGAGACAAAGAGCTCTGATCCTCCCAGGGGAGCGCTCGGGCTCTGTTGGCTGGGTCAGAGCACCCAGTGTCAGGAGGGACAAAGGGACTGCCCCGCTCAGAGAGCCTGCAGGGAAGAGCCCTGCGACCTACAGGTAGAAAGAAAAACTCTTTTGACATGGGGGTGCTTCTACCAGCACTCATCCAATCCCAAACTCCGACTTGGTAAATCAAGAGAGTGGGAAATATCCCTCTTTATTGCTGCCAGGAATACTGTGAAGAGCTCTTCTGCACATCCCATGGCTGTCAAAGTTCCATGGAGCAGATCTGAGTGAACCAGAAACTTTTCCCAATTAAGATCAAAGCTGAAACCAGCAGATAAAAGAGGATGGGGGGGGCGGGGGAAAGGAAAGGAAAAAAACAAACACAAACCCTGAAGCAATGGACAACATACCAATAGAACTGCTGAAAGCATCAAGTGAAAATCAGTCTCTTTTTTTGCTCAAAATCACCAAGAGTCTGGGTCCACACACCAAAGCATCAATAGAATGCAATCGTTGGTGTAAAGATGTTACAGTCTTCAGGTATAAAAGGCTTCTATGGCACCTACAACAGTAAAAAAATGCAGATGGAGGAATTCTGCAATTCTGTCAGAAACGTGCATTGAAGTTTGTGTCTTATGAGCAAACGAGGAAGAGATCTTTGTTACCAGATGAGTTATTTAGATTCGTTTTTATGTGGTGTAACTTTAATTAAAACGAGGGGTTTCTTAATGAATTTAAAGATTCACTATGCAGCAGCGAGATTGTTTTGGGCTTTTATCAAATGCAGATTTAGCGGCTCCCTCATCTCTTTGGGGATTCGGAAATTTTAAACCAGTCTGAAATTTCTTTAGAAGTCTTTAAGTGTATTTTGGTAACATTATTAATAGAGTGTCTTTAATTACTGGGTGCTTTCAGTGTAATTATGGAAATGTTCCTGGTACACAGTATTAGTTTCTTCCAGTACTTGGAGGTCTGTGCACTGCTGTCTCACACATTCTGATGCTGTCCACAAACACAACCAGAAGGGGACTGCAAACCTGGCTTAGAGGGAGAAGGAAGCTCAGTGATGAGTTTAACTGCAGTGCTTTCTCCATCTCAAACAAAAATATCCAGCCCATGAAATTGCTGTGTTCATTTGTGCAGTGGTCTCCATTAAACTTTCCCAACCTTCCCAGGATCTGTTGTTGGAAGATGTGATAAAGCTTCATCTATGTTTAATGATAAACAGAATTTAGCAATAGCAGAATACTGTCCAAGTTCCTGTAGGACTTGGGAAATGCATTTTTATCATTTTTATCAATTACGAATTTGATACAAATATAAATATGTGGGTTTAGTGTAACCTTTCCCTCGAGCTCTTATCTAAAGCTTTATTATTTCCTATCCCCAGAGGCAAAATAACTTACCTGTGACACTTGGGACATTTCTGGAAAAGCCACCATCAAATCACCCAAAGCAGCTGTTTATTTACATCCTGAGTTTCAGCCCTGGAAGAATTGCCAAGCCTGTGATTGTTTATTCTGCTTCAGGAAGAGAAGATTGAGTGGAGATGCACACAAATCTTAATGAATAACTCAAATAAAACTTCTGTTGTAACAATCAGGGGAGGTTTTACCCTTTCCAAGAACAAAAGAGAAAAAAGTATGGGTTAGGTGGTTTTTTTTGTTTGTTTGTTTTTGTTTTTTTTTCATTTCAGCTTAGAAAGAACACAGAGGGGAGTAAGCACATTCCTATCAAGGCAAGCCGTATATAAGTCTGTATTACAACAATCAAAAAAGGACTTTTGACTCTAATTTCTAGAGAAATTAGGAAAGAGAAAGGGGAAAAAAAAACAAAGATACTGACTCTCTATTTCTCTGCATTTCTATAAATAGATATGTCACCAACGAAGATTTTCAAATTCACAGTAGGCAACTGGGTAGAAGATAATGATCACTGGAATATCAGCTGCTCACTTGGATTGTGCAGATCCTGTTATTTCAAATCAGTTGAGCAATTTTGCACAAATAATTTACATTTGAGCAAACAGGCGAGATATTTCCTCCCAAGTCATGGACTAAATGCAAGGCAACGACCAAAGGATTTAATGCAGTGTTTTAAGGGAGAAGCTGACTTCCCTGTTAGTTGTGTAACCACAGTTTTGCTCTCAGATTATCTAAGATCTGAGCAAATACGACAAAAGAAGTTCTGCAATCATTTCTCTCCAGCACTATTTACCCAATTTTAAGGCTCAGTTTTCATCATTTGGCTGAGCAGCGTTAATGGAACAGTCACATCCTTGGAAATGACTGCATTATCCTCTCTCCATAAGTCACCACCTATCAAACAAGCTGCATTAATAAATTATATAGATCCTGAATAACAATCTCAAATCAAAATCAATTGATTTGAGCCATCTCCATGGTGACTTAGACAAAGCATTTTACTTTGCAACCATGGGCAAGGTGTTCCATGACAGTTCTGTGGATAATCATTCATTAGTGATTGCTTTCCTTTGCTGACATGCCTGCTGGAATGAAAACCTGTTGGAATAGTAATGCAGGGATGGTTTGGGTTTTGGTGTTTTTTGCTTTTTTTTTAATATAAAGGCTGCAAATATTACAAAATTCACAGATAGAGAAATCATACCAAAAGGAATGCTGGGGAGATGGGCCTGATTGCCCCATTTCCCCCCTGTGTATTGACATAATTGTGCAATTTTGAACTCTGATTTGTAAAGCTGGGGGTTTTTTGGTTTTTTTTTTTTATATGTAGAGGTAAAGCAGAACAGACTCCCCTCTGGTCTGAAGACAATCTTTTACAAAACCACTTTTAGCCCAATCCCCCAATCAATTGTTATGATCTGTAAAAACAAGAATACCTCCTTACCTTTGGAAGAGTTTAATTAGCAGGAAATGTTACATTTAAAAAAGATAATATATAATTAATAACTTCAGCAAAGGTGGACAAGGAAGAAAGAGAGAGCAGGCTTTGTACATCCTTAAAAGCATTTGATGCTCTATTCATCTAAAATTAAGAATCAGACTGTGTAGTAATAAGAGTTAGAAAAGCTCAAATGATATCACTGCCTATTTCTGTTCTCATTTTCTCAATGAAAGATTGTTCCACTGGCTGTCTGCGGCTTCTTGCTCTCTGAATTATATTTTTAATTAAGACCTGCACTGTCATGCTTAAGAAATTCTTTTGTCAAGGATTCTTTCCTTGCCATTTCCAAGCATGTTGACAAAAATTATGGATACATAAAAGATTTATAAATTTTGAGATTTGGGAAAGTATTTAGAAAAAAAACAAAACATGAACAAAGGGCTGTTTTCCCTTTCACAAGCATTCCAAAAGTTCAGATTGTAGACTTAGAAAGGATTCTGCAGAACCACAAGATGTCTTTTGGGCTGCCAACAGGTGACAGAGGCGCATTCACACTGAGGACAAACACCAGGCACTATGCTGATTTCTCAGCTTTCCTGTGTAACAGACCTTGTATATAATTGTGGGAGTGTCTCAGCAGCAAATCTCTTGGTTCTTCAGGTAATTTGCTGGTGGAATAAATATGCAAGCAGAATTCTTTCACACTGTTTTGAACAAAGACCCTGAAGGTGTCTGCTCCTGGTGTGGATTGACTGAATGCAACCCAGAAAACATAAATGAAACAGAGAAATCAGGGTTAAGCCTGGTGTTTAAAGAGACATACAGGCTGTGCAGGCTGGAAAGGAGCGAGTCTCCTTATCTCACTTGTGATCCAAGGAGGGTAACAGATCATCTGGAAAAGAACCTGAACACAGCCAGCCTGCAACCGTGCAAGTTAAGCTCCTCCTGGTTCCTTATGGATGCAAAGTTGAAGGCAAACTTACCCAAAAAAATTGTGGCTTGATAAATTTAAAAAGGACTGGATGTTTCACTGACAATTCTGATTTTTTGGGCATTTGTAGTTTTGTTTCTCTGCCTCCACGTTTCTATTTACTTCCTTTTATTTGCATCCTGCCTTCCACACTCCTTTTCTTCCTGAAGTTTGCTGGGTTTTGCCCCAGCCCTTCCTTCACAGGTATCACAAGAGTTTAAGTGGAGGGCAGGGCTGTACCAGTCCTTAGTGCCTCCATTGGCAGCAACGCTCCCAGAGAGAAGAGAAAACAGCAAAAACTGGTTTCTTCGGGCTGAGCCAACCATTGCCAGAAGTATCTCTGCCTAAAGATCCACCACAATTTGCCCACATTCTAATTCTAACCTGTTAATAATGAATTACATTAATTATCCCAGCAAGGTCATTCTCCCAGAAGCCTTTCCCAGCTCACAGCAAGCCTGGCACTGGGCAGCACCATCCACACCAACTGCTGCAGCATCTCCTGGATCTGGAAAACTGCTCCCTGCCCACGCACCAAGAAAAGGCCTTCACCCCCCACAAAACAAGACAATGAAGTAAAAAACCCAAACCAATCACCACCACTCTCCAGGGATCTGATCAAGAGCAAAGTGAAGCTTTAAACTCTAAATATTTTTTCTGAGGGATTACTTTCAGAATTTGAGTTCTCAAAAGAGCCAGAATCACTGCTATTCCAGAAGCCTCAAATACAAATATTTGGTGAGGCAAAGGGGAAACACTGTGAGGTCTATATAAATAGTGCTAATAGTAATAATAGAAATGCTATATCTGTCTATTTATCTCTGTATAAATAGTACTATGGGGAGAAGGCAGGGAACTGAAGGGGGGAATGGAGGAGGAGAGAGCACCTGCACAGGTAAATAAATAATGGATTGTGCAAAATCAGATGTATCAAACAGCATAAATTTCCTTTCCCTCTCCTTATTCAGCATTTTATTTACTCCTTCATTTTAATTTCATTTGCTAGTCTGCATCTTCAGCAGCATACAGCACATCCAAGACAGAGGAATGCTGCTTTGGCCAGTACTGGACACCACAAGGATGTTTAAACTGCCAGGTCCAAAACCACAGCAGCTTCATTTGAGCCACAATTTACTCTACCTGACATTCTTATGTTGATCTACTGTTGATGCAATCCATAAATGCAATCCTCAATTTCATTTTTTGGGGCTCTGCCTGTTCAGCTCAGTTCATAAACAGCTCCCACGTTCAACTCACACTATTTATGTAAGTTTTGGGGCAGAGAAGGGAGACACTTTCATTTTTCAGGAAATACCATTAAAGTTTCCTAGGCTATAAATAAAAGGTGAAAGATAATAACCAGAGTTGCAAATTCCTTCTTGATACATCCCTCAAAACAGTTTATTTTACTTTGTCACCAAGTTAAATGAGTTCAAAACCTTCACCTAAGCAGTTCAAAAACCAGAACTATAGAAATGGATTTAGAATTCCAATTCAGTAACAAAACATATGCAGACAGAAACCTAAAAGAGTTTAGCGAAAATCTTTTTTTTCGCCACAGCTTTTCTTCTTTCTAGCCTTCCTACAGCATTAGTATCTGTCCAGCAGTTAATATTGATCTGTAAAGTTCCCCAAAGCTGCAACAAATATTAATTGATTACTTAAAAGCAGATTCAGGTACTGGGAAGAAAGGTGTTATAGAAGACAAAAGTACTTGAGAAATCCAGCTTTATGGTTCCATCAAACCATTCAGGAAATCCACAACTCTGAGGCTTGCTTTAATTAACTTCAGTGAACTCCGCAGAGTTACAGAAGTGGAGATTTTCATCCCCTGTTACTTATTTGATACTTTGTTCATTTTGGCTCCAAGATTTCCTCTTCATTTGGAAGGAGTTGAAAGACACACAGGGAATGATGTGGGGCGTTGTGGGGGAGAACAAGCACATGGGTATAGGTCTGGGAAATCAGAGTCTGTGGGACTTCCTTGAGCCACCTTCCTCACAGGAAACCAGCAGCTCTGAGGTGATGGGTTTTTCCCCCAGGGCCTGGACTTGGTTTCTGTGAAAATTCAGAGCATTGATTTAAACACATAAAATTCAAGTTTTCTGAAATTAGCAAAAGCTTTTGTCCTCGGTGTCTTTGGTTTTTACTTCCTTTTCTGTGAAGTGGAAATAGTAGCCTTCTGTCTCCAAGGAGCAGTGTGAGAAGGTATAAATCAAATGTCTGCTGAGAAACACCTCAGCATTGTATTGATGAGAGCCACGTCACAGACAATGGAGTGATGAACAGTTCCTTCCCACACCAAACCCTCTGGGATCCAGTAAGCCAGGCAGACAAACAGCAATTAACAGTAAGAATTAAATGAAGTATTGAACCTCTGCTCATTGGGTGAATTACATTATCTTGGTGGCCAAGACAAAGCACAGGTCTTGTGTTAAAAATTGCCTCTGTGTGTGTGATTGCACAGAATCCACTCACACAAGGAAGCCCAAACAAGGTTGTACTGGAAACATTAATTTGCTGTGTGATAACTTTTAAGTGTACGCCTTTGCCACCTTTAATTATATATTGCCTCTTTTTTTTTTTCCCCTGAGCATATTTAATACAAAATTACAATTACCTTCAGTAATCACACATAATTTTTTGTCTGGAATCAAGCAGTACCCAGTTGCTGTTCAACGACTGAGATCATCTCACATTTGTTTCATTCATATTCTCGCTCAGAATAAAATCAGCAGTAAACAATTCCAGCTTAATTACCCAAAATGTGTTTGCACTGCAAATAGTTTCCTCTGCACTCCCATTTCTCCTCTGCTGACACCGGCCCTGAGCAGGGAGCAGCAGAAACAATTGATCAGCGTGGGGATAGTTCCGAGCTGGAGATGATCGGGCAGAGACACTGCAACGGGAGATGCTGCCCTCACCAACAGAGACACTTTCTGCTGCCCCAGACCAGGCAGCCTGGAATAAAGCTGGGAATCTCCTTGGAAGGGCACTCTGGGATCCTGCTGACGGAGCAGGAGTCTCTGCACTGAGTGAGGACGTTCTTGAGAACACCTCACACACAAGGGCAGCCCACGCTCCTGAACAGACAACTCGAGGCCACGATGCTTAACACCACTTAAATCATCACCTCAGGTGTCCAGAATTTACCTGGGAAACTCAGCTCACCTGTCACCTTGCTCTTACAGAGGGCAATTTATTTTCCACAAAATTAAAGAAGGGAGAGAAGCTGTCCCAGGATGTTTGCAGTCCTTTGATGCCGGAGCTACCAGAGCTGCTCCAGCTGTTCTGAGCCACAGAGCAGCTTTTATCAGCAGTACCTGGCGTGGCTCCCTGTGGCTCTGCTTTGCTGTGCATGGCTCTGAACAAACCCAGTGCCCATCAATCACAGTGCCCCTAACCCTCAGCCTGCCTGCATCCTGTGCTAGGGAAGGGATTTACAGGGATAACACGGGAAAGACACTGAGCCAGCTGAGCACTTGGGGATTTCTCAGTGTTGGAGAGCTTGGGGTAGTTTTGTGTGCCTGTTTGTCTGCCTCACCATTTCAGCTCAAGTGTTTATCCTTAGATAAAATAAAATATAATTTTATTTTCTCTGACAAGCAGAAAGATTTTAATCATAACATTATATAATATTATGAAAGCATAGGAGGAATCTTTTTTAATTAATGCCCTAAAGTGCAGCTCATTCTTCTTTAGCACATCACAGGGAAAGCTTGTCATGTTAGCATGGAACTTGTGAGGAACAAAACCTCACTTGTGTTAGCCCAGCTAATCCATGCAGTGCCTGATAACATTTTTTCCTCTAGCCCATGGAAGTTATAAACTGCCCACATTGAGTGAAACTGTATTTCACAGTGAAATAATAAACAGAAAGAGTTGGCTTGATTCAGAGGTTTTCACACAAACCCAAAGAGAGCAAAGCTCCTGGCACTGTTAAACTGCAGCCCAGGATGGAGGCAGGAATGGCACAGAAGGTGTGTGGAAGTGGACTGCTCCATACACAGGCCACTGGAAAATTGTCATCCAGGACTTCATGAGGAACAGCTGCTGTAAATGTGGGACAATTTCAGTGCAGCAGCAAAGTCAGATATTGATCCAGCTTAGTCAGCATGACAATTAAAATATTCACCAGTAAAACAACAGGAGTATAAATAAAACAGATTATAAAGCTGGAAGGCAATTTCACATTAAGGAAAAAATCCAAGTAGCATCCTTGGGAGGGGTGATATTTAAGTGACAGGAAACAGATGTATTCATAAAGGGGTTTGGTTTTGCTTTTTAATTATAAAACTATAATGGCATATTTCAGAAACTTCAAGTAATTATTGACATTTCACATCTTTGACACTTGCTGGATTTTTAGTATCTGAAATTATGTGCGAATTTTGATCCACAGTAATTCTTATACCAACTCACCAACTAATCTGTTCTTGACCAAAGCCAGCTGTTCCCAATATGAATTATTCTGGACCCAACTCTCTCTGCTCTGCAATAGAATTCAGTGTTTTATGCTCTGATGTATTTTGTTCTTCAGTTGACATTAGGGCTTGGGGTATGGCCATAGCCAAGGAGTATAATGATGAGAGAGACCAGAGTTTAGCTGCAAACCTGAGAAGCCTGAAGGCAGTTCTGTAATCCCACAAAATGCTTTATTTTCACTTGACTGCCCTCATATGCTGCAACAAGAGATACTGAGTCAACAGATCCTGGTCCCTCCCTCTGGAACAGCAATTATTTACCATGAATAAATCTGTTCCAAAAGTCTCCTCTCACCAACAATTACTTGCCACGCTTTTATCGGCACCTCCTCCTCATCCTGAAAGTGGCATAGAGTGAGACAAAGGCCTTACAGCTTTTGAAAAGATAGCAGGGGCCAAATTAGACACACACAGGGCCAGAGGTGAGGGTTTAATCCATGCATGGATAATCTGTGGACTTTCTGGGAAAGGGAGGGGCCAGGGCAGCAGGTGAGCTCTCGGACATGGGAAAGAGTAAAGGTGGGACTAACAGTGACTGCAATGGAGATCCTCAGCCATATAGCTGAAGGAGGAAAGAAGATTAAGTTCTTCAGAACCAAACTGATGGATCTTAGATCTGTAAAACCAAGACATTCATATATAAAATTTGAAGATGGTTTGCTGTCACGAATTTAAGTAGTGTGGCTTGATGGTGTAAATGAGTTAAAATCCGTGTCCTGAAAATGTCAGATTATATACACTCTACACCCAGCAAATCTTGTCGCTGCCTGCTTTTCCTCCATCTGATGCAAAGCCTTAAAAATATGGATATGCTGAAATGCACAGACATATCTTAAAAACTACACAGAACTTCCTACCAAACAAGGGTCGGAGAGTCTGGAAGGAAAAACCTTGGCAGGTTTTCTTAATCTGTCTTGATGTTTCTGTATCAACCAAATTGATTCACAAAGAAAGAGCTAACACAGGACATGTAAGCAACCTGCACTCTAAACATCTGCCCCGGAAAGAGGCGCCTCAGAACTGCCTTGGAAGCAGCAGTTTTAAGGCACTTTATGTGGTTGTTTTTACAAATGGTGTAAGAACACGGGACATCAACAATCTCTGGTGAATACTATTTGGAGATACATTAAATATAAGCAATGAGCTGCTTAAGAATGATTTTTTGTCTCCCAGCTGAGTTGAAATGTAGAAATTCTTTCTTACTTCTACTTTCTTGTGAAGAGCAGCAAAGGAAAGACAAGCAATCAACACTCTGAGCAGCAGAAGTAACGAAAGCCGGCCTTTTGTGAGTTTATGCATCACTCCTGATTTATTCTGCTCCCTCACATCTACAACCCATCCCTTTATAATTCCTCAATCTCCAGCTGCCTCATTCCCTCTCTCTTCTTTTTCCTAGACTCGCAGCCCGTTCCACGTGTACAAACCATTTCTTTTTAGCCTGCTGAGTGGCATCTGCTCTGGTTTAGTTTGCAGCTTCACACACACTGACTGTTTAGCTGGCTGCTGCTTCGTGGTTCAGGAGAGGAGGCATCACCTCCAAATTAATGGCAAGGAAAATAAACAGCTTTGGAGTCAGCTCATGGCCGAGCCAGTAGTTCAGAACTCCACAGGGCCCCATGCCCCAGATCTATATCTTGTCAAATGTGGCTGAAATCGGCCAACAGACATCAAAGTTAATGGATTAAAAGGGATAGTGATAGATATAAATCTAGTGATAGGGATAAAATAATAGTGATCAGGAAGCCAAGGAAAAGGTTGTATAATATGTAGAAAAATCAAGAAAAATATACTGGCTCTTTTTTAGACAACACACCCACAATGAGTGTCTGATTCACAAGTAACATAAATCCACTCAGACACATTTTAAAAGAGAATGGAAAGAGAAGCACTTCTTGGCATTTGTTTTCCTGTATTCATTTTTTTCATGGTTCTCCACAATAGCTAAATGGAAAGCAAACCCCCTCCTCCTTCCATCTCAAGGCGTCTTTCAGACAGGTATTTGAATTTAACCTCAATTCCTTCCTGTGTGATACTCACTTGAGTCACACAAGTAGGACTCAAGTACGTGCTGTAAGGTACATTTCTAAGTAAAATGTGTCATTCTCTAAGTTAGGATGACATTTTCAGTGGTTCCCTGGGTTGATACTTTGGTCAGAGAGTAGAAACCTTGAAGCCCAGTAAAATAAAATATCAGCCCTGAAATAAAAGTAATGAGGTATTTGAAATCTGCAGAACATTTTCCATTGACTTCTGGGTAGTTCAATGTTTACAAATTCACATTGAGATGTGTTTTCAGAGAGAATTATACAGATAATACATTTTTCTTCATGCTTATATTCTTGATAAGGGTTTTTAACTGAAGTTACAATCAAATGCAACAGACCATCTACCTTATAGAAGCCGCTTATTTTACACATTTTCAGAACTAGGAATTCTGTCTGAATACCAGATGCAAAATCAGTAAAAATGCCTCTTTAATGATTGCCAATTGAGATGTGTTCAAAGTGGTTTCAATCTCTCATCTGCAGCCTGGCTGCTCATTCTGTTTGATACTAGCACTGTATTACTAAAATTTCCAGCAGTTTGCTATTTAGTGAAATTCTAGCAGCATTTTATTGCTCCATCAGAATTAACACCCACTTGTGCTATTAAACTCCAAGACAGAAACATTATCTTGCCCTAAAGTCAGTGAGAATTAAATAATACACAAACAAACAACCTGTCATTTGAATACCGGAATAACATTTGAATATTCTCTTGCTGGTGAGCAGAGCTAAAAGGACTGTGTTTGGTTTCAAAGCATTTTGGTTCATTCAGGGGACACTGGGGATGACAAGGACTCATTTTCTCGCTAGTGTTGTCTCACTGACTGAGGGCAGGACAGAAAGGGGGAAATTTTCCCAGAGCAGCTGTGGCTGCCCCTGGATCCCTGGGAGTGCCCAGGGCCAGGCTGGACATTGGGGCTGGGAGCAGCCTGGGACAGTGGAAGGTGTCCCTGCCCATGGCAGGGGGGTTGGAACGAGATGATTTTGAGGTCCTTTCCAGCCCAAACCATTCCAGGATTCCATGAAATTTACTTTTTCCCGAATACAAGACACACAGACTTTCCCATTCCACCCAAGGACAGAGTGCCAGGTCCCAGCTCCGGGAGGCAAATCCCTCTCAGGGCACCAGGACATTCCCACCAGGGACCATCGGCTGACGGGTGCGGCCAGCGAGGGGCAGGAACCTCCCAGCATCGGATTTCTCTCTCCTGCTTTGGCTCCCCACGCCCACCTCCGCTGCCCAGGGATATCACAACAGAAGCAATCACATATGTGTTCTTCAAAAATTATTTTTGAAAGAGGCTCATTACAGATAAACCAAATCAGTACCAAGGCCTCCTGTCCCTTACATCTGTTATCTGTAGCGGCAAGAAAGACTCCTCTAAAGATTAGCAAACCTTTCAAACAATAAGGTTCCAAAATACTTATATGAGCAGTTTTATCACATATTTTACAAATGGGAAAACTGTAAGACACCATTTGACAAGATTGTATAAAAGTATGCAATCGCTGTAGAACATTTACCCTAAAGTGCCTCTTCTAAGGACGTGCAGCAAGTGAAAACTAAGAATAAAAAGAAGCAGAAAATCCGTCAGTCCAAAATAACCACATCAAAGAAAAATTTTATATTAGTCCCACCCAGATTGCAATTCCTGGAAAAAAAAATACTTTGGAAGCGTCAAACTGAAATAACATTTTGGTTCAAAACGTTTACTGGAAGGAAAAGGGGAAAAAAAAAGTGGTTTAGAACTATTCATGCATCCAAATTATCTGGGGTATTTTCCTATTAGAAAACCTAAAAAGTTCTCTTCATTTCCTTTACTTGGTAGTGTTCTCCAAAACAGGTAGTAACTGATGTTCTAAAACTGTATAACCTAAATTCCAACACCTGTGGTGGGAAGCATATACAGAATATTAGCATGGAATTCAACTGGGACCTGTGCTCTGTGAACAAACATTCAGCAAATCATTTCCAAATCGTTTCCATCTACAGTGGAAGGCTATTTCCTAAACCATCATCTCTCATTTCACTGCATTCAAGTGACAATGCCACAATTCTCCTTTTCTGAAACAAAAACTACTCCTTTCAAAGGAAGGGAAGAGGAAAAACATCAAAGGATTTCCTGTGCTTGACATTTTTACTGCATGTGCTACAAAACATTCCCTGTATATCAACACTCCAGCATTAATAGTGGAAACAGTTTCTTAATCTGACCTTGACAATACTCCATTTCTTCAAAGTTAATAATCAATTGAGGATATTTCTGGAGTTTCTGTAACTCGTGAAAGTTTTTATACTCAGCACTTTAAGTAAAGTTTTAAAAAATAAAGACACAGTAACAGAAAAAAACCACCTGAAAATATCTCTCAGTGCTTTGCTAATAACTGTTCTACGGTAAATTAACTGACTTTTTTTCTATGTATTTAACAGCTTCTAATTCAATCTGTATCAGTTTTCTCTGTTCTCCGAAGGCAGATTGCTGGGCGGTGTAAAAGGGAGTTAATTAGCTATAAATACCAAACAGCACCCAAATAAAAAGGATCATTATTAACATACAGTGAACAGCTGGGCCATTTGATAAGTTGGTTTTGTTTCTAACAGTGCTCCTATCCAGCCATTTCCTAGACTGGAGAAGGCTTTTCTCTTTACACAACTAGCTCTGTGAAAACCAGACCTGTTCTACACATGGAAGGCCAAAGAGGAAACGAGCTGTATTTTTGTAAGGATGGATAAATTTTGTGTTAGATTGAATTAATAATATTTTTTTCACTAACAGCAATACTAGTAACGCAGATGAAAGAATTAATGTAGGAAGCCATCACTAGATTGTGACAGGGGCTAAAAGTGTTGCTGGATGAGTTTGTATTTATTATTATCACAATTAAAAAAATATTACTTTATTTACCTTCTTAGCTAAATTTAGAGCTATTGAACAGTACTAGATCAATGCCTGCAGAGAGTTACACTCTCATACTTCCTCTGTTGAGGTGGTGTAATCTTGAATTAGAAGAGATTATAGGAAAAAGCAAAGCTTGAGAATGAAGTTTTCCAATACCACACACCAGTCTGCCCTTCATTTTCAGAAGTGATTGATCATGTAGAAATCTGATGCTAACCTAAAATTATTAAAATACAAACTGTCCCATCCATAAAAAGTGGAAGTTTAAATCAACATAAAAGAAGTTACCAGAGTTTTAATTTCCCATGCTCACTGATATCCCTCATGGATGTTTTATGAATGAGATCCAGCTTACGCCACTGAAATTGCACTCCAAATCCAGATGTTGTTTGAGAAATCACATTAAAAGTTATTTCAAAATGCACTGAAGTCATTGCTCCAATTAGCTGCCAGATGTTCTAAGTCATCACCACTATCAAAACTTATTAAAGATTAATTTCATTCCTATTTGATAAACTGATTGAAGACTGGATTCTCGTGGCTTTAGACATAAAACTGCCTGGAACTGGATGGGGAATTGTGGATTGTCTCACCAACCAGGGACCGGATTTTCAATTCTTTCAGCTACAGCTACTGGCCTGAGCTGTGAAACCGAGCTGCAGGAGCCTCTCTGTTGTGGAGCCAAATTTCTCTGACACCCAGTCATAATGTTTGCTGCCTTCAGTGCCAAATTGACTTTGGGCGTTTGGCAGAGGGAGTCCTGAATAAAGGGTTGTTAACTTAATTCTAAGCTACAATTTCAGCACAGAATGTAATGATTGACCTGCATCACTCAGTGGCTATGAGCAGTTTGGTCATTGTCACAGTGCAGTCACCACACACACATAATCCCTGGCATGCAAAGCAAAGCTTCTCAAATTTACAGGAGAGAAGATCCTGCAAGGCTCTGTGGGGCTTTGTTGCCAGGTGGGGTTGATCCATAACAAAAATTAAAGCAAAATGAAAAGTCATCATATTCACTTGGCCTTCAGCTGTCACAACACTTCCTAAAATTGGGACTTATTCATATGGAACTTTTCTGTTTCTTTTGTAAGAGACTGAGCATTTGCATTTTCAGGGTACAGGAATTCTTTTCACATACAGAATGTCCTTGTTGCTGGATTTTTCTTATCAAAATTTGGTATATCCTTAATTCATATAAATACAAAGGTGAAAATTAAAACATCTTATGCCTTGTGTCCCTCTGGTATTTGCAATAAGCATGAATCTGAATACGAGGAGAGAATTTCAGGGTAATAGAGATCCCACTTATTAGTGAAATGCATAAAGTATTGTCATAAGGAGACTTTTGACAGAGTTTCTATGGACAGAGGAAAGATTCCATCATTCCATTGGTATTCCCAGGATCCCACAGCTCTCCCGTGTGCCACTGAAGGAATTTACCCCTGAGAAAAGGTATGGTAAAGGTTAATACCACCCATATGTGGGATTTTACTGTCATGCCCTTACAAAAACACCCTGTGGAGGTCAAACTGACCAA
The DNA here is from genome assembly GCA_013398055.1 of Ifrita kowaldi. NCBI lineage: Eukaryota > Metazoa > Chordata > Aves > Passeriformes > Cinclosomatidae > Ifrita > Ifrita kowaldi. The sequence goes on from VZRS01003572.1 coordinate 343,849, forward strand.
CCAGGACCTGCAGAAACAATACCTTGATTTTGTCCTTCTAGCTATTTTCTTTCCTGCAAAAAAAGTACTGGGGGGGAGGAAAGGCGGGGGGGGGAAGCAGTTTTAAGGAAGCACATGTAACTTTCAAACCCTTAAACTGTGCCACTGTAAAGGAAGACACACTGCAGCAATCCAGAGGAGACAGTGTTTTTAAAATGCTCTTTTTTTTTTTGGTACCCTCAAGATTGTCATAATGAAGATGCAGTTTTCCATATTTTTTGTCCCATATTGTTCCCGTTATTATATTTTATCTGGATGAAATATTGCAATTGTAGGACATGGCATTTATTTTCCCTTATCAACATAAACACTTTTCTGGACACTCCAACCTGTACAAAATGCCTATGGAGATGACTAAGTGTGATCACAGTCACTACTGAAATCATTTCAGGTACAATAGAAAATGGCAGTTTTCGTTCTAGAAGTGAGCTATAAAATTATCCCTTTCTTAGGTTGGTATGTGATTTTTGAAACCTAGCAGAGAATAAAAAAGGGCTTGCTAATAAATGACCTTTCCCTCTCAAATGATCTGCAAAACCTGAACAGATTCAGCCCACGGTGTGAGGTTCACCTTTTAATTCATATGTTTAATTACTCATTATATTATTACTCAACTTTCAGAGCTGTAGACTTGAAATAGAATTCTAAGAAGGTTTAATCGAGCTGTAGCTCTTTCATTGCAGCTCTAGTGAAAGCTGCTGGAGTTTGGATATGGGAATGAGAGTAGGATTTCAGTCCCTGGCCCAAGCTGCTCTGGGTGTGCTGACAGCGAAATCAGGACATCAGGAGTCACTGGGACAACCCACAAACAGGTTTAATTTCTTGACCCCCAGCTGCACTTTATTCCTGAGTGTTTTGACAGCACAGCATATTAACCAGAAACTAAGGCAAGGAAAGTTTTGCCTGGGGCAAAAGGAATTTGAAAGCTCAGAGTACAAAAGGAAAATGAGAATTTTTCTGCCTTCCTACTCATAATTATTAAAAGACAGAGGTGGGCAACAACTGGAAGAAGAAAATGTGTCTGCTGACGAGGCACAGCACCAAAATCCATCCTGTTTCTTACATATCACAGATAGCATCAGCTTTTACTCAGTTTTTGAGTCCAACCCACTCTCCTGATATATCAAAAGTAATTCTTCATCTAGTGGCAGTTCAGAAGAAACATAAAGCAACGTACTTTAAAGCTAAACAAATACCAGGCACTTAGAATAGCTGTATTTAGTTAATTGTGAAAGAAAAATAGCACATCCCCCATCCATTCCCCTTACATCTGCTCCCTTGACATCCTTACATCTATTTACATCTTTACATCTCTTCCCTTTTTGAAATAGGACTGACTTTGTTGCTCAAAATTCACCATTGTGCTGTCTGAAAGGTGTTATCTCTGAACAGAGAGTGGGGCCGGAGAAAAACTTCTGCAGGAAGAACAAAGTCCTCAAAGAGGAACAAACACAAAGGACATGAACATCTGAAAATTGATGCTCCTTCCTGCACAGCCTTTCCAGCACTAAAAGAAACACAGTTTTATGGCACTGCTCACTATCCTGCCTTCTTCCCAGTCTCTTTGTCTTTATTTTTTCCTCACTAATTCAGTGATTAATTTGAATCCATTAGCTCATTATATGTTTTATGTTGCACCAGCCCCTTGCAAACTCTGCACAGTCGTGTTCTGTTCTGTGTCATTATAAAAATGTCTATATAATTATCAATAACTTAGGAGCAAATGGCATGTCAGGTGTATAATACATAAAGAGGCCTTTGGATAATAAAGCAAGCACAAAAATATATTTATTTGCTTAAAAAATGCCACCTTGAAGTGCAAGCTCCATCTTTCTATGAAATGAAAGTTATATATTACCTCTAAATGTGTAAATGTTCAGACACTACAGTAGTAAGTGCATTAAGAAATAAAAAGGAAAATATATTTGATGTTGCCATTATCTGTTCTTCAGTTTGTACAGGGAGAGAATTTGGAGAATAATTTTTAAAAATCTACTCCATTTGCATTATGGTTCATTATTAGCAACTCAGAATGTTACATAGACTTTTAATTGACACAGAACAATGTTTTATTTACTATTTCTTTATCATAATCATGTCCTATTTGCCTGATTTTCCAACTCTAAATTAAGTAATATATCAAAAATTATTTCAATTAATCTCTAATTTTAAATCTCCACGCAGCATTATTACAAGATTAATGTGATTAATTTCAATTTCCCTATTGCTAAAAATCATCGTTTCCACAAGAAACAAAGATCTTGTGTTTCTCCCCATGGACTCTTCAGTGCAGGCACAGGTTGTGCCTGGAGACCTCTGGAGATTCCTCTCACCCAAATTCTCCTCTGGCTTCAAAATTAAATGTGGCAAAGAGAGGTGTCTGGGAAAATGCCACGTATATTAAACTGAAATTCAGCAAATAGGAGGATGAAAGGAGAAATGGGAAAACCAGAAGGGCTGAAATACAGACAGTAGGAAAACCCCAAGACTGAAGTACGTAAGAATGATAGAATTATTAGATGACACAAATTTTTCACATTTCTATAAATCTCTGTATGCATTTTGCAAATCTGACATTTACAAAGTGATAAAAAACTGGAGGCCGTCTAAACTAAATTACATAAAGAAATGTCAGACCTTTAAGAAGGAAACCACCAAAGAATCCAACTAGATCTACTTTAAGTGTATGTTTGCAAAGGAGCTGAGGAAGGGTTAGATTGGCAGTGCAGGAATAGGGGGTAAAATGAACAATTCTCTCTTACTGGAATGATATAATGCTGACCATTTTTAATATCACTCTAGGAAACAAAATGGGTATAAAATTTATAGCAATGTGATGGAAATTTCCCTGTTCATGGCAATTTGAGTTCATTCCTTTTGGGATTGTCACAAGAATGAGAGCAATGCAGATGGATCTCAAAAGCCATTTCAGAGAAAATTTTCAGGTTCTTTTGGAAATATAAACTACATTAGAAATACAATATAATCCAGTAGAAACGAATCTCTAATGATGAAACAACTAAGAGGAAAATACTGGTTATCACAAGAAGAGATGCTTTGATATGCCCCTTCAAAGAACCAGTGTTTCTTTTTGGGGCGTTACAAGATTTCCTCAAGCTTTTGTTCTTTCATGGGTTTCCTTCTGGATTTTTTATGTTTTTTTAATATTAGTGTTATTTTTACTAAAATATTTATTTTGGGTATCTTAATAAAAACCTTAAAACTTGTGCTTGAGTAGTTTTTTGTTCCATGTAGAAAATTCTGAAATTCTTAAAAATAATTTCACACCTTAAGGAAGTGATGGTATATATGTCAATTTTTTCATAAAATAATGTTTTTAAGAAAAATTGGAATTGCACAGACAAAAGTAAGAGCATGCTCCAGTGAAATGAAAAAACAATAAATTAAAATCTTCTTACAAGTCATTCCCTTCATGTTTTATTTCTCATTCAGTAAATCAGCAATCCATGGATTTTCACCTGTAAAATACTGCTGCAGGAAATTGCTCAATATGAATTATAAAGAGGACAGTTTAGTTAATTAAAAGTTTGAGTGAGTAACAAGTTACTTAGACAACTAAATCCCAATTTGAAGATAATTCATCCACTTTGCCTGTCTCATGAAAAATTAATAGGAAAAGTCTCATATAGACTTTAAATCACTTCTGCAGGTATGGTTTGGTTGGGTTTAAATGTGCTTTACCAAAACTCATTTGCTTTTTAAAAAGAAATAATTCTGTACCCAAATGCTTTTTGATGTCACCATATTCTGAACTGCTCCATTTCTGCTGTCAGGCTGTGGCAAGAGACAGCAGCCTAATGACAGCACCTAATTCATGCTGGTGTGCCCAGAATTCTGTTAAACAGCACCAGAACAGCCCTGCATGTCTTGAATTATCTGTTTCATAACAATTATCTGTTTCATAACAATTATCTGTTTCACACCCAGCAGCAGTTTGTCTCTGAGGTCTGGGGGAGTTGGATCCTGGCAGGACAGGTGCCAGTCAGGACAAGAGACCAGAGAGCGTGGCACAGACCCATTGCAATGCCAAAAAATACCCAATAATGAGGTAAATATGGCCCAGGGTGCTACTGTGGAATTAAAATAGTTCCACACCTTCTCCAGGTGGAGTTGTTGGGGTTGTCACAGCCCACGCTGGCTTCTCTCTGGACAGAATCTGTTGAGCAAATTCTGTTAACTCCGGGATTCCCCCTGATCTTGCCGGGAGTCAATCCCAGTGTGACAGAAATGCCACAGGATTCCCTTGGCCTCTCATTATTCCTCTCCCCTGGAGCAGTCCCAGGATCAGGCTCAACAGCTTTTTTAAGTTCCCCACTGCTCTCCCTCTCTGTTTTTATCCTAAGTGAGATGTTTCTTCCAATTCATTTCTCTGCACTACTCAACACTCTCAAAGTTTTATAAAAAGGAGCATTATTGGCTTACTTCCCTCGATTTAACTGAAAACTGAAAAACAGAGCTTGGAGCCAGCACTTTCCTGCTGGAAGGCATCCACTGCTCAGAATGAAACGCTGTGCAAACCTTCTCCAGTTGTTCTTCACAGTTCCTGAAAGGCTCTCAGTTCTGTTTCTCACTCAAAGTGTATTTTTCTGCCATTCTTCTGAGCTTTCAGTTGGATTGGGGAACTAGTGCTGAATAAAAGCTTTCCCAAACAGGAAGGTTCAGACTTTGCATGTTGCAGGAACAGGGGCAAGGAGAACAAATATTACTTGAAAACTGTAAGTGCTCATAATTGTATATGAGTATTTGTAAAACAGATACAGAGCCAAGGAAATTTTCATCTATACAGAACTGATTGAAACAAATTGGTTTTCTAAAATTAACTTTTACAGAATTTCCATTATGACCTTACAAAGTGTAGGGTTTTTCTGAAACATCCATTGGAAGGATACTAGAAATTCAAATGACATTATTACAAAGACACAAGGCAAAAAGAGAAGCCAGAAAAATAGGACAGAAAGATGAAAAAGACATGAAATTAAGCCAGAGGAAATAGCAAAATGCTATGGAATCTATAAAAATATGCAATGTATGTGTTTAATTCCTCCACTAGGAGGAAGAATTTTTTTTTTTTTGTGACATTCAGTGAAATTTAGCATTTTGTTATGTGAAAAAATAAACCTTAAACTGTTGAGTCGTTCCATATCTGGGCAATGGTACCATAAAAAGAAATTTTCTCTGTGGTGTCCCAGTCTAACTCAGTTGTAGCAACCTGGGCTCTACCAGGTTTCATAAGGACAGCACTAAAATGAGGAAAACCAGCGCAAATGACTCTGCAAACACAGATTTTGCAGTGCTCCACATGACCCTGGGGCTGTGGTGGGACTCAAACAGAGCCAGCACTCAGAGGGGCACTCAAAGGTGAGGAACAAAGGAGCAAATATCCAGAAATTTTCCAAGGAAATTCAAGGGTTTCTATTATTTTTCTCCTTAAAAGACTAAAACGAGTATAAAGAAACCATTTCTGCATAGGAAAGCTTTCAAAGCAGGAACAACTTCACATTTTGCAGGTCAACCTTAAAAACATGAGGAGTTCATGAAGAGAACGGGAGAAGCAATCACAGCAGATCTGCATTAGCATCAAAAACCCAAGGTAAAATGAAAAGCCCCTCGCACATAACTCCTCACGCCACTTTATGAAATCCTCTGTGCCAAGGCCACAAATACAATTACACTCAGATTCCATCCCTTGATTGTCTCATGGCCACTTAAAAGCTGATTAATGTCACTGTTTGTGAGAAAACAATCACCCACTCTAGCTGGCTCTTTGCTCAAAACCTGTTTGCTTTTCTTTGACCTGAGCTTAAATTAATGTGAGCGTGCCAGGAATCATCAAAGCCAGTTTCTGTGGATACTGGCATAAACTGAGATGAACTCCCTTTGTTTCAGGAGCATCCTGGATATGATAAAAGCATTTGTGCTCCAGTTGCAGTACTCAAGAATGTAAACAATCTCAGACACATCTAACCAGTTCACTTTCATTTTTAACAGGTGAAAGGCATTGGCATGAAACCTGTATTTCTGCCCCAGTTTTGTGTTTTAAAATATTGTGAAACCAGAGAGCACAGTAGAAAGTCCCCTCTTGTCCCTCAGTGCCTATAGATTACCTCTGAGAAGAACAAAATTCCAAACCCTGCCTTCTTTTTCACTCTGTACACTGATACCAATAGAAACCAAACATGCTGATCAAGATACACGATTGCTAACGAGGCACTTCTTCTTTGCCAAATTAGACTCCAAACATAAAAGTTAAAAACTGGAGTCAGAAATAACTGACTATCCAAATATACTGCTAAAGTGATATGATTAATATTCCTTGTACAAAGTTATTTATTTAAATGTATTTATTTAAAATATTTAACCAGGAAATTACCATCAAGATTAAAAGAATTACACTTAGCCTACAGCAACAATATGCTAACACTGCCAGCACTTAGAGGCTAATGATTTACATTGGGGACATATCTAAGCACAGCAGATATTAGCAAGGATGTCATATTAGGGATGTTAGGAGGAGAATTTACCCACGTGTGATGAAAGTGAGGCAAAGAGGACAATTCACGTGCAGGAGCAGAGGCACTAATGGGAAATTCTCCAAACAGACAGTGAAATACACGAGGATGCAATGCTCGTGGCAGGGGTTGGAACTGGAGGAGGTTTAAGGTCCCTTCCAGCCCAAACCATTCTGGGGTTCTGGGATTCCATGAATGCAAATCCTCCTGGCGAGTCCCAAATGGCTCTGGTGGAGAAGGTGACACAGGGTTCAGGGCTGTAACTGGGCATGTTGGACCTAATTCAATTCTATCTTGCGAACAGGAGCATTTCATCAGTGAAGGCTCTTTCCTTACGGCGCGTGTGCCCCTCTGTGCCAGCCTGCAGGCTGATCTCGGCGTGCAGAGGAGCACAGCCAGCCTTTGGAAAGGCAACGGGAATGCTGGCAGGAGCTGCTGATCCCCCTGGAAGGTGGGTGATGTTCAGCCCGGGGTGTGGCTCGGCGCTCAGGGAAGAAGGCAGGAGTCTCTGGCTCTTTTGTGCAGCCCGGAGAAAGACTCCACGCTCACGCTGGCTGAAAGGTGAGTACATCACACGTGCCAAGCTCCTGAGCCCCACAGCTTTTGTTGTAATGGTTTGCTTACTTATCACTTTTGGGGAGATGAGAAAAAATTTAGTGTAGGTATTCTTACATCAAGAGAAAGAAAATCAATAGCCTTTTGCTAAGGCCCCAAATTATTTCTCTTCAGACACATCTTGCCTGCACTTGTCCATCCCTGGCCTTGCAGAGACATCCTGAATCACCCAGGAATTCCCTCCTAAGCTTTTCCATACGCTGCTCAAGGACACTGTCACTGTTTACCCTGGGAATGACATCCTGCCCTCACTGGGAACAGGAATCTGGAGTACAGACTGTGCTAATAGACAAAACACGTTTTAAATAAAAACATGGAGAGGTTCTCACCAAACCCCTCTATTCACCTCAGTTTTTAAACTAATATCCTGTTGAACTACAACATTCTGCAATTTCCATGTACAGAGTAGACTTCGTCCTCTGGAAGATTAAATGTGTGCTCTGTCATTGAATGCTGGTCTGCATCATCTGCAATATCCTTCAGCGACAATTCCTGCACATTAATAGCAAAACAGTTTCCAATGCAGGGAAGTAAATATTTAAATTTAAACATATTTCTTTTCCCTAGAAATTTACAAAAACTCAGCTCTGGCTCAGGAAATGCCTCAAGAACTGATGGGTGGTACTTGGAAAATGCTTACAGGGACCCCCACTGGCTGTGCTCCCGTCATTGTCGCCGTGTTTTCACTGCTGTCCCTGTAGCAGTGCACTCTACACAATAATAGAAAACATTAAAGCCATGATAAATGGGGAAGTCTTTGATAAGAAGTAGTGCAGACTCAATTACATCTTTATACATTCATATTTTGAAATGATGTTTTTCCAAACTGGAAATTTTAGATAATGAGAAGAGGGGGAAAGTTGTACAAAGCAGAAGAGAAAAAGGAATCCATTTAATTTGTGTTACCAAATGCAAGAATGTGATTTATAGATAGCAGGTAGTGAAGGACTCTGGAGTCCTGTGAGCAAGACAGCACTGATAACACAAAACTTAAAAAATACAATTCCTCTACAATATTCCCTATAAATACTTTCCTTTTCATAGAGGCAACAAATGTTTCTGTACCAATTATGTTTTGATGCCAGTCTCTACTGTTTGCACTTGACTTTTCAGCTCCCATCCAAGTTTACAGTTCTCTGAATGCAAATGGGATTTTCAGAACAGGAAGATGGAAACCTGGGCTCTCTTTCTCTATTGTTTTCCTTTAAAAAATATTTTCAAAATAAGGTAATAAATTTTACTTATCTCACTATTGAGAAGATCTCTACTTCATTAAAGTTAAACTGTGGAAGTGCCATTTGGCACAGTTTGTTATAACCTAAGTAGTGTCCTGGCTCATTCCATCCCTCCCACCCCAGGGCATGATGAGCACGCAACACAGCAGACAAATCCCAATTTAAACAGAGATAAATTATTAAAAAGCACTTCTATAGGAGACCATTTTCCGAGAGTGGTTCCAAATGATATAAATCACTTATTTTAAGAGCCCTTTTTCCCCTGCCAATTCTGTTTCCTCTGCCCGTGTTCATGTGGTCATAACACAATATTGTATTCAGAGAGCTTAAAAAATCCCATTTTTCAGCTCCTACAACTGCTAACACTAATTAGGAAAAGAATTGATTTGGCATCCACATTTAACACATCTCTAAGCATAAAAATTATCTTATCTGGGGATACTTGGCATTTATGAATAAATGCAATACAGTTTATAATACATCATTCTGGACATGTTTCAGTCTACCTTTAAGAAAAATCTACCTATTTCAATCTTGTAAATTCTGCTTTATCTCCCAATGTCACCCAGAAGAATTGAGAGAATAGTAAGAAATGGAGTAGGGAGCTCATAAGAACAAATTGGATTTCTAATTTAAAACTGGAATCAAACCCATTATTCAGTGCTGTATTATTTTATTCTTTTGGAGAAGGGCAAAACCGTTCAGCTTCTAAGTTATATATAGTTTTCTACTTCCCCTCCCTACTGACAAATAGATTAGTTGAGGCAATTTCTCTCCATTAAAGGTTTTGCACTTGACACTGTAATGCAGCCACTGTTCGAGTTACCCTTCAGGGGAGCCCTTTTTAATCCAAGGTAACAGAAGGATTTGCATTTGTCCCTTCAGTGGAACACAGCCCTCATTGCTCCCTCCCCTTGCCCCGGCCGATCCCGCCCAATCAAGGAAACAAAACATCGCTGGGGGTTTTTTCTGTTAGAAAGCTAATTTAGAAATTTACGCCAAAACAATTAACAGGAGCTTTTGAGGTAAAAATAAAAGCTAAGAAAAATAAATTTATTTTGAGGACAGATTAAGGAAGTGTCAGATTCTGTGAGCTGTAATGACAGACTAAGGGGCATAATTTATGTACAGCTGAGCAGGAAAGAGGGGCAGGAGACTTCTCAACACAAGGGGAGAAATTTGTTTTTTTCTTAAGACTTACCCAAGTTCAGATTGGAACTGTAAAAGCCAAACCCATAATATATTATGTAATACACAGTGATCCTGGAAAGAATTGCCCTTAGAATGACTTATTTAAAAAGAACAGATTTTAAAATAAAAACACGAAGAAGACAGAATTAATGTAATTAACATAGAGAGAGATCCTGAAATGTATCTGTTCTTCATGTAACTATTGACACCAAAACTGATATTATCCCTCAGGGAATTCTGGATGACCTAACTGTGCCAGCCCAGGCTACTGACCCACTGGTTTGCCTCTAAAAAAAGATTCCTATTAAGACTTCACTAGGAAAGCATGACAACCTCTGAAGAGTCCCTGCCAAAACCTTATTTCTTCAAAATTGTTTTCTCTTAATTCTGACTCAGAGTAGACATTTCTTTTTTGTTTGCTATCAGCCACAGAAGCCAAATTTTGGCTAGTGGCAGCTGGAGCAAACAGCAGATTAACCATGGTGAAAAATGTGGTCTTTAGGATGCACTTTGCAAGATTTCTTTAAAAACAAATAAACAAAAATAAAATATATGATTCTCCACTAAACCATACATCACAAAGCAGAAATATAATGATTTTATCTGTAATTAATTCAATTATTAGTGTTTAGATAAATGGCAATGAGCATTTACTCACAGAAATCTTGTGTTAACAGAGACTTCTGCAGGGAGTATCCTCCTAGGTCAGTGAAACACCTGCAGTGATGGCACAGTAAATCTACACACAGGAAATTTTACCTGTTCCACAATGGCCAGTTCAGCCATCAGACTGCTGATCTACAATCTGAGATACTTAGGGTACTCCACAGTTTTCCTTTCCTTGCTCAGCAACAAAGCCAGGTTCAGACATGGAACATTCATGGGTAACTGATTCCCAATTGTTTCAGTTCAAATTTGGCATTCATGATCTTCATCATTTCATGACTCCCATTCATTGTGAAGTAGGGATAATATCTCTTTCTCACCTCCTATGTATGTCATAATTATACACAATATGTCTGAATTAATGCAATTATTACTGCAACCCCCCCTTCTTTGAAACAGAGATCAGAGAAGCACTTGGCAGTTTCCATATAAGTCACAGTACAACTATGGCAAATATGATTTCTTGATTGCAATTCATTTACTTTGCCCCAAAAGAGCTGAATGAATCGTTCCTAGCTCCTCCACAAAGAGAGATATCCAAGGATTCTCTAGATTCTTTCAATGATAGGCCCAGTCAAGAGCTGAATAATGCTTTTGTGTCTCACTGAAATGCTAACCCCAAATTCTCACTGTCCACAAAGCTGGTTCCTATTTTCTTCTCTGCAAGACAAATCTCATTCCACTTGACATGGAGGTATATATTCAATAACAATGTCAAGTTTGAATTCTACCTCTGCATTAAATTTAATTTTGTGCGATATTTATTAAATCACTGGATAAATTCCCCACACAGTACAATAACCAGGATTATGCCTTTTGTCTCTCATCCAAAACAGATTACAGTATTGATTTAGATGAAGTAATAAGAGGAACAACTTTTGCACACCCTAAAATGGCTTGTGTGGGAGTGCAATTATTACAGGAGGTATCACACCTACCCCACACTGCTCTGTTGTTTACCAGTGCTACTGTGAGACAAGTAAGAACAGGTATAAAAGGAATTGTAGGAGAAAAAAATGCAAATCTATTACAGTAATTTCATGTACATGTCAGAAAGAAAACACACTGTTTAAAACACTTGAAGTTTTCTGGTATGTGCAAGGAACTGGGACGTGAACAAGAAACTTTCCCAGGAAAAAATTGCATACTCAATTATTTTCTAATCATATTAGCAGCTCTTCTTTGTACCTATTCCAGCTTGAAGTGATTTCCTTTAAAAGCTCATGATCAGAGTGGTGAATAAAAGTTCAGCTGAGTTCATCACCAATGTACATGTAGACAATGAGTTTATAGTGGCAGTATTTTTCTAACACCAAACACATCGTGGTATTTAATGCCGAGCTGGGAAATACCAGCTTTTTTGACAATGAAGGCACAGGAAGGCCAACTGGCAGATAAAGGGCACAGACATTGCAATTATTCACTCTGTTGCATCACCAATTTTCAGTGCAATGCCGGAAAATCGGAGTCCTGAGCAGGGGGTGAGATGTGCACAACCCTTTAGAGGGCACAAACAGCACCTCAGGATTAAAAACTCCACAGTACTGTCAGGACCCACAGCTGGATCAGCCCCAGGAGATGAAGAGTCTCAGATCCTGCCCCCGGGCATGTGTTACAAATGCACAGTTCTGCTCAGAAGCCTCTTTACAGACAGAGAGGAGCTTTGCAGAAATGAGCTAACAGGACACAGATTCAAGGAAGGGAAATGGTGGTGGAAGCAGTGCAGTTATGGGGGTTAGAGAGATTTTTAAAGACTCAAAGGCCTAATTTTGAGCTCTGCCTTACTGAAAAAGGTCTAAACCTTTACTTCCCACCTCCCAGGAGAGGCCACTCTCTTCCTCTCTCTGACACAGAGCAAACAGAAGATACATTTAGACAAAAAAATAGCAGCAGGGGAATTTAAGCTCTGTACCCTATGAACTCCGTATTTAATTCTGTGCTACCATAACTTGGATCTCTGAAATCCCCAGGTACAGTCTAAACCCTGCATTTTCATCCTCCTCTGCTGGGAATCTCAGCTACAAACTGGGTACAACTCAGTGGAAGTCTTGAGTCAGGAAGACTCAATTCTTACCTATTAATTGACAGCATCACAACTAAGTAAGAAATTTAACTGCTTTGAGTCAACGTAGTTCTCTTTAGTCAATGCAATTTTAAATGCCAAACATTAATAGTAGGAGGAAATTTTTTTAATAATATAATGTTCCATGAAAGTTACAGTCACCTTGGTCTTCTGAAATAAGTTTTGCAACCTCAAGGAGAGCAAACCAGGAGAGTTCCAGTGAGCTATTAGTGATTAGATCTTTCATTAAAAGGCACTTCTAGCAGGAAACAATCCATTGCCACAAAAACAGTGGCATGTGTAGCCACAGAAAATAGTCCAGTCAAAGGTCAGCTGGGTCCTCAGTGCGAAGAGACTCCCATATTTTGATGGGATAACTGCAGTCTTTCAGAATGGAGCATTCACTCAGCCTTGGCCCCGAACCTCCCCCTGTTTAAATTATCCCAACGTGAGAATAAAATTTTTATATCAATAGCAATAAGCCACAAGTCTTGATAATGATGACAGTCAAACAGACATCAAGCCATAAATACCGAAAACAGCAGAGCATTTTAGGAACAATAGAGAAAACAAATAAGCCCAAAAGCCCAGATTTTTCCTGGAATTGACTGAGAATCACCCGGCAATCGCCAGCAACAATGCACGGGGTGGGGGATGTGGCTTCAAACCTTTGAGCTGAAGGCTTGAAGATAACATTTCATTTGTTCAAACACACTGCAGTGGGTGCTTCTTTCCCCCATTTGCCTCATTAACTATTCGAGGTCTGCTCTGATTTTCGTGCAGTGGGATGAAGTCCTTGTGCAGAGTCCGGGCAGGAGCTGGCAGGGGCACGGCAACGAGAATAGCGTGGCCTTTGGAGGAGCTGTCCCTCAATGCATGGTGCCCGTGGAGACCCGCAGGAGGTGTCACGGGGCTGGGGTGGCACAGGCTGCACCCATCCCTGCAGGTTCCACAGCCTGACCACAGAACACAAAAGGCCAAAACCCCCGGGAACTGATTTTAAGCAAAGTGAGCAAAATGAAATATTACCACCAAGAACTAACGGGTAACTCCACGAGCCGATTGCAAGAGAAACACTTCCAAGGAAATTTCATTCATAAAGATTTCTGAGAAACAAAACAAATAAGACCATTTCCAAGTGATAAACTTCACTGTTGTTACATTCTTTTGCTAATTGCTTTTGCTTTCTTGTAAATTGTTTTGATTTTTCACTTTCAATTAGTAGCCTCAGCAAGGTGTGAACTCAGACAACCTTGCTATTCTGTTTTTCTGCTCCAACAAGAACATTTCTACATTTTTATTTTGAGAATGCTACTCCGATAAATTACCGGATTGTTTACCTGGAAGGCTGATGGAAGTGATGTTTTTCCCCCACACTGACACTGTGAAGTGGTGTAAGTCCATTGAAATGGAAGGAGCTAGGCCTATTTCTACCAACTGAGAATCTAGTCATGTCAAACGAGGCAAAATTTTCCCTCTGGGCTCTATCTTTATTGATAACTCAAAGTAGTTTTTAAAATCTATACTATAAGAGAAATATTCCCTAGGAATTTTTCATTGAAAAAATCTGTTCCTTCTGCTCAAAGACTCTTCTCCTTATGCCCATCCCCGTTAAAGCCAACAAACCATGCTCAGCATGATCAATCTCCAAAAATAAATGTAGCATATCTCGGCATTAATGGTATGGATCAATAGAAGAAGCACATTATAAATCCAAGAAGAAAATAGAAATAAAGCTTAAACAGCATTAAAATCCATAATGCCTTTCTTTTACAAGCCATTTTTCAGGAACAGTGGGTGTTATAACCCACATGTGAAATTCTACATAGGAAATTTTACAACACCGTGTGCACAACTTCAGGAAATGAAAGAAAAAAATTAAAAATTAAATTTAAACATCAGCTAGAATTTTAATTATTTTAACTAGAATTTTAATTAATTATCACAGTTTAATCTGTGAAGCCTTACTGGTCCATATTTGTAAGCAAGCTAAATGGATTTGGAGAGGCAGAAATATTAACAACCACTGAATTCTCCTACTGAAAATCATGACAACTGAGAGAGCAAATTCTCAACCTTTATCTTCAATGAACTCTCTTTAATGGTACCAGGTAATTTAAACTTTGATCAAAAAAATCCAGCCCCTGTGCTGACAAAACCAATTTTTAGGTGTATTAGTGACGATGGGAGACCACAGCTCATGGCTTTAAGAGGAGTCAAACCACGATCTAACACAAGCCTTGCAGCACCCCATGGGCACCACGTTCTGCTCACCTTCCAGTTTTACACCATCAGATCCTTTCAGCCCCCAAACGAACAGGTATTCCTTCCACCTCTCTGTGTAAGTGCAGTGCAGTACAGTGCTCTGTACTGCAGGATCTCTCCCCAAACCCCATTTTTTGATACACTAATTTGTATTCTCATGCCTGCTGTCGTACGGGGTTGGTCTCAGATATCGAGTAGTGATTTCTGAAACACATTCAGAAGTGACACCTCAAACAAGCAAGCAATCCACTTTTCATATCCAGGCATTTCATCGTGTAAACAAGAGAAAGATGCTTTCACCAAAATAATCTGCAATTCACATCCAGAACACACAAGATCTAAAGAGTACTTATATGAGATTTTGCTGAGGCCAAGGAAGAGAGAGTGAGTTCCTCCAGCCAAACTGCACTTCTTGATTTATCTAAAAACTTCTGGCCTGGAAGTTGAGGACAAGATGGAACAATTTTGCTTCTGATAGTGTTCTTCCTGTGACCTATGGCTTCAGCTAAGTAATTACAGCGGCCTTGACAAATATGACTTAAGCAGTGTTGCCATGCCAACACACGTCCTTCTCTTTTCAAATGTTTTACTGCTGCCACACTGAGCTTGGAACACACTTCCCACCAGTCAGACTCCTATAGGCTTCTTTTGACCTCAAAATTATGTTAAATGCTATGGATTTCACTTAATAGGATCAAGTATAAGCATTAATCATCAATGAATGTATTCCCGCTTCTCATACAAATTTTTTTGTATAGCATGAAGTAGCAAATGTGATCAACACTGCTGCTATTCAGCAATATAACAAATTCATGTTTACTGATATTCCAGCTGGAGAAAGGTCATTCATTTCTCTGGTCAAAACATATCAATACTACATAAGTGATACACAAGAAGTTTGTATTCAGATGATCTTTTTCCAGATGAAAATTGAAAAACAAGGCGGGGATTTAAATTCCGGATTAAATTTTGCCAGTGTAGCCTTGAAGCCAGTTTTAGGAATAAGAGAGAGGAAAACAGCAGGAGTCCAGTGCATGTAACCCAAACCACATGCAGCAAATTTGGATGTAAAGTGGAATTCCATACCAAAGAAGAAATATCAAGATATAGAGCATTTTAATAAATATATTGCAAATGAACCAATGCAGAATTTATCATAACAAAGAAGAAAGTATCAATATCCTAATTGTCCCAGCAAAGGTCACAGGCCACTATTGATTTTCTGTACCCTGGGCTCATGCCACAAGTGAAGCTGTTGACCTCAGGACCCAGAGGTAAAGTGGGAGGTACTGAAAATTTTGTATGTATTTATTTTAACTGCATACAATTTGCACAACTAGCATCATCATAACACAATTAATGATATTTTTAGAGTGTTAAGACTTCAATTCAGGTAATAATAAAATTTCAGCTTCAAGCATGAATTGTGTTTCCTTTTTTCCCATTACAGGATTCTGCCTGTGAAATTGATGGAGGATTCCTGCAACATATTCCATAACTTGGATGCAGCGAATAGACAGCACCAGCAAAGGTTATTGATCATTAAAAACCCTCTTAGATAAGCAGAAACTTCAAGCACATATTTTGCACAATATGTATAAATGTATAAAGTGGGCCTAGTCCTCATTTCTAGTCTTTTCCTGTTATTTATTTATTTATTTATAAAATACCAGCACTGTAGAATTACAGCAGCTTACCCAGCATGAGCTGTTGTTTTGGGAAAACGTTACTTCCTGCAGCTGCATTTGCAGTGCTTTTACCAGCACCACCAATCATAAAAGCATACAGGAGAAATTTGAAAACAGTTTTTGCAGTCTAAAAATAGATCATTCTGGATTAGTATTCACCTATACCTGTAAATAAGCCAGTCCGATTTTCAGGCAGGCTTTAACGGAAATGAGATTAACATAATATGAAAATAATTAAATTATTCACAAGAAGATACAATTATCGTACAATCAGTGTTCAGGAATCCAAATAAATCAGCATCTTCATATTTATATTTAAACAAAGAAATCCATCTGCCAATGATAGAAGATTCAAATACAATTAATTTATTATAGAACAAAAGACGTTGTTCTGACAATTTGAAAATCAGGTACAAGGAAAGCAACAGAACTGATAATGACTCTAATGCATGCTTTGATTGCTGGAGATAGAAGCTGCATTAAAGAAGCCAAACAGAACTAAATGACAGCTTGTTCTGCACACTGTGGACCCACGGGAAGCCTGCTCTCACACAGACTCATGTCTGGTGAGATTGTTTGATCTCTAATGGGTTCTAAATAAAGCCTTTCTGCACGGGAGCAGCCCAGAGTGCAGGGCTGGAGCGCTGGCAGCTCACAGCAGCCCTGTCCTGTGGAGGTTCTGTGGTTCAAACTCCAGATTGCTGTGACCTGCAGGAATAACAGGATCTCTCTTCTCTACCCAACTGCTGTTCACTAAACCTGTAGGAATCTGATATGCTTAAGGCTCTCAACCTCTTGTGGTATTCATCTGTGGACTAAAATGTGAGGGGTGGTTACAGAAACACACAGAGGTACCAAAAAAGACCCCCAAAACCAACCAACCAGTCAAATCAGTCAAACCTATTTTCCTTGGAATTACTGGGTTAAAATATGTAAACATTTACAGGGTTTGGATGCATTAATTAGATCTGGTAACTATGAATAAGACAAAAATATTTGGTAAAATTTGCATTTGAGAGAGAAACAACTGAACAAAGACTGTAGAGCCTCTAATGGAAACCTCTGTGAATGCAAACAGGCAAATAATGGAATTATTAAGGCTGGAAAAGACCTCCAGCATTGTGGAGTCCAACATTTGATCAATCCCCACCTTGCAAACCAGCCCAGAGCCCTGCGTGCCACATCCAGTGGTTTGCAGAACACTTCCAGGGGAGGTGACTCCATCCATCATCCCACTGGGCAGCCTGTTCCAGTGCTTGGCAACCCTTTCAGTGAAAAAATTAATGAGCTAGAATGTGCCCAAGGCAATGAGCAACCAGGGCTGGCAAAGAGCCCTGCTTGGTTCCTAAAGAAGTTTAATGGCAGGTGAGTTTCCCAATACGGATCCGAAAGAGCTGGACAGTATACATTCTGTAACTTGGGAAAAATGGTGATTTTTTGTAAATGTAAATAATTGTATCAATCACGTTCCTCAGTTGTTGGGAACTGTGTGTGCATTTCACTGAAATTGAGCCAATTCAGGGCCACCAGGCTGGGCACTTCTCATCAGAGCCATCCACAGGGACCATGATCTTTTCCCTCAACCCTCCAGAGAAGGCCACGGGTGTGCTGTGATGTGAGTGGGACATCCCCAGGTTTTCACCTCTAGGAGCTCTCATCAGACCGTTCCCTCTGCCCTGCACAAAAGGCTTCAGGTGGCTCCAAGCCAGGAATGCCTCCTGTGTCTGGGAGCTTTGGGACCTGCATTACAGGGAGCGTTCTGTGCAATTGGGTACACACAAAAAACTCTGTTACCATTCTGAGCAATATTAGAAATAATAACGTTGGAAAGGGAAGAAACTGGGAAGGGAGAGGGAATCGGAAGGTTTAATGTAACAGTTCCATCATGAGATAAAATGGCACTGACACAGTAATCCTGAAACTGGTCTAAAGAATAATCACAGCTGAATCTCCAATGGTCTGCTTCAAAGTGGTAATAATATTCTTTGGGAATGAATACACTGGACAAATATTTCCAGAGTGAATGTCAGGATGGTTAACCACATATTCTCACCAATAACCTTGTGTTTATTAATGTAGAAAATACTCAAATATATTCCCATATATTACAGCTGATACGACTGCAGTGAGATATGTTCCCAGGTATCTCCCAGTATTATTCTATTTAAACAAAAGGCTATATCAAGATACGTTCCATAAAAATGGAGTTCTCAGGGGAATAAGCACATTAAACTAAGTTCAGTTTAGGACAAAGTTATTTTACATATTTTCTTAAAAGCCCTGGAAGGGTTTGAAAAGCTTGGTTCATGCCTGATGTATTTTCATGATGAGTTTGATTCAAAGCGTTCATGTTTCCATAAAGTAAAATACCAGCTAATTTCAATGAGAGAGTTTATTACAACTTGTGCTTTGCTAGATAATACCAAATAACTGACTACAGGATAAAATCCCTCACAACGTCATCATGTGACTGGGGTAAGTAAAAGAAAAGGTAAACTTCATGGTTCAATAAACAATTGGATGTCTTTTCTGATGTAAACAAAAAGTAATTTAATGAAAGACGAAAAATGATGAATACGCTTTCGAAACAAAACCAAAAGACTGCTTTTTGTGGAGATAACAAAAATGTCAAAATTGTTCAGAACAGAGTGTTTTGTAATAAGATGCAAGGGAACAATCCAGCTGGAGTATGAGCTCCTTTCCTCTGGGAAGCCTGGAAACTCGCAGCTCCAGCTTCCACACTGCCTTGGAGTTACCAATGGGAGAAAGTTCCTATTCTGAGTGACTGCTAAAGCTTTCCAGTCCAAATCAAACCTGAAGTTCATACTGGAAATTATTTGGCATAAACTTTTCATTCCAACCCAAGGGGGTAATTATACTCAGACCAAAACCATTGCTTACGAGGGTAGTTGCCTTTTTGCTGTGTTCCATCTCTGAATTCTTGCAATTTATTTTCAGTTGTGCAATTTAGTTTGAGACCTTTTCAATACATGATACAGTAAAGGTGAGGATTTAATATTTTAAAGGAATCATTGTGCATTTCAAATGCAGAATGAATCCATTATTGTGTACATGTTTTCCAGTTTCCTCATCTACCTTTAACTCCTGATGCTCCTCGAGTGTTCTTGCCCTCACAAAAGCAAATAGTTACATGGCACAGTTTTTCTGGCTTTGGCTATTTCCTAATGCTGAGATGTAAGAGAGAACACGTGCTCTGAGCAGAGAGGTTTCAGAACCAGCTGCAATAGGGGAATTTGCATGGATTTCCCTCTGACAGATTTCCTAAACACATGCTAGATCCCAATTCCTGCTTTCATTTTACGAAGCTTTGTGGAATAAGATGACACGATTGATTTCAATTTGCTATTTCGGGCAATAATTGGATTTCAACACTTTATTATTTAACACTTAAAATTTTCATAAAAAATATATTTAGAAATTATTACTTGACACGGCTAATTTGCTCATAGGCTCTGCCATTTTCAGTGTACTAGGAAAAGCAGCAAACACCACACACAAACCCCCTCAAATCCAGCCAGAAGTGTTTAGCCAGTCTCAGTAATATGCTACGAACACAGGAGGAGATGCAGAGTTGCATCTTGGCACCTGCACGTGAAGACTCACTCTACAAAATCAGCTGTCCAGACACTTCCCAACTGACCAGACCTCAGAGAAGATGGAAGAAGATGATGGTGAACCTCTGCCTCTATCCAGGCTGTTCCACCTAATCCTCATACAGGGCTTTGGAGTTCATACCTACAATTTCAGAACTGAAAATTCAGTGTTAAAAAAAATATCAATTTGTTCTACAAGCCTATCCACAGACACTGAATATTTATGATTTATTGAAAGCCAGATAAAGACATCAGAAAAATGACAGTTTGGGGCCTGGAGGTTTTACAGTCATCCCAGTGCATAATGTGCATTTTCACATGATGAGGTATGGCCAGTGCCATCTCTACATCACTGAACTAAGTGGATTAACACCCCAACAATTACAAACCATGTTTGTTAGATGTAATTCTCACCACCTATGAAAACTGCATGTCTACCAGTCAAAACAATTACAAAATAAAACATTGTGAGTGCTGTACTGCCACAGGATTATCAGACTGTTTCAGAGGAACAGAAGACCAAGTTAATCCAACTAAAAAAAATAAGTTAAGCCAGATGAGTCCACCACGAGGTTTTCTCCGACTTTTTGAGCTAGACTTTTCCTTAGCTTTCAGCAGTACCAGTCACCAACACAAAGTTAAAAACTCGTGCACATATTTGCAAGGCAGGGGCCTACAGAAGCCATCTAACAGTCAGACAGGCCAAGTTTTCCCCTTTTTATTTTAAATTTGAAAGGCTAATGTTAATTTTTGGTACATATTTTCTGCATAATTTCAATGAAAGCTTAAAATACTTGTTGTTCCAATAATGAAATAGAAATTATCGTAACTACTGTAGTTTGTCATATTGTTATTTTTAAAATATTTAGCATTTTTCACCTTTAAGAGTCTGATATTTCCAATGACCATTTTCATGACATCTCTGTATTTCTTTGGGAACGATGTTTGCTCTGAATATTGTTAAAATACTTATTAATCAATCCAAAATGCTGAACTAATTCCAGTTAGTGCAAGACAGATGAAAAAAAGGCATTTTGCAGGCAACTGGGAGACAACTCGGGGCACGCAGCTTTTTTCAGCCAGCTGAGTCTGACACCAGGGTATTTCATTGGATTCTCCTGAGAGAAGAAGACCCAGCTGTGCTTCTCCTACAGCACATTCTGCCAGATGATCCAAAGGCCTTGCAATTCCAGAGAGACTGGAGCCTTGCCTTGGCTTTGGAGTGTTAGAGTTACGCCATGTCTGTTCCAGCACAAGGTGTGTCTTGTTCATTATTTGTTATTAGGAAGCAATTGCACTGCAGTTTGGAAAGCAATTAGAGAGTCAGAAAACCCCCAGGATTTTGTTTGGTTTTCTCTTCTTTCCTCTATCCTAAGTGGTAATTAGAAAGTTCTGCTGGCTTCATCATCACATATTGCTGAACTCAAGAACCAAACTCCATTCCTCCTTCATCTCCCTAAAATGTTTTCATTTAAAAACCACCAGACACAAAGAACAGAGTATTTGTGAATCAGGACAATACCCATCCAAATTTGCAGTCTTCACTTGCTGTCCTAAAAATAGGTGAGCTTGAGGCCATTCTTTCCAAAGGGTAAACTGATTTCATACTCGTATTTCACAGATAAACCAGAGGGGCAACAAATGTTCAGATAAAGTCAAATAAGGAAAGATTCCTGTCAAAGGAGGATTTTAAATGAAAACAAATTAGGCAAATTCAAATTTTCTGTCAGAACCTAAATGAAAAAACAGCTTTTGAGTGCCTGTTCGAACAGAAAACCCAGGACTAGATTGATAAATGTGATATTGGCAGCTTTTCTGTCCCCTCACTCCACAGGGCGATTCCACAGACTGTGAGTGTGAGCAGGGTCTGCCTGCACTGATCTGAGCTCACATTTACTGTTTCTGGAGAGACTGCCCTAGGTGGGCTATTGATGCATGCTTTTCTTATTATCTTATATGGAGTTATTCCACCCTGCATGAATCTTTAAGGCCTGCAGAAGAGACTGATAGCTCCGTGCCCCATTTTCCTAGGTGAGTTACCAAGTCAGTGACTTATTCCCTCTCTGGCTTGGAGATTATATAAATATTTTATACAGATATATTTGCTGGCTCCAGCTATAAAAATTCAGAAAAATCCATTTGAAATTACTCGCAACTGGGTAGTGGAATATCCACCTAAAAATCCACTCTCCAGCTGGTTCAGAGAGGGGATTTGGACAAGGATTTTGATAGACAATGACTCTCCATCCTCCTGAGAACGGGGCTTGGGTCTCTCACATCTTGGTGAGAGCTATTACTGCTGATCTCCCTGGGAAAGAGAAAGGATACCTCTTTTTCTAATAATTCTGTATCCAAAAGAAAATGGAGCTTTCAGAAAGCTGCTTTTCTGAATAGTTGCAGAAATTGTTCAGTGATTTTGGCACAGATAGTTTTCAGGCAATGGAAGGTTAGACTCAAATTTGAAATGTTTCTTCTCAGTTTTAGAAAAAAAAAGATTTCTGAGTTGGTTTGTCATTCTGAAGAATCACAGGTTAGCAAAAGATACAGAACAGGGCAACTTTCCCTAATTTCCTTGTGTTCTATTTGCAGTGGCATTCAGGCACCTGATTCATTCCCTTGCTGTCCTTACACCTCAGCCCTGAAACCAAAGAATGTGTGTAAGAAAACAACTGCTGGAAAAATAACCTAGTGATGCCTATTGAAAAGCAAGACAACTAAAACCAGATGGCTAAGCACCAAATTTTCAGCAGGGTCCAAGTTTCTAAGGCATGTTCCAGAGGAATAACGAAAACAAAGATTTGAATGTAAAACTCAGAAACATGTGTTCACATTAATAATGACGTGGCACCACAGGTGTGTGTGTGTGTGTATTTATATAAATATAAATGTGAGGAGGGTGCACTCCTCACATCCTAGGTTTGTGTGTTGATTCTCTGAATGGACTCGCAGGCTATTCTGATGTTATGAAGGCAAACATTCCCTTACCTGCCCTGGCATTAGGAGCCATGTGTTCTCCTTTCCAGTTCACTGAGAATCTCTCAGTTCCATATGCACTATGTAAATGGGAATTTACATTTAGAGAGTAAGCATACACTTGTAAAATTTAAAGCAACCTGTCAGAAGCCTAGAGTTTCATTATTTGGAACAGAACTGCAGGAGTTGTAGCCATGAAGAAAAGGCCTGGTCTTACTCTTGGGCTGTGGTCACAGGTGGATGTGTGGGAGCTGCAGAACCTCCACTGTGTACGTGGCCAGAATTATGGGGTGTTTCACATGAAGCAGAGACCTGGACAGCTGCACCTCCAGGGTATCCCATGGGAACTGGGAAGGGGGTTTGATTGTACCAAAGAGATCTTTTGCTAAGATCATGATGTTTTCTCTCTCAATTCCCTTCAGCTCCACGTGAAACCAAGACCTAACATATGCTGTGTGCATCCTGTGCTCGCCTGCATAGCCGAGCACATTGTCACTTTGCGTTATCCCAGGAGCCCCCTGAGCACATGAGGAGCAGAGTTTCATTGGGTTGGAAATTCACGCTTCAGTAAACGCATTGTCAATTTGGTGACCATCTGTAACTTACAGAATTCTTGTTTTATGCTGTGGCAATGAATAAAGCAGGGTTTAGACCTCAGAGCAGACCCAGCAATGTTCTGGAAGCCCTGTGTTTCACGGGGTTCATAAAGCCCAAGGATTAAGCGTTGTATGACATCTCTTACTTCAGGTGAGCACATCCAACACAGCTCCCACACCAGAGACATTAACATTTGCAGGTGAGTATTGCAGACCAGCACAAAGAGGAAGAGAAAGCAAACTTGCAGGAGTACCAGGATGAAGCATTAATTGCCTCCATATTACTCTGGAGAAAACCAAATTTTCAGTGGTGGTCAGTTAACAGAGAGAGACACAATCTACCTGAGTTCTTTCCTCTGAGTGCAAATGAGATGTGCATATATCCGTGAGCAATATATACAACAAACAATTATGTCATAAGGAATTTCGGCTTTAAAAGTACAACTTTCAAAGAGTGATAATGGATGAGTGTAAACAGTATTTTTCAGTTGAAAAAGCATTTGCAGCACTATTTATAGATTTTCTATCCAGCGCTCAGGACAGACACACCCCTGAGCAGCCACCACTGCCGATGGTTTACTGCAAACACTGAAAACTTAGGCAAGCATGACCACCTTATCAGGGGCAATTTAGGAGCTGAATTGTTGGCCTTTGTTTCCTTTATTAGCAACAGCAGCCACCCTCATTGTCTTATTGAAATGGAATTTACAAGGAGACACAAACATGCAGTTCACCTTAACCCCTTCCTAAAGCAACTCCACAAGAGTTTTCTTCCTTCCTGCTCGCTCTGATCCGATGAGGATCAGACTTCTCCGATGAGGAGATGGTGCAATATTAGTGAATTGCATTCATTATTCACCTGTCATCCTGATAAATGATTCTTCAAGAGGGGAACCCACACAATACATCTTTTACTACAGTGAATCAGGGAAACCCAGAACAAAGCCGAATCTCTTTAGCTGCATTTGCATAACCCGGGAAAATATCTTCTCCTAAATCATTTCTGTTACCTTTCTTATTTGCTCTCTTCTAGCAGGATTTGAACACTGGCATTTGAGAGGGATGCTAATGAATTCCCAGGGGATTAAAATAAAGCTACAGTAAATAGAGTTACCTTTCAGCCACCTCTCTTATGCTTACATCTGTGTGCAGAAAGGACCTGAATGGAAATAATTTCCTCCTCCTCCACAGGTTATTGTGTTGATTTTGGAGGGTTTGTACTGATCTCACTGTAATGGCACAGGTAAAACCACACAAAACAAACCTAGAGAAATTCCAGAAGCACTGGGGGGAAATCCCATGTTGGAATCTAACAACAGCTTGTCTTTTACCATTTAGAACCTTAGAATAGTTTGGGTTGGAAGGGACCTTAAAGATTCTCTCATTCCACCCGCCATGCCATGGGCAGGGCCACCTACCACTGTCCCAGGCTGCTCCAAGCCCCAATGTCCAGCCTGGCCTTGGGCACTGCCAGGGATCCAGGGGCAGCCACAGCTGCTCTGGGCACCCTGTGCCAGGGCCTGCCCACCCTCACAGGGAAGAATTTCTTCCCAATATCCAATCTAAACCTGTCAGTTTGAAGCCATTCCTATCACTCCATGCCCTTATCCCAAGTCCCTCTCCAGCTCTCCTGGAGCCCCTTTAGGTGCTGGAAGGTGCCAGAAGGTATTTCTGGAGCCTTCTCTCCTCCAGGTGAACACCCCCAGCCGTCCCAGCCTGGCTCCCGAGCAGGACCTTGCTGAACTCCCTGAGGTTTCCACACTCCCCCTCTCCAGGCAGCCCAGGCTGCAGTGCCCGTGAGAACAAACTTTCATGGACTGCTTAAAGCTCCTCAACAGGATGAAACTTTCTACTCTAAAAGTTAAGCTCAAAAAATATATTCCCCCTTGAAATCTACTTCTGCTCCTTGAGAGAAGTTTCTTTCTTGGTTTCAGGTTTCACAGCACTGGTTATGTGAGAAAAAGGCACCACTCTTGTAGTCAGAGTGCTCCTATTAACCTTCGAGTGATAAGCACAGGCACA
Organism: Ifrita kowaldi; assembly: GCA_013398055.1. Lineage (NCBI taxonomy): Eukaryota > Metazoa > Chordata > Aves > Passeriformes > Cinclosomatidae > Ifrita > Ifrita kowaldi. The sequence goes on from VZRS01003572.1 coordinate 369,345, forward strand.
GAAAATCCACCATTCAGAGTGAGGGGAAAAGGGAGTGGCACTCCTGCTGTAACCCGGTTAGCTCAGATGGAAATAGAGCTCTGTATCTGGATCAGTGCCATGCTCCCAGATTTATAGCATTTATATATATATATCCAAATTATATAATTGCTTTTAGCTGCTTTGCAGCAAACTGCTTAGAAACGTGGAAATTTTGACTGTTATTTGTCGCACCAGGGCAATCTTACAACCCTTATCACTCTCTAGATAGGATCTTGTGAAAATTTGCCATGTCTTCTGCTATTTGTGCAGCATTTTAAAACTTTTTCTTCAAACAGACCTATTTTACAGAAGCAGGCTTAAAACTTTCTTAATCAGGTTTTCTAGCCTTATTTTTCATTAATTTTTTCAAACTTTAAAGTGCTTAGGGTCGGTACCANTTAGCAACAGCAGCCACCCTCATTGTCTTATTGAAATGGAATTTACAAGGAGACACAAACATGCAGTTCACCTTAACCCCTTCCTAAAGCAACTCCACAAGAGTTTTCTTCCTTCCTGCTCGCTCTGATCCGATGAGGATCAGACTTCTCCGATGAGGAGATGGTGCAATATTAGTGAATTGCATTCATTATTCACCTGTCATCCTGATAAATGATTCTTCAAGAGGGGAACCCACACAATACATCTTTTACTACAGTGAATCAGGGAAACCCAGAACAAAGCCGAATCTCTTTAGCTGCATTTGCATAACCCGGGAAAATATCTTCTCCTAAATCATTTCTGTTACCTTTCTTATTTGCTCTCTTCTAGCAGGATTTGAACACTGGCATTTGAGAGGGATGCTAATGAATTCCCAGGGGATTAAAATAAAGCTACAGTAAATAGAGTTACCTTTCAGCCACCTCTCTTATGCTTACATCTGTGTGCAGAAAGGACCTGAATGGAAATAATTTCCTCCTCCTCCACAGGTTATTGTGTTGATTTTGGAGGGTTTGTACTGATCTCACTGTAATGGCACAGGTAAAACCACACAAAACAAACCTAGAGAAATTCCAGAAGCACTGGGGGGAAATCCCATGTTGGAATCTAACAACAGCTTGTCTTTTACCATTTAGAACCTTAGAATAGTTTGGGTTGGAAGGGACCTTAAAGATTCTCTCATTCCACCCGCCATGCCATGGGCAGGGACACCTCCCACTGTCCCAGGCTGCTCCAAGCCCCAATGTCCAGCCTGGCCTTGGGCACTGCCAGGGATCCAGGGGCAGCCACAGCTGCTCTGGGCACCCTGTGCCAGGGCCTGCCCACCCTCACAGGGAAGAATTTCTTCCCAATATCCAATCTAAACCTGTCAGTTTGAAGCCATTCCTATCACTCCATGCCCTTATCCCAAGTCCCTCTCCAGCTCTCCTGGAGCCCCTTTAGGTGCTGGAAGGTGCCAGAAGGTCTCTCTGGAGCCTTCTCTCCTCCAGGTGAACACCCCCAGCCGTCCCAGCCTGGCTCCCGAGCAGGACCTTGCTGAACTCCCTGAGGTTTCCACACCCCCCCTCTCCAGGCAGCCCAGGCTGCAGTGCCCGTGAGAACAAACCTTCATGGACTGCTTAAAGCTCCTCAACAGGATGAAACTTTCTACTCTAAAAGTTAAGCTCAAAAAATATATTCCCCTTTGAAATCTACTTCTGCTCCTTGAGAGAAGTTTCTTTCTTGGTTTCAGGTTTCACAGCACTGGTTATGTGAGAAAAAGGCACCACTCTTGTAGTCAGAGTGCTCCTATTAACCTTCGAGTGATAAGCACAGGCACAGAAAATCCACCATTCAGAGTGAGGGGAAAAGGGAGTGGCACTCCTGCTGTAACCCGGTTAGCTCAGATGGAAATAGAGCTCTGTATCTGGATCAGTGCCATGCTCCCAGATTTATAGCATTTATATATATATATCCAAATTATATAATTGCTTTTAGCTGCTTTGCAGCAAACTGCTTAGAAACGTGGAAATTTTGACTGTTATTTGTCGCACCAGGGCAATCTTATAACCCTTATCACTCTCTAGATAGGATCTTGTGAAAATTTGCCATGTCTTCTGCTATTTGTGCAGCATTTTAAAACTTTTTCTTCAAACAGACCTATTTTACAGAAGCAGGCTTAAAACTTTCTTAATCAGGTTTTCTAGCCTTATTTTTCATTAATTTTTTCAAACTTTAAAGTGCTTAGGGTCGGTACCACTTAGTCAGGAAGTTGGACAGCCCAACCACCCTTACCAGAAAATATTTCATCCACAAACAAGTCTTTTGTAAGATCCTTAACTGGACTTAAACAGTTTTCTGCTGTGGAGACCTGCACTGTGATATTGGGTTCTGCCTGAAAGGTCTGGAAATTAATTTTAAATTATTTTCACGCTCTCTGGATTTAAAAATTTCAGCATTACTGGCATTAGGCTCAAGAACAGCTAAATAGCTTAATAAATATGACTTTTGCTGGTATTAGTAGATGGCAGAGGGCTCTGCAGCCTGCTCAGTCCTCAGCACTGTGGTGCCATGCACAATAAAGGCCTGACAAATCTTCAGTGCCACACGTTCAAAGGGTAAAACCTTGATTCAGATGTAAACTGAAGTTTGTAAACGTTCATATTTCTCACAGAACTCTTCTATTCACTTAAAGGGCATTTATTCACTGTTTCTGCAGGGTGTACAGGAAGTCCAGTTCCCTTTATTCAAGAGGAAACCTCCATCAAAACTGAAAAGGCTGTCACTTGCAGAAGGTATAAATCTGGTTCAGCAGTTGTTGAAATTAAGCAAATACCTGACTTTAAAGCTGTCCTCACTTTTGTCAGGGTAATTACACATCCCATAACTAGGCCAGGTGCACGATATTAACATGTATGTGAGCATTTGCATAAGGAAATTTGACTGTGGCATAAAGTCTAGACAGATATTTAAGTGCTAACGAGAAGCCTGAATTCCCTGGATTTTATTGCAAGGCTGGCTTAGTGTTACTGAGCTACATTTCTGAATGGACAACTCCATAAGCAGTGGAAAATGGTATTTTCTCTAATTTATCCTTTACAGTTGCCTCTGATTTCTCTGTAGTCTTGCATTTCTTCAATTTATCTCTATAAATTATATTCATAAAAATATAAATTTATAAAAATATAAATTTATTAAAAATATTTTTATGAATCTTCAATTTATTTCTACTTTTTTACCAGAAATTGCCACAGGTATGCCAAAAGAAAACCAAAATATCAGCAGGTTAATAGAACCAACATTCTATTTATACATATATATACACACACACACACACATCAATCAGTTTGTGTGCATTCCAGAAAATCTGGTGAACTACTATAAGCAACAGCAGGAATCTTAATTGAGTTCTACACTAATAATGAGCATTAATATTCCTCCTAAACTAATCAAAGAATTAACAGTGATGTGCAAACTGTATCCGTATAGCATTTATATTGTTGAACGGGCATTAGTTGCAAACTGTTGGGAGGATGCTGAGAAAAAGGGAGCAACCTGACTTCAGAGTGCTTTAGCTGCAAGACCACAGTCTACAGCAATCAATAAAAAATTCCTCTACAGCTCTATTTTTGATAGCTAATATCAATGCCATTATTCTCATTGACACTAACAGTGAGAAATCCCCACGCAACTGAAGGAAAATTATTTTCAAACAATTTCTCCTCCCCAACTCTTGTTTATATAATGCAAGAGAAACAACTGAAAGGGAAGAAGATAAAGCAGATGCATCTTTCTACATCATATTTTCGAGCTAAACTTATAGGATTGTACAACACAAGCAACTTCCAGCAGCACTCCATCAGTGTGATAAATGCTGCTGTTCTATCACACACAGCTTTGACACCTGGAAAAATAACTTCTGAGCTCCATTCACTGGAAAGGTGAGACAGTTGTAAGAGCAGAGAGTAAAAATCAAAGTTACTGAACAGCACATTCCTGCACAAGAATTAGCATTTCTTACTGGCATTGGCAGCACTGCTGAGACTCCTAAATTATTCAACATCTACAATCAACATGCCAAATTTCAGTGGGAACCTCGGTGCTTTGTAAGTAAATTTTTATCTTAGCCAATCATGTTTGATGTGCGATTGACTAAGATGTTTCACCAAGGTGTCTCTCCTGCTTGATTGGTAACGCTGTACTTGTGCTTTCTCAAGGAGAAATTAGCTACTTGCATTTGAAATTCATGTCATAAATTCCTCAGTATTCAGATTTGCCATCTCACTCATAACCTTATTCTATCTTTAAAATCTTGGGCTTTGATGAAGCTAGGAGAAACTACAAGGAACTACAAGCAGATCTGTAAGGACCATCCATTTATTAACTTTAATAAAAGTTATCTTGATCCACAAGGCTCAGACATTTAATTAAAGCAAATGGAAAAGATGCAGTAAAAAATCAGAGTAAAATTTAATATTAAGTCAGCCTAAGGAAATTCAAGAGAAAACAGAGGGGACTGATAAAATACCTGATGGATGGTGAAGGATACGATAGCTCAAGGAGAGGGGGTGTCAGGCAATATCGTCCCAGCTCAAAGGAAGGCAGAGCACACAGCTGCTGGATAACTCATTTACAGGCACAAGTGCTGACTGCAGCGGCCACAATGCTCGAGAAGAAAAATCCTGAGATAAATTATTTAAGGTCTAGAGCTGCAGTTCACACTTTCCCTGCTCTGACTCTGGTTTTTGCACACATCCTCACACCGGTTTAAGCCACCAGCTCAGGAGGTGGGGTAGCAACACGAAGTTGCTGCAGACCCCAGTTCTCCCCCAGGAGTTTGAATAACCAGCTGGGGAAGGAGTTGCACAGGGTTTTTTACCCCTTCAGAGCCATATGAACACGAGTGGCTCCATAACCACTCGAGCAGTCTCGCTCTGCCCCCTCCAAGCCTGTCTGTTATTTCACTGAGTACTTGCAAGAGACATTCTCATTGTTGTGATTGGCTTGTCAAGCCTTCAGATTCCTAATTTCGCAGTTTTGATGACTAGATCTTTGCTATAATACTAAGAACAGTGCAGGAAGTGAGTGAAGGGCTGACAATCTTTCATTTTTCGAGACACAAAATAAGTCTTTCCTGTCTACAAGTCAATCCTGTTTTATTCTTAGCTTCTCTGGAGGACACTTTCTCAGATAAGAACTAAACTCTTTAGTCAAAGACATAAATACTGTAGCAACATTGTTCGAACCCTTCCTTCTTGGGTTGTGGTAGCAGATTGCAATTTGTCTGGTAGCATTAAAGTTCTAAAAGTTTTTGTTTAAAAAGTTGTCGTTGAGTAAAAAAAAAAAATCTATAATTTAAGTTACATAGAATCCCTGATATTCTCCTGAGGCAATTCATAGTCTAAACATAAGCAAAAACTACTGCGTAACATTTTTCAGTCAACATCAGGCATGATTAAGAAGGTATTTCTTAAAACAGTGAAATAGAAAATTACATTTTACATTGGAGTTTGATTGATGTTAAAGAAGAAATATTTTATATTCCTTGCACAAAACAGGCTGAAACACAAATATTAATACTATCTAAGACTTCAGTGTGGCTAAATAATTCATAAAAGTTAATTGAATTTTGTTGGTTGGAAAGGGGATAAGATTGATTCAGCAATGAGACAGATGAGATAATCCCCTTCAGCCTCTGATATGAGGATTGCCCTTTTCGACGACCTCCTCCAATTTGTTCCCTAATTACACATTGATCAGTCAGCAAACAGTTTCTAGGGACTCCCTAACAGCTGCTGACCCCAGAATCCCCGTGTGCACATCACAGCGGGAGTGGAAAAGTCAGTACCAACTGAAATGGTTAATTTACACATATTTAGTGCACAGGTACTTATTCTGAGGTAAATATTGTCCTGACCCCTCCTACCACCAAGAGCTGTTTAAATTTTCCTTATGTTTTGTATGCTCTAGTTACTTTGCATTGTCCACTTGCATATTAATCTATAATTCACTTTATCTTGCAATACAGCATTCCAGAAAACAAAAAGATAGATGCATGCAAATCTGAAGAAATCTGAAGAACAACCAAATCAAATAACGCTCAGTGAGCTGACAGAAGTCAAAACTCTCCCCAGTGCAAAAATGTAAGAAGACAGAATGTTTGTTTCAGTGATGAGAAGAATTTACCCCAGTGTCGGTGTCAGTACCTCCCACTGCTCAGACTGCGACGGACAGAGAGGTAAAAAGGCAACTCAACAGAACTTCCATGCACAGTTTCAATTAAATAAAAACTCTGATTTACGGGAAGAAACTGTAGCAGAAAGAGTTGTTGAGGAAAACCAGAAAATTACAGTCTGGAAACCATGATTATTTAAACTATCTCATCTACAGATTAAGGAAATTTATTTTGGTCCTACCTAAATCCCCAATTCAAATCCTAAATTGTAGTCACTCATTCACTTGGTGAAATACTGTAGCCTGGTGAACACTCTAAACCCATAATATTAAAAAGGTCAAAATAATATTAAATTCGGGGCTTTGCAAAATTAAAGAACAGTCTTTGAAAGCACTGGCTGGGCGGAGCTCACAGAGAAAACCAGAGGAATTACTGCTACGTGATGCTTTGCACTTAGAAGGATTGCGCTCAAGGGGAATGCTGATACTACACACTCGTAACAAAATTTAGTAAAAAGAGAAGTGGCTAAATATGAATTCATATCAGTAAAGATTACAAAAGCAGCACAAAAGAGAGACTACTGTGAGCAACATCAATCCTCCTTCTGCACAAATTATCAGGAGGAAAAATGGGAGAGCGCTAAATGACGAGTGCTGCGATTCCCCCAGTTCATTCAGAGTCACTCAGGCTGTGTAATAGGATTCCTGCACCATCACTCAGGGAAACTTCCGAGTCCATCTATCTGCACACAAGTGTGTTACTTGGGGTTATTTAATAAACACTTCTCTAACAGACAGGCACACAAACACAAGCACGCATCCATTAGCTTGGCACAAGCTACTTAAACTGTTTTTGAGACTCCTCTCGCAGTTCTCTGAGCCAACAGCACCATACCAGGTTAGTTTAGGAGTGCCAGCTATACATATTTTCAGAAAAGCAGTACAGGCTTCTTTATCCAAAATTTCTGAAATATGAAATCGTTGAACCTAACATGTTTATTCTATTGTCTGTTTAAAAGGAACCTGAGAGGGCAGAAGAGCAAATTTACTGGTATGAAGAGGAAACTTGATACGGTGATAAGTACTCTGTTAATTCATACGGGAGGCTTTTCTATTTCAAAGACTATGGCCAGAACCAAGCAATTAATATGTCTGATTATAGGTTCTTACCACGGAAGAGTTAAATCTTATTAGATCTATGTCTCACTCACCCTCTGCTTTTAAATCACGGTAGAGCAACTACACAAAACAAAGACTTCAGGCTGTTTCCAAGGTGATAAATCAAGAAGCAATATTACATGTGGCAATAAGTTCACATTGCAGTTACTTAAGCCTTAAAATCTTCTTTTCTAGAGGATCTGCAAACCCTCTCTCTCTCATGCCCCCTCCTTCTTCTTTTTTTTCAAACGAAGTATTATTCAGGGTAAGGAAATGCAGGTAGGTATTTGTACTGGCAAGAGACAAAGAGGCACCTAAATGCAAAGACAAACTTTCAGGAAAAATACCTTTTGTCCTGCAATGTTAAAACCTTCCAAAATTGCAGCAGGCTCCTTCCTGCCTTGAGGAGGAACACAGATGGTTTTGTGATCTTCCCATCAGGCAGATTCCCAGAAGATTCCATCAAATTTCAGTGATGGCCTAGCTTTCCTCACAAGGCAGTACCTAGCACTCTCAGACCGTTTTTATTGGCATCTTTGCAAAGGTTATTATTAGAATAACCAACTGATGTACAATATTTGCTATTGTTAGATGTGTGAATACATCACACGTCCTAGCACAAGCTGTGCCTGCACTCCAGTTCTCATTTGGAGTTACCTGCAGCTCCCATGGCAGAATATCTGAGCACTGCCCTCCTGGGGAGCACAGGGGTTACATCCATCACTGCACAGAAGCCCTTAACGGGGGGACACTGAAACACGGCCGGCCCCAAAGCCCCAGAAGTGATGGATCCCTTGGGTGTGACCATGCCTGGGTCCCACAGAAATCCCTGTGACAGCTCCTTTCCCCAGCACTCACAGCCCAGCCTGGGCTGCTGCAGGGACACCCATCCCACCCGAGTCTCACCTGGGAATGGGGAGCTCTCTACTCAAGCTACCTGGGGTTGTAGGGATTGTTGTCACCCCTGCGTGCAGGTGAGACCTCAGCTTGTGTTATCTCAAGGCTGCCCCTGCTTATCTATTCCCAGGGATCCCTCTTTCCACAACGGATTGCTCCTCTGCTGTCAGCTGGCTGAGTTGGGAAAGTCTCCCCATTGAACAGGAAACAAGAGTGTTGTACCCATATTTTTTCTCATTATATTCCATCACAGCTTAATGATAGGAAGCTTTTACAATTCATAGAACAGTGCCACGTTCATCTAATGCAGGTAAAAGAAAGAGAACAGCATCTGAAAGATAAAAATGCTCTTGAGTCTCATCCCAGGATCATAAATTATGTTTTTAGAATACAGTCTTCAACTTCAAGCTTCATTTTTTCTTTTTTTTCACTTCATAAAATAATAAATGACTGATTTTTGGTCATGGCAGACCAATGTGGCAAGCAGACAGAATGAAAAGTTGATACCGTAAACCACTTTTTTCTTTTTTTTACTCAAAAGCCTCGAGTACTTTTTATACTGCTTTATTTTTTTTTTCTTTTCTGGCTGCTTATGTCCTGAGCAATTGCTTTTATGAGCACAAAGTGCTGTTTTTAGTGGAAGTCTAGAGGGGTCTGCACAAGAACATTGAGCAGGGTTGTGACCCAAGAGACTGAAGCTTTGATCCAATAATGAGATCATCAGATACACTCCCAGCAGTGCTGCAGATGGGCTGCACAATAAAACACAGCTAACTACAGCATCAAGAAATGCAGATCTAGAACAACCACACACACAAGGTTCCTGGGGAACATAAGGGTGTAGAAATAAAGACTGGAAAATGTCTTTCACTCCAAGGACTAATTACAATTTCAACTTCAAAAATACAAACTGCATAAGTCATTTGCATTACAAATATTATCTTGATATCTACGCAGTACAAAACACAGATTAAAAGGAAAAATGGAGCTTTCCAAATCCTGGAAAAACCATCCTAGATGGGGTCTAATCACCTATGAAATACCTCATGGAACTATATCATGAAGGAAATACAGGTATAGTTTTTAACAGAGAACTTATTCATTCCACTCTCAGTTAAGAAAGTCATCAGGCAGCAGGTAAACTCTGCTACACTTCTTGTTTCCACAGTAGGAGGATTTTCAGGCCTCTGAATGGTCTTAAGGATAAAGGACTGCCAATACAGTGACTTTTTCCACTGTGACAATGGGAACTGCATTTGTCTATAGAACGCATTAGTGACAGCTCCTATGCACAGCAACCAGCTGGTGACCAGTTATTGGAACCCTGATTATCCCAAACTCCATCTTGTTGCAGAGAGACTCCTCATCTGTGTCACCTCATCAATTATCACTTAATAAGAAGTGTTACTCCTCTTTCAATGTTCAGCATGGACAGAGACAAATTCTGGCATTAGCATAATGAAGTCTAATATCTCAATAAAGGGCACGAGTCAATAACTGCCATGAGCCACATCCTATATTCAGCCAGTCCTTTAGAATTCCCAGGGGAGACATAGTCAAAGTATTAAAGGGTTCAGAGCGTGTTTAAAAGGTGTTTAAATTAAAATATGCAAGTGAAACAGAGTAATTTAGGTTGCTTTAAAGTCAGGATCTGAATACTGCTGTTTGCCAATTGCTAGTCAGCAGTTCNCAGCAACCAGCTGGTGATCAGTTATTGGAACCCTGATTATCCCAAGCTGCATCTTGTTGCAGAGAGACTCCTCATCTGTGTCACCTCATCAATTATCACTTAATAAGAAGTGTTACTCCTCTTTCAATGTTCAGCATGGACAGAGACAAATTCTGGCATTAGCATAATGAAGTCTAATATCTCAATAAAGGGCACGAGTCAATAACTGCCATGAGCCACATCCTATATTCAGCCAGTCCTTTAGAATTCCCAGGGGAGACATAGTCAAAGTATTAAAGGGTTCAGAGCGTGTTTAAAAGGTGTTTAAATTAAAATATGCAAGTGAAACAGAGTAATTTAGGTTGCTTTAAAGTCAGGATCTGAATATTGCTGTTTGCCAATTGCTAGTCAGCAGTTCTGCTTCTGATTTTATCTGGAAACTATAAAGAAAGAAGATTTCAATGCTCAATTACTCAGAACTGTTCCCCCTGCACTGTGTGCCAGACAAGCCTTGTCAGAGAGTCTGGTGTTTAACTTGTGTAAAGCATCATCTGCTTTATCCTCAGCCCAGATTTCTGAAGCTACTTTAATTAGTGTAGTTTGAGGAAGATTCATCTGTTCTAAAATTCATACCTGAGCTGCTTGCATCACAGGCTGTCCATAACTATTGAGGCTTTTTCAAAGAGCTGTAACTTACGTTTCACATTGTCTGAATTCAAAAGAATAAATGTGTAATGGTTATGTTAGAAACACTAATATTTATGAACACAGAAGAGGGTATTGGTTTGATGCATGCAATAAAAAGTAGCAATGAATGAAATACAGGCAGTTAATGCAGATTGCTTCTTTTTATGGATGAAAAAAATAAGGAAAAAATACAGACCTACACTTAGCAACACTCCAGGAAAGTTAAATGTAACATGTCTCTGCTGCTCTGCACAATGAAAGATTGCTCACCAAGCACGGGGAAGGGGGAAAGAATGAAAAGTGGCCACAGAACTGCCCCTAACAGCAGCTAGGACACACTCAAGTGTCCAGTACCTAGACTGAAACACCCCCAGCCAACAGCCCCAGCTGATCACCAGCCCTCGAAACCCAGACCACTCAACACAGAAATATTTCCAACTAGCAAACACTTTTCCTAATTTTCCACCCGTGCTGCAACTCTTGTCTTGTGGATACGGACAGGAGCTCTGGCAGGAGAACTTCTGGAGGGGACAAGAGCTCACACCAGTCACCAGCTCCCTGATGAACTCCCATCCAGCAATGAACCAGCCACTGCCTGGTTAATTCAGTAACAAACAAAGTTTCAAGTCATCTTTTCCCCAAACCTAACATCAATAACACCCACGTGACCGGTTTTTAGACCAAAATTAAATGGCTCATAATCCTGCTAGCACCCACATTCCTTCCAGATCTCCGAGTACAGCAGTAAATGAACATGGAACCCTTTATTACAAATGATTATAGCCAACACCTCAGGGGAAGACAATGAGAAAATAATGGTGTATGATTGTAAGTTCTGTTTCACTCAGTAGATATGTGATCACACCACTCTTGCCTGGCATATCCAGGACCTAGATTTAATTCTTCCTGTAAAAGCATTTCAATTCGGCCCTTTTTCCTGCCAGGAAAACCCTCAGATCACCCCTTTTAGTCTCCACTTTGCTGTTCCCAGTCTATAAAGTGGAGGAGGAGGTAAAATATACCAGAAATCTCTTCTCCAGTGTGACTGCTTTAGCTCTGGAGCCACCACATCGTTTATTCATTTTGTCTTTTTAAGCATTTTGCACAAAAACTGAACAGCTCAACTGAAGGCACTGAAACATTTGCTTCGCTACACATATGTACAGGAAACTTCCTTTTCCAAAACTTGCTCCTAATTCCACAGAATTGGCTGGAATCCATAAACACAAATGTAGACATAAATACTCACAAAAGTGCTCACCAACACCTATAATTGCACTTTGATTCCAGCTTTAATGTTCAAGTCATGTACGTGTCTGCCTTCAGCAGTCAAAGTCTAAAGCTTTTATCAAGATAACCAACTCGTGAGTTTTGCACTGTGACATCTGAGAAAAACATTATGTCTCATACTTCCTGGAAGAAAAATGATTTCCATTAAGTCAGGTGTACAATAGTCATAAAAGCACAGTCTAATACTGTTAAAGAAATACTTTGACATCCCACTGATAAGATCATTCTACCCTTGCAGAATGTCAACAGCTAATCATATTCTTTATCTGCACAGATATTATACTGAGAAATTGACTTTGCCATCTGGCTCTCCAGAATTTTTATCAGGTCTTTTTAATTAGGTTCAAATCATTGATTTCCATTGTTCCCCTGCTTCTGTCTTTTTCAGACCGAATCCATTTGCGGTGCACCGCAGCGTTCTCAAGTGGAACCTAAAATGAATAGGATTTTCCCACAGGTTTTCACACTTTACATCTGCTAGCAAAAGTCCTGTCATGGTTGCTTAGTGGTGCATATAATTCAATTTTTGTTTTATTAAGATATGAGGATGACCAATCTATTAACAAAAAAAAAAAAGTAAATCAAACAACCTTAAAAACTCCATATGAAAAATGGGCCCAAGGCTTACAAATTAGAGACATCTGCAAGGAGTCTGGGCTGCTATAATTGTGATGAACATATTTAAATCAAAGTTGTAAAGACTTTCATAGGCCAGGACATATTTCTATGTTAGATTGCTTTTTCTGGTCTGCTGCAATGCTAAAGGCATTCATGTGGCATTTCAAGTTCAGAAAAAACTTATACAAATATTGCTGCATACCTCACATAGAGATACTGTAAATTTCAGTTCTCAGAGCAGAAGCTCCTGCAAGATTATTAATTTTAAACCTTACACAAAACAGTAATTAAACTCTAAAGTAACTTTGGTAATGTTAATCTATGAGGAAGACACACTTCTGGGTAAGAAAAGTCTTTAGGAATTTGCTTTCATAAGGAAAATTGAAGACTAAATAATTGAACACTAATTTGATTTTCAAAGTATGAAAAATCCAGATCTGAACTTCCCTCAGAATTTAATGGATTGAGGGGCTTGGACAGAGACCATGACCTTATTTTTGGTTAAAAAAACAACCAGACAAAGCAAAACCAACACAAGAAGAAACAAGCAAACACACACCCGTGACAACTTGGTGCTCCAATTTAAAAGCTGAACAGTGAGGTTTACATTTTCTGCTCATTTAAATCATTAATTACATAGAAATATCTATGCATTTTAAAAATAAAACACAGCAAATCCTTTGGGAAGGAGACCAAACCACTGATTCGGGGTCCACACAACAAGGCTGTCAAAGATTTAAGTTAAAACAACAAGATACAGCAAAACTCCTCCAAATGTCACTCACAGGGCACTGTGCTCACATTTAAGGTCCGAATTTGTCCCAGACTTCCTGGGCTTTCTCACTGATGACCAAAGAAACTTTGGGTAGGAAGCTGAGGAGCCGTGTAGGCTTGGGACTAGAGCTGTAACTTTCCTGCAGGGCAGGTTCCTGCAGGGCACTGGTTGAGGTTCTAGTTGGGACAGGGAGGATTTATCACTGGAACAACATTATTTCCTTTTTTCCCCCCCAGAAGAGAGAGCAAAGTGCGACAGTGCCGTATGTGCAGGGCTGCCAGGATGTGCCTTTCTCTTGCTGCAAACAGAACTTTCACAGTGGGCACATAAGTCAGCCCAGGTGCTGGAGAGTACTTGGAAATTCAGCCTGCAGAATATTTATCTGCAGAGGGCCTGGAATCAAACAGAACCTGCCTCCCACTGAAGAAATTACAACCCTTGGAAAAATTTTACTCTAAGGCTGCACTACCCCCATATCCACTTAATAATGTATCAACAGCAGAGTTTACTTCAAAACAAACCAGAGGATCTGCAGTGCAGCAAACCCACGGCATGAGGATCAAAATCTGGTGATATTTGCAATTAAAGCCAGCCAGCACATGGGGCTGTCCATGGGGCTGGAAGGGGAAGGAGAAGGTGCAGGACAACTTTCCTAAGTTTTAATTGTAGGGGGATCTTCCACTTACTGGAGTTGTCCATCTGGACACTTTCACTGAGACATTTGCTTGGGGATTAGAGCAGGAAAAGTGGAAAGAAAAACCAGGAGTTTGTTTGGTTCGCTGGTTTTCCCAAAATTGAAATTAAGCTGCCTCACCTATAATTCTCCTGCTTTTATATTTTAAAAAAACCCCAGATGCCACTCTCAATCTTTCACAGCCTCAGCTGTCCTCCAGCATCTCTAAGATCTTTGTGAATGGCTGTGAGATTGATTCAGCCTGTTGGGTTAATTTAATGTGGCCCAACTTCCTTGAAAATGAAGAAGTTCTTCTGTGTTCTCCTATTAGAGCCTATTTTGCCCTTTTGGCATTAAAATTAACTGCTTCATTCAGGAAATCACAGTTGGCCTCTTTAGTCCAGGAAAAACATATCAAACACTTGTACTATCTCCGATTTCTCACTCAGTAACTTCTCATTTTTCAATGTGATTAAAAAAATATATTTTCCTTAGTGGTAGCAGACAGAAATAATGCCTGAATATTTTACACAACTGCATCTCTTTTTGTACACTCACCTTCCTATTTCTGTACCTATGCCTTCACCCTCGGTAACCTTAATTCTTCTGCAGTTCAGTTTTAAGATGATTTAACAACTCCTGATTTATCCAAATTGGCCTCCTGCTACCCTTTCTGTGCCTCTCTCTTCTCCTTCCTACATTAGAGGAATTAAAACCAATAAAAGCTATTGTTTCTTCACAGTCTCTTTAACCTTATTTCACCCCATCTGGGTTCACACGAAGCATGGCTCAACATTCACTGAAGTTTATTGAAATCAATTGGTTTTTTTCATTATCTTCCTTTCTTTCCTAAAGAGCACAAACTCTTGTTTCGTGATGCAGCTTCCAATTTTGTGCCCCACCAGCACATTCTCAACAAGTTCCTCCCAGGTAATTTCTGTCATGTCCCAATGTCCCTTCCCTTTCTTTACTTCTCCAATCCCACATATAATTTTAATTTACCCCTTTATCTGGTGTGTTGGTTTGGATTTTTTGTGTGAAAACCAACACAGTCTACATTTTAATTATATACACTGAAAAAATTAAACTAGCCAACAAACCTGCAGTTTAATGAATGTTCACAAAAAGTCCCTAAAACCCAGGGTTCCATGTCTGGGGGCCCACATCAGACTGAAGAAATCAAGGGTTTTACTATTTTTTCCTTACTTCTACAGACACTTAATCCCTGTGGACATCCTTATAGTAAGGGAATATCCCCCCACTTTGGTTTTTTGGTTTGTTTGGGTTGGGGTTCTTTTGCAAGATGTACTCCTGTATTCAAAATCCAAATGCTATTTAGGATTTATACTATGTGAATTATTCCTTCAAGTCTCTGTACACCAATTACATCATAAGTTTGACACTGTGCTGAGACCTCCAGTTCCTCTCTCTCATTGTATGTATTTCTCAATTGCTTTCTTATGTTTTTCATAGGGATCCAGACACACAAGGTATTTGATAGAGCAATATTATTCTTCTACTTGTTCCTCTTACAACATTATTATGAATAAAGTTCTCTAATTTATAATCCCTCTTCACTCGGTTCTTTTCACAGTTACAAGTGTTATTTCTTGCTCTAGAGGTTACTCAGCCACTCAGAAATACTTCAGTGATTTTCTTTTAAATTGATCAGAGACGTTTTTGATGATTCATTATTAAATGACTTTGACTCTGCTTCATCCTGTGATAATACATTCGAATATATGGCATTTTCTACCCCGTGAGAAGTTCCCTGGCTGGTTTTGGCCCTCAGAGAGATCTTTGCTGAGGATGTGAGAGCAGTGCAGGCAGAGCAGCTCCTACACCACTGAGATGCAGCCTGAGTCCCATGTCAGCCTCCATAAGAGATGGAGATTGATTAACTCAGGTGTACAAATGCTGTGACAGGTTCATGCTTTTACTGCAGAGGATGAAGAGTCCTACAGGAGGACTGCAGAATATTCTTGACACATTTTAGCTGCCTCTTACAGACTGATAAAAGCATAGCCACTGCCACACAGTTCACCTCTTCAGCTTCTTAAACAATTTTCCCCCTTTCAGTGAATCTGCCTATATTAGAGTCAAACAGGTAAACTCAGCCAAACAAAGTCCTCAAGTATTTCACCCAGTAGAGTGCAATAACCAAATGCTCTCCTACAACCACTTTTCTTCAAGGTGGGAGCATGAAGAGTCAGGCTTTCATCTGCTACAAAGCTTTCTCTGCTGTGAGGAAATCAATAACAGGGGTGATGACTTCTCAATTATCCCTTCAATGCATTTTCAGTTTCCCTGCTTTTACCACAGTTTACCTTCCTCCCAATTCAGTTTTCTCCATGGCTATGCCACTACCCAGACACTCACAAGAGTGAGAAACCTTTCCCCGTGACATTTGAAATAACAGAAACAATTTCATTTTACTCTGAAGAGTTCGTGAACTATTAACTATCATTTAAGAACTGTGCCATTAAAGAGCTATACACTACATATATACAAAAGGACAGAACTATTACCTCTCCCACGATTCTTTTCTCTGCCTTGTGATGAAAGCTACGCTGATGATAAAGAAACAACTAAGAGGGCAACTTACAGGGTCATTTCTTCTGCAGCATCCCCAGCGAGGAGCCGCGTCCCAGGCCAGGCTGCCCCCGGGCCAGCCCAGAGCAGCAGCACCCACAGCTGGGCACGGGCACAGCTGCAGCCCTGGCCTTGGCACCTCCCAGGAGCAGCTGGGCATGGCTGAACTGGGAACCACCGCTCCTTGTGCCAGACCCCACACAAACACCGCAGCTCTGCCCCAGAGCCGTTCGTTCCATGGCAATGTATTGAAAACTGATTAAGCACAGCATAACTTAAAAAAATCCATTGTGTGTGGAAGATAAATAATGCATTGTTCATTTCTGAGTTTTTCTGAAAGATATTCAGTGCTTTCTGGTGGTTTTTTGAAACTTTTCCTTTTCTGATTTTTCTTTTTAACCAAGAGTTCTCACCAACAAAAAGCCCAAAACCTCAATAACACCTATTGGCTGCCTCTGAGCTCGACACACACCCACTTGCTGATTCACTCTGCTTGATCCACATTGCCAAAAAAGTGAAAATAATAATACTCACACTAGTCAATGATGCGCCTGCCTGGCAAAGCCGTGTCCTGTGCGGCCACTTTTGGCAGCAGGAACGGAGCTGGAGCACAGCGTGCTTTTCCAGAAGCCCTGCACTGTCACACCATTCCCCGGGCTGGCAGGGCTGCGCTGGAGGCTGCGGCAAGTGGAGGCATCCATACGCTGTTAACCTTTTCCGACCACTGCAGAACAGATGGTCCCAGATTAGCTGGTGAAGAGCTGTTAATGTAACTATCCATCAATGCCTTTAATTACAGTGTGCTTGTTTTCAAAACAGCCCATATTGATTTTCTTTTTTTTAAAGCAGAACATAAAATAAACTGCTCTGTAAACACCGAATAGACTTACACACACAAATAGACCCAGCCAGTGTTGTTCTTTCTCATCCTGTGAAAGCTCCATGTAGCATAGCTGTACAAAATTATCAAAAATATACTGTAACTATAGGTGATCTTAAGGTGTGTCAAAGGTTCCTTTGGGTCTTCTCCACTGAGAACAACATTTTAATCACCTGTTCCCAGAGTCCATAAATTATGCACTGTGTAAAAAATTCTATTACAAAAAATCTTCCTGCCTAGAAAATGTAATTTAAATAAAATGCATCATTGTCTGCTTTGGGAAAGAATAGACATATTTCCATAAAAACCTTATGGATGAAAAATTACCTCTGCCTTTACAGAGTTAGGATATCAGTTTGGTAAACTCTCTGAGGATATTACAGTGAAAGCCATTTCATTTTTATTTTAATTACAGTGAATTACTTGTTAAATGAAAAAAGTCTTCCACAGATAACACATTCACATACCAAACTTTCTTCCTTCAGGAACCCGTTGGTAGCCAATCCAACTTAATGAAGTCCAAGCCATTTTATGAGCATGTTGCCTGGGCAGCCAATTCCCTCAGTCACATGTGCACTTTCTAGGGATGAAGTGGCATTTCTTCTCACTGCTCCCAGGTAAAACCAGGTGGAAAGACGAATCACAAAGCCCTGGTTTTAATTTTTTACTACTTTAATGCCACAAATCCAGATTCTTAAGACATTGCATGGGTTTTCTAACAAAGGCACTCTGGAATAAGCTGCAAATTAAAGCATTAAAAAGTTACTGAAAATGCACACATCCTTGGGAAGATTTATATGCATGGATAAACTAACTGAACCTGTAACTATAAAGCATTTTATTTTTATCTGCAAGGAAAGGTTATGTTTGGTGTAATAATTTTCTTCAATGTATGATAGTTTAATTCTTACAAGTAAGGGTTTCTATTTTTAGAGAAGGAAACTCTACAAGAACTCTTTGCCACAGCAAACTCCTGAAAACTGTCTGTGTTTTAAGAGGAAAATTTACCCTTGCAAGGTGAACAATGACAAAAAAGTAGTAATTTTGGGGTCTCTACCATTTTCTTTCACTGGTTACTTGGGATGCCAGCAAACACCAATGTTTTACTTCCATGAAGGTAAATGCTGGTACATGAAATTGTGAAAAGTGCACCATGGCAAACTCTGGCAACTCTGCTGTGCGTCAGCTGCATTTATCTGCTTAAGACCACATGACACTAGCCTCAAAACCATAGGCTAAAATTAACAGTGAAGTAAAAACTGCTTTTCAGGTCTTTCTTCACGTCATGGTCGTTCCCCCAAAGTCTTTGTTCCAAAAAGGAGCTATTTTGTTTGGTTTTTTTAAATCGAGAATTCAAATAGTGTTTTAATTATGTTTATCCTTAATAAAGGCAACAAAACTGCAAGGAAGGTGGAAAGAGAATGGAAAAAACATGGTATTCCTCCTGCATTATTTGGAATGTCAAAATGGCAGGCAAACCTGTAGGTATTTTGCCTCAGGGTCTACCCTTGGCAAGGCTCAGTGAAAGCAGAAGGGGAGAAAAGTAATGCAAGCAATGGTAAAACAGAAAGGCAAAAAAACACCCCCAGATGCTCTGTCAGTAGGCACAGAGTTCTGTGTTTGTATACATACATACATCCAAATGTGTGTTCACACACGCCCTCATCATGTGCCATGCAGGACTGAACAAAACATGCAACATTCTAAAGTATGTCAACCCGTGCTAAGTGTGGCTTAGCAGTGAAAATAAAATTTAAAAATGGTAAATGTTTAATAGGCATTTTGAACCCACTGCAAATATACATGGCCAGGACCTGACCTAACAGACTGAATTAATAATGGATCAGCCCGTCCCAAGGTCTCTTCCTGCCATGGCCCCTGAACCTTTTCTTCAGTGGCTGCTCAAACTCAGTTGTAATTCATTCTGTTGCCTGTAAATTGCTCGACATTTTTGAGGCACTAAAACTATTCTTTGATTAGTGATTAGGGTGTATCTTTATCTACTTTAGAGTAGTATTTTAAATGAGAGTTCTCTGACAGGCCGTGGTGTCGTTCACGGAAAGGTCATCGGCTCCCTCCTGACCCCAGACAGCAAAGGCTGAAAGTCAGAGCTGCCCAGTGGCACATTTTATCCTCTGTATGCAGTGAATTGATGGGCTTGGTCCAGAGCTTCAGTGGATAAATATCCACATCCCAAACTGTCACCAGAACTGGTGTTATAATGTCATTCTCAGCAGAAGGTCAAGGGGTGAGCTGGCAGAGAGACTAAATTGTGTTTGCAAACCTGGAAGGCAAAACAAAAACAGACTGACTGGGTGGCCTACAAAAAAACCCACCCCTTTCCTGTGGCTGATTCAGGGCTGCTGCTCCAAGATTCTTGACGATCTAAACTCACTTTCCAGAAGAAATATTCTGTAAATATAGGTGATACCACTGGCAGGATTTCTAAGACAGTGAACCGTTGATAAAATGAAATATTTATTGGCAGCTATGAAACTTACAGATCCAAATAGCAAATAATGTTTAGGCTGTTGCAATCTCCTCAATCAGCCTGTACTTTATAAAATCAACTAATTGAAATTAGAAAATGAAACAGCTGATCTGGCCTTACCTTTCTCCAACCTCCTGCCAGCAGAAGTTTAACCTTTACTCTGTAATGTTCAAATAATTGCACACATTCCAGTGACACCATTTCCACTGATTCTTTTTTTTTCTATATTTTTCTTTACACTTTGTTTAGATGGTTTTTTTTAGAATTACCCAAATTTGAGCTTACAAGATTTGTTAGGGACCATATGTGGTCACTTTTTGAACAGCTGAGAGTTTTCTTCTGCTCCACTTTCTGCTTTTTGAATGCCATGGGGAAGAAATTATCTGTCTCAAAGACCCTTCTCAAAGATTTTCTGGTTTCCAAAGGAGCTATGTAGTGTTTGCATGATGCATTTTCAGACCAGGACTGTGCCATAGCAGCACTAATATACAGTAAATCATGTTTAAGAGAACATTTTATTCTAGCATTTGCTCCTTGTGCACAGCTCATCCACAAGGTGCAATTCCTTCCATGTACCTGATTTTGGATGGATTTTTTTTCTGGACAAAGGTTCAAAGAATTATAGCCCTGTATAGTGTTCCTGCCCACTTATACAAATAATTGAATGTCTTTCTTGTTTTGTTGAGAACCAAACCCTAGTGCTGTGGAAGTCAGAGGACAACAGTGCTCCTGAGAATGATATTCTGATGATTGTTTACGTTCTGTCAACTCAGGATCCTTCTTTTAGAAGTTAATTCTGCACAAATGAGAGCTCCTCTCATCTCCACAAAAGCCTGTTTGACATCAGTGGGAACTAAAGAGAATTTAACAATGGCTGAATACAGTTTAATACAAGCTCTGCCCTGGTGATATTTCTGCTCAGGGCACAACGAGCTGTGCCTTGCTCACCCCAGTCTGGGATGGATGGGGGCTTCAGAAAGTTGTGGTTGTCTGTAATTCCTCTGAAACTGGGCTGATCCAGCAGTGTCCCTCACTGGGAAACAACCCTCAGTTGTGGTGCTGTGCTCGCTCTCCTAAATGCAGTTAAAGGATCCACACGAAACACCCGCTCCAGACTGTAGGAATTCTGTTTAAAAAGGCAGGTAGGCAGGAAAAGACACAAACTCCTCTTCCTTCCACATGGCAAAAAGCAAAATAAACCACAAATGTAAGTATTTTTCAGGGGAAGGCTTAAGGATCTTAAGGAGAGAAGGGGTTTCCAATATGGGTAAACTCCAGAAGATGAGTGAACTTAACCAGTTCATAAATATCTTGGCAACCATATGCACTAATATTCAATAGAACTAATTAAATAATTGCAAAGCTCTTCCACTCAAGTCATTACAGCCTATAAAAGAGAGCTATTCAGGCTGTTTACTGACTCGGACAGAAATACAAAGATAAACAGACATATTAAAATGGATAACTGAGCTCTCTTTTGTAGGGACTGAGTTTATTTTAGCAGTGTCAATAAATGTCTGCTCCATGGGTTCAGCGGTAACGAATGCTCACCAGGAGGTACATTTTAGAAACAAGAACTGGAGAAAACCTCTATAAACACAAACGGCAAGATTAGATGTGGAGTGGAAATTAAACCCCTCAGGAATTTCCCTTTAATTTCTATCATTTAATAATTTGGGAAAAGCACTACTTTCAGTTTTGTCATAGGACAGAAATCCAGTTTTATAGAAGATTTGAAAGGTAACCAATTGACTTATTAAAAATATAGGAAACATGAATGACAGCATTACTGCGTTATTAAAATTTAATTTTAAAATATAATTTGTAGGATGAAAACTGCTCATTCTTAATCATGCTCACTGCCATGGAACAGCTTTAGTAAAAGTATATTATTAGATAGTTTTACTTTCCTGTTAAGAAATTAACTCTGAGTATTAAAAATTGCTTGATATATTATACATATATCTCATTTTAAAGATGGATATATTTTTTTTTTCCTATAAATATATTTTTTTCCTTTTGAGCCTGGCCACAGACTTTATACAGGAGGACCATAGAAGAGAGGGCAGCATGGGTAAGCCATGTCAGCCCAGTGGCAGGAAAGCAGCAAGGGAAAAGGGAAATATGCAGATTAAGCCATCTTCTCATAGGATCCTAAAATCACATTGTTTGTTGGGACTGATCCTTGCCAGGAAGAGACTGGTTGAAATCCAAATCCAGAGCCCTACAGCTCAATTAAGGTGAGGATGAATGAACCAGACCTATCCATTGCAGTCATTTCTTCTTAGCAGGGACGTTGTTCCTTCAGTCTCAATGAAAATCCAGTTTTAACAGTGGTGCTTAATTTATTGCTAAATTAAGCAGGCAGGACTTTCAAATAGGAAAAGGACAAAAAGCATGTAATTCAAATGCAGCAGGGCTGTTCTCTTATTAAGATTGGTCTCTCTGCACTTTCAAATAAAAGCCAGGGCATAGTCAGACCTGACAACTAACATTATCTGACCTCTGTATGTGTTTATGAATATGTGACAGATTTATTTTAAAGAGATAGGCTAAGATGTTTCAGATAAGTCACTCTGAATCAACTCCACACCGTGATTAAATATTACTGATAAGTGTCAACTACCACAGTAAGCCCACTAAGAAAAGGCAAAAAATAAATTTCTCCCTCTAAAGTGCAATAGTCTGGGCTTTTTAAAAAGTCTCCTGTACAAGAGCAGAGGACAAATATTTGACAAATAGGGATGTCACAGGACTCTTACAATATAATTCTACTATCACCTTAATTGTCATGGAAAATGCAGTGAGATGAACACTGATATGAGCATTACTGAAATTCTGATCATTAATATTCTCAGGAACAGTGTTAATTTTACATGCTAATTGAGTAGATAAAGAGAATTAATATCCCTGAGGGAGAAAAAGAGGTTGTCTGAGGTATGATATGCCCCTCAGTCTGCAGTCAGATGTGATTGTGGATGTGCTGTGTTTCCATAAGCTGCCAGACACGCTCACTCGCTTTCTGCTTGGGGTAGAGTCGGGTTTTTTCCTTTTTAATTTTAGAGGGTTTCTATGTAGAGTGGAGCCCAGTGTGATGGGTTGTTCTTGTGAGTGTAATGCTTTATTAATATAAATAGCACTTTCATTAGGGTATTATGGCAAGGGGGTACAATTAGAGGTGGGATAATTAACGTGGAACATGCAAATCACTTTCAGGAATGCTTAACATAGGACACTGTGGAATGTTGCCTGACTACAGTAATACCTCGGTGCTCTCTTTTAATCCTCATCACTGAAAAAGGAATTTGTTCCTTCAGGTAATTCAAATCAAACTGCAAATACTGCAGTGAAAAAAACCCCACCACAAACACACAGGGGAAAAATACAACAAGAAAACAAGCCAACTGGCAATTTATATCCTTCCTTGAGCAGAGAAGAAAAACAAAGCCAGCCACTAATTTTCTCTTTAATAAATGAAGTGTACTGATAAACTTATTGATAGACAGATATTCTGGCAACAGATTGTCAAAAACATGTCACCAGGCCACACACGTAACCCCACTCACTGACAAGCTGTCTACAAAGTTAATCTAAGAACCTGTAAAATATCCCAGGTTTGGAGGACAAATATTTTAGTGATGAAGTAAATTCAGAATAAGTCAAGTGTTTTTATTTGCATCTTTAAATGCATATCATTGTTAAATGTGTAAGGACCTAAATTTAACTTCAATATTTGGAGATATTTGTTATCTCTAATAACAGAAAATATGTATTCACAGCTCCCCAAGCAAAAAATACACAGTTACAAATCCAATAGCAAGTGCTGCTTCACATGCTGCTTTTGGAGCAGAAATGGACATCTGCTCCTCTGTGCCAAATGCTGCGGTGCTCGGTGTGAGTTTAATGGTTGAATTCCATTTTGGGGGGAAGATTTTCACTTATCACCAGACTTAAGATTCACCTAAATCTTTTCTGAGAGCTTGTTCCATCACCAGGTTCCACATTGTGCAGGCACCACATGGGATAAAGAAGTTTGCAATTATTTCAAGAGTCCAGTTCTGTTTCTTCTGCTCCTCCTAAATCCTTCCTCTGTTCCAGCAGTCATTAGGAAGAAGGGGAAGGCCCTTGTTAAGCAAACCATGTCCTGCTGCACCAGTAGTTGCTTTTTGGTTGTAGCAGCTGTTCAGTGGTGTTAACACCTCCTTAAGGATCCTGGGAGATACTCAAACCTGAACGGACACAATCCTGAACATCCTGCTCTGTCTAACCCTGTTTGAGCAGGGGTTTGGACTGGGTGTTCTCAAGAGGTTCCTGAGAATGTTGTTTTCTTTTCAGGTGTCTTACTTTCATTTATGTTTGTTGCTAGAAAGCCTGAGATGTAAAAGGAAAGTTGCACTTAAGTCAAGAAAGATCTTTCTCCACCCTTTCCAGATGATTGAGCACTAAACCAAGTGGAACAGAGGGTGTGTGGTCACTGTGGAAAAGAACCAGCTAGAAACTTCCCTTTCTCTCGAGGTGGTGTTTCTCTGGCTGACAAGCTACGCTTGATCCCTGTTGGTATTTCCTGTGTGATGTTGCTGCCTTATCCGAGAGGACACTGCTGCCTCAGAACTGGCTCAATGCTCCAGTAGAGACTCAGCTGCATCAAGAAAGAAACCTGGCAGAAAGAGCAGGAGGTATTCTGCTTGGGAGAGGAAACATTTGCAAGACAGGCACTGGTAGGAGATGGGTATCAGACACAAGGAGGTCAGCAGATAGGATAGACACAAGAAAAAATTAAATACGTATTACATATTGACTCCAGGATTCACATATTACATTGAGAAATACACAGGACGTTCTCCCATTTCTCCAATTCCACGAGTTAATATAAATGGACAAACATATAATAGAACAGGACATAAAATGTCCTAAGCAATGCATCTGCTCTATACTGAGCTGAAACATGTCGATGCACAGGCTTACACATCCCTTAGGCCAAAGACTCTTTCAAATGCAATTTTTGGTAGCTAAAGCAACATTTGCCTACAGCACCTGTCAAGCATCCATTGAGAGCTGAGTCATGTGATTTCTCGGTACACATCTTCTTGGGCTGCTGTCAGGATCTGGTGGTGACCCGATGTTGAGTGCTGCAGCAGGAGTGCACTCCAGTTTTGCTCAGGAAAAAGATACTTGCTTCAGAAGATCTTGGCCACGATGAAAGGAGAGGCAAAGCCAAATCCTGACACAGGAGGAGGAGACAGACCTTGCACACAGGCTCAGGAATTCCAGCTGTTCACAGCACCGCCTGGACTCAGCAATGCTTCTTCTCCTCCACTCTGTGTCAGGATCAGCCAATTCACCAGAGTAAGGCCAGAGCCTCTGTCTCGGGTGGCTTAATTTTCCCTCTCCAGCCACAGTCAGGCAGTGTTTTCCTGTCAGATGGAGTACAAGAGGCCCGAGCTGGCAGCTGCAGTGGAGCCCCTTCTGGCTGGAGAAATCCTGTTTCCCATGCCTGCCTTCCCTGCACCACCCGCAGCCACATTTGGCCCAGCAAGGCCACCAGGTGAGCTTCAGAGCTCCAAAGGGCTTTGAAGACCTCCCTGGGATGGCTCTCCCAGCTGCAAAGGATGCCCTTCACCTTATGCAAAGTGCCTGTATGGAGCTAGGATGGCTTGGCAGCTCTGCCCCAGTGAGGTGGGCCAAGCAATTAACAGGCACAGTATCAGATAAAATGGACATGGCTGCAGGCAGCCAGGACTCCCCACATTCTCATAAAGCTTTTTTTAAAATTAAGTCAAAGGTAGATTTCTAAGTCAAAAGCAGGAAACTGTTTATGTCTCTCTTAAATTTCCACATCTAGTGGTAAGACACAATAATAATCATCTACCTATTTTTATTACAGATAGATATGGAAAAGACAGAAATTTAACAGATTTATGATGTCAGAAAAGAGATCTCATAAATATATATTGGTTTGTAGTGCTCCATGTTAAAACCAGCTACAAGAATGCAGCTGTGCTTCATTAACACGCTGATAAGATCTAAAATGAGATATGAGTAAGGAGTCCCTGGACTGCCCCCCTACCATGTACTTGTACAGCCATAAAGCACTTCCCAAAACTGCTTCTTTCCTGTCCAGTGGAGTTCTGGAGTTGGAGTAGTCAGGTACTGAGGAACATGCCCACATGGATTAGCTAAAGGGGTCCTCTCTGCATTTTGCCTGACACTTCTCCTGTTTAGTTTTCAGATTCCAAATAAAGAAAAAAATATTTTTAAAGCACACAAATTGAATGGAATCTACACAAAGACACCTTCCAGAGTAATTTGAAAAAATCAGGACAAAAATTAAATAAAGAGACACTGCAAAGTGAAACAATTAAATCAGCCAGGCTGCCCCAAAGTGCAGTTTTACATCCCAGTCTAAGCCAGACATGCAGTGTGCTGTTTCTGCTCTGAAACATCAATGTAAGCATAACTTCACTGAAATTGGTTTAAAAGCCTCATTTCCAAAGGAAATGTTTACACATTTTCATAAATGTTTGCTTTGCATGAGAAGACTTCTTGTTATAAACAAACAAACAAAAAGTAGTAGAAACTGAGTAAGATTAGCTCTAAGAACAAAGACTAGCTTCAGAAATCAATTTTTTCATTTAAAATACTATTATTTCTTCTGTTACAAAAAAAAAAAGGCAATTGGAAAAGCGGATATTACAACAGAAACTAAAAATAGCAAATAACTGTTTGAAAAAAAGTCTCTTGATTTGCCAGAAGAACTTGTTTTTGGAAAGCAATTCTAAAGTATTTCCTATGTGCTTCCTGCAGTCATGTTATATGGCAAATGAAAAAAAATTTAAGACAAATTTGACACTTCTGTCAAAATTAACACATTGTTCCTCTGTCATACCTTTTGTGGTTGGCACAGGTGGGAGTTGGGATTGACTGATAGGAAGGGGAGCCGTGTTCAGCTGTAGATTTATAGATGCATTTCAAAAAATCCTAGTGAATCCAAAATCTACTACAAAACTTTATTCACTTTTCAGCACAGTGGTTCTGCTCCTGAAGTTAAGGCCAAACTCACCAGGCATTTTAAAATTATCTGGTAAATACCAAATGTCACCTACATTCATATATGGGGCAGCTACACAATACAGCCTGTCCTTTAAAGATTCCTTTTTGGGTGTTTTCTCCCCAAATACTGACCCATCTGATTTCTTTTTTCCTGATAAACCTGTCTTGTCCCATAAAGCCATTTATTCCCAGTGCAGCAGCACAGAAACACCTCGGGCTGGTGCCCCTGAGGAGGGACCCCCAACAAAGGGACAGTTTTCATGCAGATAATTCTGATTTTGTGAAGGGCTGTTTGAGGCAAGCTATGTGGAGAGTGAATACAAACAGCACAAAACAGCTGGAATCACAGAATATTTTGAGTTGGAAGGGAGTCACAAGGATCATCAAAGTCCGACTCCTGGCCCTGCACAGAACAGCCTGAAAGTCACATTGTGTGTCTGAGGGTGCTGGCCAAACACCTCCTGAACCCTTGGGGCAGTGACCACTTCCCTGGGGAGCCTGTTGCAGTGTCTGACCACCCTCTGGACAAAGAATTTTTCCTAATATCCAACCTAAACTTCCCCTGACTCAGCTTCATTATGTTCCCTCAGGTCCTGTCACTGGTCATGAAGGAGAAGAGATCAGAGCCTGCCCCTCCTCTTCCTCACACAAGGAAGTTGTAACTGCTGGGAGGGAAAAAGAGAGTAATTTTATTGTAATTGAATATTTAATTATGCATAAAGTCTTATCAAATATAACGAGATGAAAAAAAATCCTGTATTTGCATTAACTAGTTGACCATTGCCACCAAGGAGTCAGAATCTGGGCTGTGCCCTCCCCCTTGGTGGTGGTCAGTCCAGGCCAGGCTGGCCACTCAGGGCACACATTTATGTCAGAACAGATGTGCTGCAATTGTGTTAGAAGGTATTTGTATTCTAGCAGCAACTTGAGAACACCAGGACAGGGCCTTGGTGATCCTAAATGCTTAAAGACCTGTTAAAGAAAGAAACCCCGCATTGTAAACTTACGACAGTATTTACCTTTTAAAGAAGACAGGAAAACGACAACAAACATCTATATGCTGACCTGTGCTGGTGTGGAGAGGATACCCTGCTTCCTGTTCAGCTGCTGGTTGGCTTGGAGTGCTCTGCCAAACATTTTTCCTTCCCAGGGCAAGATGACGCAAACAGAAACTTGTGCTCAGTTCTCACTTTAAAGTTCTTCAAGGCCGTAATAGCTGGGGAGGAGGAAGGGAAGGTGATTGTGCCAAGGTGCTGCTGGTAAACACACATTGATGGAAAGCCAAACCCAAACTTTTTGGATCAGTAAAATGAGCAGGAAGTAACCAAAGTCTGAACAGCAGGAGTGAGGAGAATGAGAACCTCCCACTCCAGACACAAAATACTGCAGCTTACAGCTTCATCTTGTGAGCCCCTACAGCACTGACAAAGTAAGTGGAGACCATAAATTTATATTATTATCCAGGCCATGTTAATGGAGAAAGCATCCAGACTTACAGCTCCCAACATAAAAAGCAAAAAGGCGAACAAAAATCTGGAAAATCAAAATCTTCTCTCTGGGACCATTGTAACCCTGCAAGACCTTGGAGTTTTGGACAGTTCTTCTGTGGTATCAGAGCCTCAGTGCCCCGCTGATCAGCCTGCAGTACCAGCAGCTCCCCAGCTCACAGACCAGGTTTCCTCATCTGTTCCCTCACTAGGCAGCTTCCATTGTTCTAATTTAGGACACAACCTGAGACCATCAGTTTCCTTTAGTTTAACCAGTCTATTTAGCATAGCCAGTGCTTTACTGAGCAAAAATCACATCCTGTTATCTCTTCCCAGATCACTCTTGTATCTGCTCTCGCAGAGTGTGTGATCTATGGCACAGCCCCAGCCAGCAAGTGGCAGATTAAATACAGACCGAGCAAGAGTGGTACATGAAATTGATAAAATAAGTCTGGATTTATAAATTATACATACATTTCCCAAATTGTCATATCTCCCAATCTTCTCTCTGCTGTTTGCCAGATTTTCTCCCACCAGTCACTGTCACATCGCAGCTTCTCCTTTCTTTTTTATGTCCTGATTAACAGGACATCTATATTCTCCCTTGAGCTCTCTTCCTCCCAGCAAGATTATTTTCCATATCCCTACAGAGTGGCCAAGAAAGCATTTGTGAGCCTGAGATGCCTCTTTTGCAAGATATACTATGTGATCTAATAAAAGATACTACTTTTTCTTATAAATGTAGCTCCATGAGCACAATTCAAATGCTTCAATATAGGTTCAGAAAAAAATCTATATGAAAACAATTTATTCTTAGATTACTTTAAAAAAAATCCAATTAAACATTTTTCCCCTGTGTGTTAGGGGATTCTATTAATCATTTGGGGGGAATGGTTTGATTCTTCAAATATTGATAAAGACCATAGATTTTACAATAGGGACAAAATGACCAAACATGGAATGATCAGATTCTCCTCCTGGTAGTATGGATTCTTTAGCAATGTTCAGGACACTTTTAGAAACCTCTGTGTTCACATACACCATTTGCACCTCCTGCTCTATTTTAAAACCTACCCATCAGAGTAACGAATCTAGAACAAATACAAAACCAAAGAGTACTCATGGTGTTTTGGGGTTTGGGTGGGGTTTTCTTCCAAAACTTTTACCAAGCTTTACAACTCTAACTTCCTTGCTTGGCTCTCAGTAATGCTTGGCTCTCAGAAATGCGTAGAGGCTGTGCCAGGTGTTGCAGTGTGGCTCAGCAAAGAGCCCATGGCTGCAGAGCTCTGGAATGGTTTATTTGCCAAAACACAAAGAACAGAGAAGTCCACAATTTTATCAAGAAGCAAGTACCACTGAAGCACCACGTTTTCCCAAGAGAACAATGTATGATGCTAGAAAATGGTTCATTAACACTGAAATTCCTTCGGTGCTTGAGTAGAACCAAGCCACGTGTAGCTGCTGCAAGTTCTCTTCATACTTTGTGCCCTGTTTCACAATTTTATTCAAAATCCAGGGCAGGTGCCCACGGGTCTTTTTGGTTTTTCTCTGTAGTGACTTCTCCCATACATTTCCATCTTGAATAGGTGCTGCTCTGTTTTCCAAAATGTGTATTTTTGTGATGTGGATATTGCACACAGGAGAGACCCACAGCAGCTATGTAAGCATCACTTTACATGATGGGTTGATAGGAAAAAACCCTCTTGAAAACAGAGTTGCCTTGCAGTTTTAGTCTTTAATTGCACACTCTGTGTTGCTTTTGATTTTTCTTTTTTATAATGGGCTTTGCTTCTACAAGTCAAGCTTTTATCCTCAAACTGAGAAGTGTTCACAACACATAAAACAAGGCGTAGAAAATATCAAAATAATCTGATTAGTTTAGGCAAGTCTCACTGGTAGAGTTTGGAGAGTTCAGTGGTTCAAGGAAAATGGTTTATTCTGCTTGTCTTAAAGTAAAATGAATTTACAGGTAAAAGGCAGCGTCTGTGCATAGACTACACAAGTACACATTAGGCTAACCCTGGAGCTCAGCTTGCTTTCTCTAGCACAAAACAACACACAGCACAAAGAGAAAGCAGAGTCCTTGGCTATTGCAAGGTACATTTCTCAGGTGTCTTCCCTCCCTCTGCCTCAGAGTTGCCAGAAGAAGAATGTGCCTCATTCTCAAACACCAAGTTTGTGTGACACACATTGAGCTCGTCCCTGTCTTCCCTCATCAGCAGGGCAGTAAATGTGTTAAATGCTCTGCTGTAGTGCTTCCATTGTAGAACTTACTGTGCATAAGAGACACAACAGTCCAACCTCTGGATGTCACATTTTGTTCAAAATGTTCCTTTCCACTGGGTGGTCTGAAAGCACAATAGCTTCTGTAGCGAGGGGTGGTAAAAGTCATTCCCTGTTTCACTTGTAATAGGAATATTTTGTTGAAGTTAATAATAGCTATGAGTTGATTACAATTTCACGTGTCCACGCTGAAATTAAATCTGTATTGCATGGTTTGACCTTGAAAAATGTTTGGGTTTGGTATCTAGAAGACAAAAAAACTCAGCGGCAAAAAACCCCCATAATTTTTGAAAAAGAAAAGGATGAGAGTACGAAGAACATTTTAAGATATGCTGTGCTTTTGTAAGAAACTGCACACATGATGTTAGCAAATAGCACATTTATCACCTGACTGCCCAGGAAAACTACTGTTACTTGAACTCCTTAGAATTTATACATTTTAAAGAGAAAGGCTGTAATTCTGTAAGAGTTTGGAGAATGTATTTAACCATTAAAGATCATTTTTTGCTGCCTGTGAAAGATAGGTTTCGAGCTTGTTTAAGACTTTAGACATTCAATGATTTTCAGTCATTAGGTGTTGCTCCTCTGAAAGCTGTTCACCTCAGCATGGCTTTTAGATTTATGAATCTTAGCAAAGTAGGCCTTACCATTTCCATGGTTCATCTGTTTCCCTGCATTACTCTCATGCTAAATCAATCTTCAGATTCATAAAACAAGTCTGTAAATATTAATGCAGGCCAAAGCAGTCTCATCTCGGGTAACTATCACAGCAGAAGAAAACTGGGGAAGCAGCAGCTTTTTGAAAGCCCTTTCCAGCAAAATTCAACTCCTGAGCAAGACAAGAGAAGACAATTCCAGTGAGAAAAAATGTAAAATAATTCAGGAAAAGAATGGAGTTCATAAGGTGATTGGAGAAAAAGAGGAAAGGGGAAGCTTGAAAGCGAGGAAAAGTGCAATGTGCCGAGAAGTTCTGAAAGGGAAGAACAGAATCAAGGGAGGAAGACAGAAAAGAGAAGAAAGCACACAGCAGTGACAGACAGGAGAGTGCATCACAAAGTGGTGGAAAGGAGAACAAACACCAACGAGGTTGTATTTCCTTTTCTGCAGTTTCTGGAAAAGCATCAATGAAAAAGCACACAATTAAATGAATGAATAAGTATATAAATTGGGTAAGATATCAGTGGAGATCAGGGGCACACAGATTCAGATTGACCAAGAGCAAGAGGACGCCTAGGGCTGGTTCCTAATCCTGTCACACTGAGACAGCAGCACATACTGCCCTGGATTTCTCCTTGAAAAAAACCTGCCAATCTCTCAGTTTCAGTCTTTGACATGTATCATCCCATAAAGTGATGACGACTAGCATCAGGTTTCTCTGGTTTCTTATGCACTCATTTATATATTGATTCCTTGGGGGTTTTTTTTGGTTTTTTTAATTTTCAAATTTCTGTTAATTAATCTTTCTTCAGGTTGTCAAGTCTCACAGGTGATTTTTGTAAGCAAATTCTCTCACCTGGGTAGATTTTCTTCTGCTTTCATGGATTTCTTGCATTTTCTCAAGGAACAGAAGGAAAGATTAAAGGGGCATTGAGCACAGACAGCAAAACTGGACACTTGTCTTTGCAGTGATTTTTTTTTTTTAATTGGCAATCAAGAGGAATTAAAACAAGAGTGGAAAAGAAGAACTTCTGCCAAGACAGAGAGAGCAAGAGCCTGTATTCCTGCTTCCAGTTTTTGACATGATATGTTCAAATACCTTTCAGTTCCAGTATGTCAGCTCGTGTTTCACCAAATGATGTGACATAATGCAACCTGACACACCAATTGTTTTTTGACAGAAATGTAAAGAAAAAGAGCGTCTCCGCTCTGCTGGTAAAGAAATAATTTTAAGTAGAGAAACAGCCAGATTTTTCCTAAACATTAAT
The DNA here is from genome assembly GCA_013398055.1 of Ifrita kowaldi. Taxonomy (NCBI): domain Eukaryota; kingdom Metazoa; phylum Chordata; class Aves; order Passeriformes; family Cinclosomatidae; genus Ifrita; species Ifrita kowaldi. Next base: position 401,931 of record VZRS01003572.1, read on the forward strand.
GCATCAAAGTGTAATGGCCTTGAGAGCTCTGCTCTTCTTCCAGGGCTGGGGACAGCTCCGCTGCAGGGCAGCTCTGGGCTGTCCCCGAGCCCAGACAGCTCTGCTGGGTGCCCTGAGCCAGGGCTGAGCCCCAATTCCTGCTGTGCTCTTGGCACTGCCGTGTTTGGCTGCAGCCTGGACTGCACCCCAGATGTGCCACAGCTGGGGCTGTGCCTGACCNGGCTGCACCAGGACACGGCTGTGGCTTCCCCGCTCACCTCGGACCTGTCCCGGCCCTGCAGGCTCGGCTGGCCGGAGCTGGGACACGCTGACCATGGGCACCATCCCTGCCCCCGCTCCTGAGCTTGGCCACACCGCTGGTCAGAGCTGCCACCATCCCCAGGAGCTGGGGCAGCAGGATGGGGTCCCCCTGCCTGATCCCACCCAGCCCGTCTTCCTCAGCCCCAACACCGAATAAAAAGTGTTCGCTGCCCCAGGAACAGCCCTGCTCCAGCCCTACAGGCCCTGCTGGAACTTCCCAGTCCTGGCGGATTTTAATTGTAAGCCTTTTAATGTCAAAGCACGTTTGTAGGGCCCTGGGTGAGTGGATGACCTTTAATTTTAGACATGTATTATGTGTTCAGAGTGATTAAAGGAGGAATCAAGATCGGCTTTTAACAGCTGGAAATTTCATGCAATCAGTTTGAGTATTATAATTTTGGAGCTTTTCAGCAGCAACATTTCCAGAGATCTAGAGCTTTTTGTTGTTTTTCCCTTTTATTAACTATTCTCTCTTCAGCAGGTCTACCTGATCCTAGAAGGCTGCATCTGCCTTCCTGGGGGCACAAACTGTGGATAAAGAAATGAACATTGGGGTAATGCAAAAACTGGAAGTTGCCATCACCTTCAATCCAATCTATGACCAATTTCCAGGTGAAAGACACCACCAAGAGAAGTGGAGGAGGTCTAATAAAGGGACCCAGAGCCTTCTACTGTTGGTCACACAAAAAACCACAAAGGAAAAAACACTTTTTTGAATATTCCAATTAATGTTTTTTGGGCACACAGCTCCTGTACTCTGGTAGCTCAAAGTCAGGGAGGTTTTCAGCCCTTTTTCTGCAGCACAGGTTAGTTTGGCTACTGGATTGGTGGGAGATAGGGGAAAGGAGCTGCAAGCAGTATTTTTTTTTGTTCTCTTCCCTGATAAGGAGTGAGAGAATGGAAGCAGAGTGGCAATAATCCTCTGTGTAGTTACTGAGCCCATTCTGTCCTCTGTGCTCAGGTACAGAACTGCTAAGGAATTTTGATAAAGAAAAATAGGTTTTGTCTTAACTGACTCTTGAAATTCTTTCAACTGGGGAATTGCAACAGTGCTATTAAAGACCAGTTTTATTGACATGACACGTTTCCCAGGATGGGCCATTAATCATTTTGTGTTATTGTACCAACAGTACACTTAACATTTGAAATTCAAGCAAAATCCTAATGATACAACTATCAGGAGGAAAAATGGAGCACTGAATCTACCTAAAGTGCTGCTTCTGCTGGGACTGAGCAGCTCATTCAGACCAATACCTATCAGCTGGATTCCTGCTGTTAGTGGGGAGTTTTATTCCTTAAAGTATTGTTCATACAAAGGAAGGAGGTGAGCAATGTCATTCTTGTCCCCTACCTGCTCAGAAGATCTGCCTGGATATGGAACCCTGCCGTGTCCTCGTCTCTGGGGTTTCCTTTTAAAATATATGCATAAACATATCCTTGATGATCATACCGGGCATCTGTTTCAGCTCCAAGCAACACTGATTATTATGGTTCTACACCAAAATAACTTAATGAGATAGAGGCTACAGGTTGTGCTCCTGTTTTCCAAATAATAACCTGTCCTCATTTACATGTCACTAAAAGAGGATTAATTTTGACTTTACAATGTGTGGTGATTTCAAACCTCTAGAAAAGCAATCTATTAATGTGTGACTACCTTAATTAGCATCCGTGAATTTTATTGGTCCTGGCTGCTCCCCTAAAAGCATTTTTTTGGCAACATAAACAAATTAATATTATTTTAAAGAGCAGAAGGGGAGGAAAGCAATACTGTTCATATAAAAGGGAGGTTCAGAGACAAGCAAGTCACTGGTACAGAGCAGAGAAGAGCACGGCTGCAGACCCCAACCAGCAGTGAGCAGAGTGAAGCCTAAGGATGAGGAAATGACTGATGAACATTGATGGCCTGAAGTTAAAGGAAAGTAGATTTAGGTTTGATATTAGGAAGAAATTCTTCCCTGTGAGGGTGGGCAGGCCCTGGCACAGGGTGCCCAGAGCAGCTGTGGCTGCCCCTGGATCCCTGGCAGTGCCCAAGGCCAGGCTGGATGGGGCTTGGAGCACCCTGGGACAGTGGAAGGTGTCCCTGCCATGGCAGGGGTGGAACCAGAGGAGCTTTAAGGTCTCCCCCAAACCAAACCATTCAGGGATTCCAAAAGGCTCCCTGCTGGTGCAGAATCTGTGCCAGCTCCAGTCCTGTCCCTGCTGTGACACCCCAGGTAGTTGTGTTAAGGCTCAACATTGGCACAAAGCAGCTGGTTCTGTTCTGATTTTGTTACTCCAGCTCCACGTTGTCTGCAAGGCACTGGGTTTGAAACAGCCCTGCAGAGTTTTGGTCCTCAGTGTCCCTTGTTTCAGGGTAAATCCCACATCTACTCTATCCCTCTGCTTTGCTTTCCTCCACATCCTGCTGAAGGCAAGCCAGACAGGAGATCCATGGTCACCAGAATTTCCCTTCAGATTTCAGAGATTTTGGCATGAAAACACTTCTGTGGCAAGTGTGAAACTGGGGGGTGCCTAGGGAGCAGCTGGTGAGCACAGACACCTGAGCCAGTGGTGAATCCCACACCATCACCCTGCCCTAACTCAGTCCAGGATGAATAAAGAAGGTAACACTCACAGCAACAGAGCCATGGAAACCTGCAAGGGGCAAAAGGAAGGGGGGAGGAATCAGAACTGAGGCGCGTTAGGGAAAAAAAGATCAGAAAACACAAACTGCACTAAAGCTCTTTTCTTACCAAATTAAACATGACCATCAATCTGCTGTGTTTTTGCAGGCTGGGTTTACAAACACATTAGTTCACCACACTTCTTATAGCTTTAATAAAAAAAAACCAGCCCAACTCGAATGAGTAATAGTCAGTTTTGTTGTCTGATAATAGATTGATGGCCTTAAGCTTTCTCAAAGGAAATTCAATTTGAATAAGGATTAAACTCGAATTGTCAGTGAAGTATCCATCCACAAATACTTATTTCTCACATTCATTCTAAATTCTGGTTGTACTTTGTCTTCCAAAACATCATGTTTTGAAGCTAGACACAGCTAAATCACACAGTATCCATATTAATAAAGATGTTTAATGTAAGAGCATTGTTTTTCTCACAATGATTCATGTCTCAAAAAGGTCTTTTATAGCACCACAGGTAAAGAAGATGTATCTGTGAGAAGTGTCACAAGTATTGAAGCAAAAATAAACACTGTTCTTTTATTTTGATATTTTGGTTGAGGCTTTTAAGTTCAAGTAATTAACTCACGGGTTTCTTGTATCCTTCTGCTGCTTCTTCTGTCTCTGTGTCAAAATAATTTCATTAAAACACTCACAAATTATCATTTTAATGAATTTCTGACAAGTTAATATACTCCTTGTAGAGGTGTAACTACAGGTGAGGTTTGGGTTTGATTCAATGCCTGATACATTCACTGTTTACAGAGCAGGAAAAACCCCAGGTGTAATGAGTGGTGCTAAACAGGAATAAAAGGCATTGAACTCACATTTTCAAACTTCTGACCATTTTTCAGCCAATATTTTAAATTCCTGTCATTCAGCTGGCCTTGAATACCTTTAGCCCAAATTTAACAAGAGAGAATCATTGCAGCTGTGGAGTGCACACTTGGCCATGAACAGGAGAAGCTGCAGATCCTTCTCAACAGCCACTACAAGTCAAAACAAGCTCAGGAGGTTTTGAAAGAGCACTCACTGGAGCAATCTGAGGCAAGGAAGGAGATTATCTAATTAATTTATGAGTTTTCAGTTCCTTATATGTTAGCTGCCGAGTGTAGCTTCTGCAAAGATGTCCTAAAATGCAGCAATACAGGGAACAATCGGAGAAAAAAATCTGCTTTTTGTGTAAGGCAGTAAGGAAAGGAAGACAGGAAAAAATGTGGGTTTACTTCTCCTGTGCATGAAAAGGAATGGGGGTAGAGTTGCTTTAGACACTCATTCAAAAACATTTTCCATAAATGAACTAATTTTGAAATCACCTATAATTGAACGCACAGATAATTTTAGCTTTGTACATTAAGTTTAGTATTGCAGAAACTGCAGAAAGAGGAAATGGCATGTGATAAGTTTGTTGAATTTAGAAACAGCAAACTAAGAGGAAAAGTATATTTTTCTCCAAAAAAAGACTCTGGCAGTTAGTGGAAACAGTCAAGTCCTAAGCAGGGTAATGAGCAGTAATGCTGCTCTAAACATTACTCCCAACATAAGAAATAAATAGAAAGCAATGAAAAATAGACTCTGGATGAGGCATTCTTCCTTGAGCACACTCCATTCAAGGTGATGACTAATTAGGAAAATCTCCAAAACTGAGTTTTGCTTTCTTTAAGTGCTGCAGTGGAGATAACATAAATATAACTCAGCCTTATCAACTGATTCTGCTCCTGAAAATAAACTTTTAAGCATATGGTCACATGGTCAGGACAGCCAATATACAGGAAGAACAATTCTTGAACAGCATGAGAACAGTCTGGAATTACATGCTAGGGCTCACACGAGGGGGTTTCCACAGCCATAATCTCATCAAATAAATTTTAGAGTTTGACAGTTAATCACAGAGAAATACAAGGAGGATTTCCAGGAAATGTTTACATTGTTTCACTCGGATTCTGAACAGTGGGATTCATTTTTAACGGAGGAAGTAGGAATTTTTCTTTTTAAATGCGGCAGATTTCTTCATTAAGTACAATGAGATGGCAATAAAAGAGCTCGAATTGCATCAGGAAACACTGCTTACCACGGGGGAACTCTGCATCCAAATGCTCCACTGGGTCTGGCCTGTGACACACGGACAATATCAGCAAAGCTTTAACCCATCATTCCTGCACTGATCTTTGATAGCAGAGCCCATTGATCCACCTCCTGATAGAGATTTCCATGAAGGGATTTGGTCCTACGTTGCTCTAACTTCCGTTTTATTTTTCTGCTGTTCTAATTTATCAACCAGGCTCCTGACACACCTCCTGTTAACAAAAATGGAACAACAGCATCCCCTCCAAGACAAAGGGATTCTTTCTTCAGAGTTCTTTGAAAAGAAATGTATTGAGTGTATGTGGTATCTACAGAGGCCTTTCTCCCACTGAAAGGTAACTTGAGCAAGACTGGATATCCTGATAATATTTTGGATAAGTAGATGGCTCCTGATCCAATCACTTGTGATAGAAATGATCTGTAACTGGGGTATCATAAAATTAGAAATGTAAAAAAATGATTTGTGCTCAAAAATATTCTCAAAAAAGGAAGATAAAGTGAAGGTGAGGTCATTGTGAAATTTCCCCTGCAGGAACAAATGTAAATGTTCTATGTGCTATAGAAACCCTGAAATCCAACGGGAGAACATTATTGTTTAGAGAATCTTTGCCAGAATTACAGAAATTATACCAGCACTTAAACACTGGTAGGCTCCTTTACTCATAAATCATTACAATAAATTACAAGTGTCCAGTAGCATTCAGTAAAATGTGTAAATGTCAAAATAATTTGTCACAAAAGCCTCGTCACCATCACCAGCTGTTTTTTAAAGGAAACAATAAGAAAAAAATCCAGATTTTGCATAATGAAGCAGTTTAAACATCCTTGTTTGGTTTTCGTATTTCAGGGAAGATCGGGTTTATGATCAAGCTGAGTCACTTATATATTTGGAATTTCTTAATTCACTCTTATTTTACAATTCCTTTATCCAGTTTGTTCTACAGAACTGATACTTGGCAGTGAATTTTCACCTGCCTTTTTCCTCCAAACAGAGCACATCCAAAGCTGGTGTGACTCGGCCAGTTTTGACTATCTCTGCACAGATCCAGATTTGTTGTGGGAAGAATGCAGAGTGTACTTCAATACCACCCCTGCTTGTTTAACTGTATTTCCTGGAAAACTCTAAAGAAAAGAAAAAAAAAAAAAAAAGAGTAGTAAATCCTTGGATAAGTCTGTTTGCTCAGCCTCCCTTTCTGCTCCTTTGGTTTTGCTCTTGAGCCTGCAGCTGGCTGCACGTTTGGTGCTTCCACCGGGGAATGGAGAGCTCCAATCTGTATTTATATAGGATCCATACCCTGTTTGTCATCTGAGCTCTTTTCATACCTCCTTCTCCAGCTGAGGCAGCGCTGGTGCAACAATCACCACCCTGCAGTGCCACCCATCTCCCAGGGGATCTGCCCCGGGAGCAGTTCCAAACCCGCCCCGGTCCCAATCAGTCTGATTAGCAAAATTCTTCCATGCCTGCTCTGTTTGCCAGCTTGGATCTCTTACCTGAGGAGCGCCCAGGTAAGGAAATCCAGGAGATTACAGACAGGGTTGCCTTCCACAGGGAATGCTGGCATGGAGAGGAAGGGCTGGGGACAGCAGCAGCTGCCAGCTGGTAGGACTCCAGACAGAAGCACAGATCTGCATCAAGTGAGCCTGGATGCACAGGGAAATGTATATTGTGCTTTATCTTTGCACCAGAACACATCTGACTTCTATCAGCTGCAGGAGAACAGACACCCCCTGACCCAGCATGAAGTTAAACTCTTACAAACACATGATACTTGATTTAGCATAACCTCTTCGGAGACAAAGTTGCTCTTTCAGAAACGTTCATAAATATGATCTGGCAGAGAACATTTCTATGAGTTCAGCAGAATGTCTTGTCTGGACTCAGCATTTCTGGGCTGTGCTCACTGAGAGCACAGTTAATATCCCGTGGAAGTGCAATCTGAGTCCTTCAGACAGGGAAGGCTACACCCACTGCTAAATTACAGAGATTTAGAAATTAACTCCTCTGTCTGTGTAGAAATACAGCAGGGCAAAGAAAGTAAGTGAACCTTTTCTCAAGCTTTGCAGATGCATAAAAACAGTGCAGAGATTGAAAATAAAATTTAAAAATAAAGGCAGAGAGTAACTGTATTGACATTACATCCAACTTGGCTGACAATGCTGGACAGAAGCTTTTTAAATACTTTTAACCATTATTAGGCACAAACAGACCCTTTCCTCAACATCAGTTACACGCTATTTTTAATCTCTATATTAAATATTATCTGATTTTCCTCTTACACCTACAACATTTATTAGCATAGCAATTTATATTTAGTAACATAATTTATGCTTTTTGTGCTAAGATTGTGAAAAATGCAGAAGTGTTTACTGCAGCTGCTGTGCCTTGCACGTCCTCACAGTATTCTGATTTACTGGGTAATTTTTTTCAGAAGATCTCTTAGCATAAGAGTAAGCAATTTTGTGCCATACCTATGTCATGTTTTGTTGAATCCCCATCAAGATGCCAGTGCCCTGCAGCACCTGGAAATGTGCACTGATCTTCTGCAACACTTGTTTCAGCTCTTCAAGACTAAAATTGATTTTTCTCAAAGTGGCATGTGAAGGTACAAAGTGTACCTAGTGATCCATAGCTCAAATGAGTGTAACAATACCAGTCCCAGTCGTCGAGGAAGCAGTAACTTTTTAAGTCTTTGCAAGCAACAGTGCAAGAAAAAACAGACTGTAGTGAAGAATTTATCTTGTAAAATGCCAGGCAGTCAAGTTGTTTTACTGCTGCTGGAGGCTATTGTCAGAGTTGCTAAGTAAATGGTAGAAATAGTTTTCTTTAATTGGAAAGAGCTGGGATACCATGGTGATGTGCTTTTTTTAGCACCCCGGCACAAACAGATAAACCGGGATTTCTAAACTCAGGTTTTATCGTGGCGTGATTTGCCCAATTGTGTGGTTGACTGTGGAAGGCTCAAATCCTCCCTGTGAACACTGAAACAGCCTCTCCTTGCTCTCCCACCACACAACCCTGTCTGTGAGGCTGAGGAGTCCTGGAGGGAAGGCAAGTAGAGGTTAGACAGTGCCTTTGGCACACAGAGTCCAGCTGAGCCTGGCCCTTGCTCTTCCCTCCTCAGGGGTTCCCTGGAAGCTCTGCACTCCCCCCAGGCAGCTCTCAGGAGATGTCCTGCAGAGGACAGTGACCCAGGCAGTGCCACCAGTGCCACCCCCCTGCTGCTCTGCCAGGCCCTGGTGCTTGCCCAGCACGTGAGCCAAGGAATGGCCTCGGATGGGATCTCACCTGCAGAGTCCCTGATCTGCCAGCTAAGGAAAAATCAAGGTGCTGAAAGATAGAACATGATGTAACACAGCTGTGACTGATTCTGGACTTTCACAGTCTCACTGAAAAGTGTATGAACAACAAAGTTTTTACTGCTGCTGTGTCCTGAAATAAACACCTGAATATTAAAACAATTAATGTTTCTACCTGCACTGGTTCCTGCAGAGTGCAGGGCTTTAAAAAGCCTAGTCACTTCTCATTAAATGTGTGCAACTGAAGGAGAATTTTCACAAGTCCAAGGAGAGTTGGCACCTCAGTAAATGAAAGAATTTAGACGTTGCAACATCTGAAATAACAGATTTTTGCAGTTACGAGTGAAAAGTGACCTTTGTGGTTTTAGTTCCTATTTTTTTCTCATTGAACGTGATATTTCTGTCTTTTTTCTCCTACTTGCAAATAGGGATTTTAAAAAGTTGGGGTTTGACTCTCTAGAATAGTTCTTAGAAGGCCATTCAAGGAGAACAATTGCAGATGCTTGGCATTTTTCAAATTCAAATATAAACAAGGAAGCATATCTGAGGTCTGTCGGGTCTTGGATGAAATTCCAGCACTGAGGAAAGGATGTGGGGGTCCTGTGGTCAGGGAGTTGAACACGAGTCAATGGTCAGTTGCTCTTGAGCCAAGTTAGAGGAACAGGCATTCCCCTCTCTCAGCACTACACAGACCAATATCCAAATGTGCTCTCTTCCCTGTGCATCCATCTGATGACAGGGGTAGATGCTCACCCAGGATCTGTGCTCAGTAACAGAGGGAATTGTTTCTCACCCATCTCGTGTGCTCAAAATTTTGGTTATAAAATACTGAGAGTTAAATGGGAAATATGTATGAAATCTGACAGAATCAGTGTCAGTCTTACAGACACAAAAATGGATAAACTGAGCACAGCTCTGAAGGTTCAGGCTGCGTCAACACCAAGTTTGTGCAGTTCTGACAAAATTGTATGGAAATGAGTGTTAGTAAATTACAAAGATGATCTCAGCTAAGATTTTACTTCTTTAAAACTTTAATGGCAGGTGTAGCTTTCAAAGAACAGATTATGCTAATTATATCCCTTGCTTGCAGTCACATACCTTTTTAAATAATGCAGCTCCCAATAATCACAATTTCAGCGTGGCTGTTGGAGGGAATAGCTGCAGCTGAGGAGATCATTCCCGGAGTCCTTCAGGCTGTAACGCCAAGCAGTTTTCTGATTCTGTTCACAGAAAGTATAAATGAGGATTAGACTCCAGTAATTTGCCCATGCCCCTGCTGTGATTAGCACAGTGTGCAATATGGAACAGTGTTCAAGGGGGTTCGTGAGCATGGAGGGAATCCTGCCACATTCCCAGGTCCCTGGGAAAAGGACCTGCCATGGCAATGCCCAGCTGTTCCTGCATCCCAAATGCAGAGACATTAATAGACTGCTTAACTTTTACTAAAAAGAGAGCAGGTAACACAGTCTTACTTTTAAATTATGGTTCATTAGGCCTATTTCTTAATGTGATTAATGACATATCACTGCTCAAAGCACGGGACATTCATCAGCAGAACTGTGTGCCCTTAGCACAGGTGTTGAGGGAATTCCAGAACGTTACAGCACAAAGTTCTACTATTTCTGTGAGGGTCTGCAATGACAAATCACCAAAGAACAGAAACCATTACAATCTTGAAATAGGAATTAATTTGTGTGTACTTAGTGAGACATATTTTCCTCTGAAGGTGCAAGGATTTCATAAACCTGTGTGTGTAGGGCATGTGACCGTAGAGGTAAATATGAACACAGGAAAAGCCAGATAATGAGAAACAGTTCAAATTTAACCATTATCCAGCGCAGAATGTGAGACAACAGGAAAATAGCCTTTCTTGAAGACAGAAACTAGGTTTGGTCAAGGTTTTCTCCATGGAAGAAACATGTTCTGAATCTTGAAATAACAACTGAGAGAGACAGAGAGAGCACTGACAGTTCTGTAGAGTGCTGACCAAGGGCATATTCTATATATAATACAGAAATAATACAACTTACTCCTAAGCATCTCTGTAATTAGAGCATGAAACATCAGTTCTCCAAATCACTCACTAATTACAAAAAATACCTCATGAAATAAGTGCCCACAGGGAATACTACTGACAAAACTGAGAAGCAGACCAGGTAAGCTGAAGACCCTGAGGACAAAAGCCCTCAAAATTCTGAGAGAAATTGAAAATAGCCTCAAAAGTAAACAGAGATAGGCAGTCTCAGTCTCTAAAATGTAAAGATGGCTGTGAAATTAGGTAACCAAGTAGAAATAATGGAAGCAGATATTATTACTTATTACTTTTTGTAACATCTGTGCATCTCAGAACATTTTTGATCAAATATCGTACTTTCAGATTTGTCTCTTGTTTTACCAGGAGTCATGAGTGACTTTTTCTTTTCTGGTTAGTTTTGTTCATTTTTTATTTTATCTTCCTTTTCTTCCCCAACCTTGACTGTGTGTCTTGCTCTGTTATTTCATCTCCTCTTTCATGTATACTGTAAATGCTCCAGAGTAAATACTTGTTTCTTTGTTATAGGTCTGCAGAGAGCCCTGAATAGCCCAGCCATGATGTAAAAACAAGGGGATTTAAGCAATAGCAGACAAATAAATGAATAAAAAGGTGTTTATAGCACTTGCATCCTAATAGAAACAGATTATTAGTGGATATTAAACACTGATTTTATTAATTTAGAAAAAAAACAAGGGAAAATCTTGTAGACAAACAAGTCTTAAAAAAACCATTTCTACACAATCTCTTGTAGTTATCTTCAGAAAAAAATCCTTGTTCTGCCTTCAAAAGCAGAACTATTCTGAAAGAATGAAAAATTACAAAAAAAAAAAAGTTAATAATCTGTCCTGTCTATCAAAAGGAGGCCTGTGAATTATGCAGTGCCTTAGTGCCCTGACCACTGTGGAAGATTGAAAATTGACTCTCTGGAATTGAAATTAAAGAGGTTTTGCAAAATCTGACAGAAACCCCCCCATTTTTCATGGATCCAGTTCATTCAGGACTGGCCATTATTAAATGGACATTCATATCAGAATGCAGCGTTTCTGTAAAAGGTTCTGGGGCTGGTGAGGAGGTGCTGATGGAGATAACAACCCCAGTCTGATCATTCTCACCAGCTGGTGACTCCAGCTGCTGCTGCAGTCCCGGTGTGTGAGGAGCCAGAGCCCGGCTGGGCAGCAGGACGGGGACACAGCCCTGCCCTCCCCTCAGCCTCACCCTCCTGGGGCTGGGCTCTGCAGCAGAGAAGGGTCTGGATCTCCAGACACAGCCACTCCAACAGGGTGTCCAACAGAGAACACAACAACTCCTGATAAATCATAAATCTGCCATTGCGTTTGACAGACCACAGTCTGCTCTCAGAGCTCTGCTGAAACACAGGGCTTTGGCCAACGTTACATCTCTGTCCACGTGGCTTTGGCTGCCATTTAAGAACATTTTGACCTCCTGCATTCCTAACACAGTTCATTCAACCCCAGGGAAAAAAAATCTGGAATTTGTAACAGATGAAATAACAAAAATAGACAGCAAAATGAAGACTCTGAACAGCAAGTGCAGCTTCACCATTGTCCTTGTGAGGTGGAGACTCTGGTTCTCTGAGCCCCTTGGTACAGTGAAAATCATTCCAGGGCTTCCTCCAAACCCCATCAGCATCCCAGCCCAACCCAGTGGGAGGTTTTCTGTGAAATGTGATGTTTGCTGGATGACCTTGATTGCAGTTTGAGTAGAATGTTTGAGAATGGCTGATACGCTGCCAAAATAGTACTGGAAGAGCTCTCAAATGTGACATTTTATTTTTCATGTCCTTGCAGTTACTTCTGTGTGTTTCTAAATCTGACCTCTGAATTTATCCCCTAAAGAATTTCTAAAATAATGGTATTCCAGAATAATTGTTAAAAGTTTGCGTGGTTTGTTTTGTCTCCTCACAAACTGTACTTACAAAAGTGAAATTTCATCCTTTATCTCACCTCTACCTTTGAGATTTTTCTGCTCTTTAGAAATCAACAATCTGCTAATAATAGATCCTTCACACAAGATGTGTTAAGTGGTGTTTTATAAGTGATGTTCTATAGCAATGGATTACTCACAACACTCCTGCCATCTAAATCAGAGCACATTTTAACAAAGAAGTGGAAGATCACCTTTTGGGGGTTATTATAAACTTTGCATTTAACTTTTTGTCTATTTAACTTTATATTTCCATTTTCAGTAATTAGAACCTTCACTATCTGTAAAATCAGAATAAATCTGTACCTGGTTCAGACAAAGAAATTTTTGTTGACTTCAAGTCCATCGTGCAGTTTTCATCTCTTCAAGCAACCACGCCAATGCAGAGAAAACTGAAAGAATAATTATCAGAAATTTTTTAGGTTTTTGCCTATGATAAGTCACTTTTATTCATCATTTGTAAGAAAAAAAATCTTAGAAATTGGTTTATTTTTTTCCTCTCCTGGTTAACTGTCCTCACCTGTTTCTAGCGCTTGTATTTGTGCTGGTCAACCTCTGACCAACACATTGTAGAAGTATTCAAGGACAAATGTGTTTGTCCTCTTCATGTGATTGATCCTTTGATTCCAGACTGTCTGATCAAGCCTTTCCCTGACACAACGTGAGCAGAACTGTGGGGACAGCGTTGGCACTGCCTGCTCAACATCCGTGCCATGAAAAGATACTGCCTGGGAAACGAATTAGGCATGAATCAGTTTTTATATCCCCATATAAAACAAATATGAAATAAATCAAATTATTGTTTAATATGCTTAATTATCTTTTAATGCGTCTCCAGTCACATAGCATATGTCCTGTAAAAGCACTTGGTTTGGTCCTGTGAACATGTCATGTATACCTTAATGAAGAGAGATGGCACAACAGGTTCTTGCCAGAGTAGGAATCCACTGGAAAAAAAATGAGTTATAATAGAGATTCCTGCTCTAAAAACTGTGTTAGCAGAGGCATAATTCATTTTGAAAAGGCTGCATTAATTAGAAATTCCTTTCTCTGAAAACAGCGAATAATCCATTTCACTGATTAATATTTATCAGAGAATCCTTGAGGTTGGAACCTCCTGAGCTCAGCTGCTCCAACCCCTGCTCAGAGCAGGCTCGACTCAAGCAGGTTGCCAAGGGCCTTGGGCCACTCTGGTTTTTATTTTCTCCAAGAATTCCCCTTTCTCAGCCTGTCACAAACCCATCGCACCACCTTAACTACCAAAAAGTTTTTTCCTGTATTTAACTTAGATTTCCTGTACCATGATTTATGCCCACTGCTGCTCCTCCTGTCACTGGGCACTGCTGACATCTGCTTGTGGGTTTTAAAGGAACTTAATTCTAATAATTGTTTATATTTAAAAAAAAAGTAAAAAAATATTTACAGTTCTGAAAAAATACAAAAAGTACTGCTTAATCCAAAGTGTCTCCTTAAAATCCCTGCTCTTGGTAGAACACTGCACTTTCGGAATGTGATAAAGCACCTGTCAGGAATAAATTTAGCAGTAAAAAGGACTTTGAAAACTAAAAGAAATTACAAAGATTATTTGTAAGTAATTTAATAGTATTTGCTCAGATCTAGACAAAAATGGGACGTAATCCAAATGATTCTGTGGGCTAATACCACTGAGATGAGCAATTTTCTGTTCAAGAGTACACACTGAGTCATTAAAGTCTGGATGAAGAGTATCACTGACTGATACCCCTTGCCTGTGTGTACTGCAGCACAAATTTCTATACCCACACATGGAATGCCACACACTCAGCTGGGCAACATTTAATTTACTGAGCTCTCCATTCTTAACAAGTCTGGAAGAAGGAACCTGTTAAATGTCTGCAATATGTTCACCTTTCACAGTGCATAATAAAGTCAAACACTCTCTTACAGCTCCTTCACTGCAAACATCCTGGCAAAGAAATGAAACCCTTAATGGAGTGAACTCTTCTGCAGGTGGTGCTTGAGAGCATTTTCCCATCTCAGGGAAGCAGCATTTTACCACTGCACATCCTGCCAGGCCTTCAAGTGCTCCAGAGATCACCTTTGGTGCAGCTTCTTCAAGCATCAGGGTGAGCTTTTTGCCGTGGGTTCTACTGTAAAATTAGATTCATGCATTGCACTCCTGGGCTCTTGTATTCAGATGATAATTTTCACTTGCTTCTCGCTATTCTCAAGGAAATAACCAGCTCCATGTGACTCATCGTTTGTGGGAGTTCAATGCCAAGCCTGCTTGCACACAAAAGAAAATTACATAATTATACTAAATTTTGCAAATCAAAAACTTCTTTGTAATTGCCTTAAGATTATTTCATATTCCTTTCTCAGAAGATGCTTCCCTGTGTAGCCATTTAGAAGGAACATTTATTATAAAAGTTAATTACAGTTTCTTAAAGAATCAAATGGGCTTTTTTTGGTCTTTTGGGGTTTTTCGGTTCCAAAGAATATCTCTGTTACACACATGTCTGAATTTTGGGGTTATGTTTCAGTTTTGCCCATACTTTTGACAGTCTGATTAAGGAAATGTCATTTAGTTTTCCCGTACATGTATCTCATCAGTAAAACATATTTTATTGAAATGGTGTATATATATATTGGGCAAAAAAATGCCAAACACAGCATCACTGCTGTTCTCAACAGTCTCTGAACTAATTTTAACTTCAGGAAAATACTTTAAAATTAAAAAGGAAGGGAAAAAACACAGAAACATTTAAAATAACACGCTATTTCAACACACAGGTGAAAACAGACAGGACTTTCAAAACACCGCTTGGAGAATAGAAGGACCAGGAAGAAAATTGATTAAAAAATAGAAGTTTTCCCATTTTCTGACATACTTTTGTGGGGCTTCTTGGAGTCCAACACCGCCAACCCAGCAGTCAGCAGCTCTTTCTGATGTGTTGTTTCCTAACTTAGCTACAGGTTGTCACTTGGATCTCTAGAGAAAGTTATTGTCTGGGAAAACTGAACTGGTTAGGGGGAGAAAAAGACCAGTAAAATCCCTTCTAATTACTGCTACATCCGTTTGGGGAAGCATCAAAAATCTCTCCTTATCTCTTCCAACAGAGTAGAACCAAAGAAAAGTCTCAGTCTGAGCCCAGCTCTGCCTGGTTCCTGAGAATGCCTCTCACCAAATGGGATTTCTGGGCTCCAGGCAAGTGGGGAGAGGTAATAAAGCACTTATCATAATTTAGTGATAACTGGTCATAGAGTTCTGTTTAGCCAATTCTAATGCTTCAGAAAATTGGATTTGGATGAGGTCTCTCCACCTGAATTTCCTCTCCTTTTGTGTTTCCTGCAAAGGGCTGTTCCATAAAATATGGACCGGGAGCTTCCCCACACCCTGCAGTTCAAGGTGTTTTAGCGCCTTTGTGACCACCAGAGCCCTGCTTTATTCACCACCTGCCGGCAGAAAGGGGCAGAAAATGCACGTTCTGACAGTGCCTGGTGTTTCCTCCCACCTTTGGCGCTTTCCTCTGCCTTTCTCTGAACGCTCTGCCAAGCAGCTCTCCCTGCTCCTCACCTTCCCCTCTACCTCCACACGTGCAAGCAGGGAACAGGGAATTCTCAGCCCAATACTCTTTTCTCTCTGCTCTGGGGACAACTTTGAGACGTGTTTCATAGCCACTTGACGGATTCACAGCTCCTGCCTGCAACCTGGCTGAATTCCAGCCTCATAATTGCATTCCACCTGCCCCAAATTCTCCCTTTAGCTCAAGTGGGATCGTGTGCCGTTTTCTGAGCTCTGATACTTTGCTTACAAGCTCCCACTGAAACTAAAGAGAAAGGCAGGCAGGATTTGGTTCACTGGCCTAAAACCATTACACACAATGAAGCAATTGTTCAGGAAAGCCAGTGCAACCACGTGCAAAGACCTGGGCTGCAATGCTGAATCCAAAGCTGCTGCAGTCCCGTTACCAGACTGCTCTGTGACAGCCCTTAAGCTCGTGTTCTGCTTGATTCAAAGTGGCATGGAATGAAAATATTTTGATATGGAATCTGGGACTCATAAGCAAACGCCCAGCATAAACTTTAGAATAACATTCCCCTGCCTGAAAACTATTAAGTGGCTCCATTTTTATTTCAGTGGGGGAATTAAAGGTTTCCAAAACTTTGTTTTCCAGGAAAAAGAAATGTCAGTCAGTAGTGGAATTTGCTTTTCAGGCCCTAAAGTAAATCCTAGTCTTGGATTAGAGGGGTGACTTGAATTTTCCAGAAGTTCTAGGTTTTTTCTCTATTAACACCTTCCAGTCATGAGAACTTTCATTTGTACTTGAAATATATTACTAAACATTTGCAATTCTCTAATTCATGATTAGCAAACTGATCATGAAACCTAAAGGAAGATAAACCAGTCAGAAGGACTGACATTTGCAAGATAAAAACAGTTTAACATGAGTTAAATATGAACTATTAAGTAGTAAGATTCTTGAGATTTCCAAAATCTCTTGGTGTTTAAAATTTAAAGCCAGAACAGAGAAGAATAACTAATAAGAGGAATAAAAATGGCATCTTGATGCATATGGGAAGAATGGGTATAACCATGCATACAAAAACTGGTCTTGCAGAAAGATCATCAGAACACGAATAAAATGAGACAAATCATGTGAGAAAGAGGTGAGAGAGACAGACAAAAGAAAGTTAAGAAGGAGGACAGTGGAAGAGAAGGTAAATTGACATAATTTCCTGCTTAGCATTCCAATGATTTTCCTTCAGCTTACGGCAGCATCATGAAATCAGCATTTTCTTTTCTCTGGTATATCCGTCCTAGTAAAGTTCGTGGTGTTTAGATTTGCTGCTAAGTTGACAGAGGGATTTTGTCAGTAATTTGTTTTGGTTGCTCGCTGCTTGCCAGCCTGTTGTGATGTGTATTCACACAGAACATATTTGTTTGCCAACTGAGTGGGAGGAACAGAAAGAGGACGAAAAAATGGTGTGGACACGATGACCTGCCCTGGGAATGTTGCTGAGCCACGCGGGGTTGCTGTGACCCTGTGCTCTCCCAGAAACAGCGTGGGAGCCCCGATGGGCACCCACAGCACAGCCCAAGGGTCACCTCCTGCCCCTGGTACCAGTGGTGCCCTCCCAGGAAAGCTCTTTGGAACATGGGAGTGCTGAGTGTGGAGCTGATGGGCGATAACACCAAATGGGGAGCCAGGAAAGCCTGCCTCAATTCGTGCTTTTTCCTCCCTACCAACTCTTGTGCCTTAGGGAAAGTCACTCAACTCCACTAAAAACCCACTGTGCCTCCCAGGGAAGAAGTCCAAACCAAAATAAACAGGCCTTCCCAGACAGGCTCAGTCTCAGCAAGGGTTTTGTCTGCTGCTCTGAAAATGCAAAAGCGAATAAAAGCTGGGTATCTGGGGTGTGATGTGCTTGAACAAATGAACAAAATGCATATCACAGGCATCTCTGTGTGTGTGTGTGTGTGTTAAGAGATCTCTTTCCACAGCAAGAGCACAAGGGTGCCAGATTGTGATCGCAGGGACACGTTATCAGCACGAGGACAATTACAGTGCTCATCCATGTTCACTGATGGATACCGTGGCAAATTGCACCTACACTCAGCACTTAGTAAATACATCAGATTAGAAATCAGTGACACCAAACATTTTCCGTGCAGCTGGAACTGAGAATTGTCACTAGGCTTTCTCCCGTGGTGTTCTGCAGTCCCTCCAACAATTCTTCTGTGTGGCAGGACAGGCAACAACCCCTATTTCTCCTGGACACCACCGAGCCTCCTAAAGCAACCTGGCTCCCTTGCTTTTCAGTCATTAATAACATTTGCATCTGCTGCACCTGATCGTCTCTGATCATTTTGTCCTGTGCTAATGGTTCACCTTTTCCTTTTGAATTACTGCAGATGTTTGCTGATTAGATGCAAACTGCAGCTGCCTTTTAAACAAGCTACAAATTTGTTCCAAACTGCACTGGACATCAGAAGAGAATTTCACTAGCAGCAGGTTTTCCAGATGATGAAGAGTCAGAATGCTAAGAAAAACTAATTTACTCTTTGCAGGAGGTGGAAGGGCTGTGTTCCTCTGGGCCTTTATTCCTGTGCATGCCACTTTGCAAATGAAACACACGAGTGCTGCACGAGGAAAAGCACCCTGAATACTAAGTCAGTCCTGAGTTGCACAGGAATATGAAATGCATTGGTTCTAGTTAAAATCGATTTTTGCCTTGGAAGTAAGTATTGGATTCACTTTCTCTCTCTCCCCCAAAAACACTTTGGGCAGATGGAAAATATCACTGTAACTGCTGTATATTGAAGTGGTAAATAAACAACCAAGCAACCCAGAAACCCTGTTGGGAGCATCAGTGAAACTCATTCTTCTTGTTTCCCTGAGAAAGGGGTAAAGCCTCTGGAATGGGTTCAGAGAGTTCTGTGTTGATCCAAAAAAGGAGCAATTCCTCTTCCCCTCCCTCCCCGAGTACTAACAAGGTGTAACTTGGAGAAAAGTATTTTCCAGAAGTTTAGAGTCCCTAGAACTATGGGATTATCAAAAGAAAGAAGAAATGGAACATGAACCACTCCATTTATGTTCTGAGCAGAGTTTTTTAAATTTTTTCATTTTTCCTTTACAAAAAAAAAGTCAAAAAGGGTTGCATGAAACTATAGAAACAAAGTTTTGTATACTGCAGTAATAAACAGAGCAGCTGCTGGGTTCTTCATGCTTCTCTTTAAATTAAGATAAAATAAATTACTGATCTAAATTTTGTTAGTAATTACTGGCTTTAAGTAAAGATACCAATGAGTGCTGATGATTATTGTGCAGCCACAGGGGGACTCAGTGGATGTTCAGAGGCGGGAAAAGCTACAGAAGGAGCTGCTGAATCATGGAATTGTGAAGGGTGGAAAAGCCCTCTAAGATCTGGGAGTCCAACTCTCAACTCAGCACGGCCACTGCACCCTGTCCCTGAGCACCACAGCTGCACATTGCTGAGCATTTCCAGGAGTGGAGACCCCAGCAGCGCCCTGGGCAGCTGTTCCAATGCCTGCCCATCACCTTCAGGGCAGAAATCTTTCCTAAGATCCAATCTATCCAATCTGCACTGAGACTTTTTGCCCAGGCTGTTTCAGGTGAGCAAAATGAGCCACCAGAGCTCATCAATGGAGCTCCTCAGGGGTCTGCCAGGCTCCTGTGAGATCACAGAGGGGTTTGTGCAGGCAGAAAGGAGGATGAGGCGTGCTCTGGTACTGCCAGTTTAGACTACACACTGTTATTGAAAACATCTGGTGGAAATTTTCTGCAGAGCTCCTCAAGTGTGAGATGTGAAATATGAGTAAAGAACCAAAAAAATCGTGAGGCATTGGAAGTGAGGGGAAAAAAGAACCAACAGAACAGAACAGGATGTGAACTGGAGGAGAGTTGTGGATGCAGCTCTGACATGAAGCTTGGAAAGAACATTCTGCAGCCCAAGAAATCTCCTGCTACTGCCAGGTGCTGCAGCTGGGAACCCCCTGGGTGTGCCACAGCAAAGGGTGACACCCGTGTGCATTAGCACAGCAGGGGCTGTGCTGGCAGGGAATTAAACACTCTGAGAGTCTTCACTCAGCAGAATCTGCTGCTTCTCCACCTCCCAGATGTTTTCCTCTTTCTCTGCGGGTGTTGCAGGACTGCACAGACTGGTTTAAAGCATGGTAAAAGTCATTATCTTTCTATTGTAATTTCTATTTTCTTTTGTATTCTTTGTGAGGCTCCTGCAAATCCTTCCACCACTTCTCTGCAGCACTGTAAAAATCACTGATAGTTGCCTTTAAAGATTAACTAATATTTCCTTGAATTTGCATGCAAATACCTCTGAACTGAGGAACTTTTCTGTTCAGTGTTGTACATCTGCACTACTACAGGCATTTTTGTGTTATGTCATACCTCACTTTCACCATAATCTCGATTTACCTTATTATCTACCAAGCTGCAGTTAATAACTGTGACAAACCCCTCATGTCCCTGCTCTCAGTGCACTCCTGATCCTTTATGTGAAATGCCACATTTTGCATATCTACACCAAACTCTCCCTTAGCTGAATTCTGAACCTCAGAGCTTTATACTGTATAAAATGTCACTCTTCAGGCTTGAATACATTTTGATAAAATACAGGGATTTCTCTTCCCAAGTCCCCAACATACATCCTTTCCCCCAAAAAAACTCAGAAGATTTCCTGTAAATTATTCCCTTTGTGATCACACATACTCTTTCAATATACAGAAAAACACTCGTTCAAACTAAAATTAGCTGTCTGCTCTTCTCTTCTCTCCCTGGATGTCAGACCTGTGCACACAAACCACACAGTCCTTCACACTTTTTAAAATGAAACTGATTTTTCGCTATTCTGGTGCGAGATATTCCAGGAGAATAATGCTTCCAAGGAAGCTGGGTGAAACTGCTTTTAAAAGATTTGCTTTCTCAAGGCTGGATTTTCAGTTGGTGGATTTATATTTTTTCAAAATTGCTGGCACAGAAATGACCAGTTTGCTTTGCCTAGTTGAGCATGGTGAACATTGTCTCTTGGATAATCCTCCTGGGAAAAGATACAGGGATAATGAGACTTATTCATGTACATAAAGTATATGCAGTTAATATGGAGCCACAATTACAAGAAATTAAATTCTAAGTGCTCCTGTAATAAAAGCACATCTATGAAAGCCTCAGAAAAGGCAGAAAGAGACCTCATAAAGGATAAGACAGTCATCTAATAACGGGAATAAAGGAGAGCTATTGGGGTGTGGGAATTGGGATGAACATAAACTAATGCTTGCATGGTTCTGCCTCAGTCGGTTCCTGAACCAGATATTGTGTCTGCCACTGCACACTAAGTGCCTTCAAACATCTTCTGGGACACTTGCAGAGCCTACTGAATTCCCATGTGAAATAAATTCATTAACTACAGCTACGTTGAGAGTCTGAAGAACAGTTTTTAAAGCAAGTAAGCAATCTGTAAGAATCGTTGCTGTTCAGCCCTTTCTCAGTCTATGATTTTACTTAGTTACCAGTTTTTCACTTATTCCTATACATGAACATGTTAAAAATACTCTTTCTTTGTAGAATAAAGTCGAAGATTTGCCCTCCATATCCCACTTTTGAGCTTGAGCATGCCTAAGCCTAGGAGAGGACACCAAATGTTTTACATCTGGGGACATCGGTGTGTTTGCCCCACTTGCATTTTGAATGTCATAAATACAAAGCAGAGAATGCTGATTTCAATCCTTTATGTACATGACTAAATGTGAAGTGAATACATTACCAGAGAGGAGATGCATTTTGTGCATGCAGTACTAATCTGGACCTAATGAGTCTTTACCTGTTTAATTAATCACAGTCTCATATCCCATAATGATACCAACACAGACCCTATAGAGGGTCTCCAAATATACCCCCCTCTCAGTTATTAAACAAAGACTGGCTTGAATTTGAATCCATCCTGAGAGAGTTTCACTCTGATGACAGGACTGAGAACTCTCCGAGTGCAGGACTGAAGCCACACCAAGCACCACACCCCTGGTCAGAAGGCAGAGCTAATCCCCATCCCCTCCCCTCGGTGGCACCCACTCTTTGAAGAGCTGTGGTGCACAGGGAGAGGCAGAAATGTTCTTAAAAACTTTACACTTGAAAGAGCAGCACGTGGGATTAAATACCAGATTGATCACTGTGCTCTCAGAAACAGCCTGGAGAAGCCAGATAACTGAAAAACTTCACTCTTCACTCATCTTTTTCCAATCTGTTTTTACTTTGTTGTTTTTTAATGTTTCTTACCATTATGGGAATTCTGGGATCACTGCACCATTTCTATAACAGAAAACGTTAAAATGGATGTTTTACCTTGAAAGTTCACTGTGCCACCACCGGGACTTCTGTGTCACTACTAAAGGATGCACTTTAAAGCATTAATAAAAGCCAAACAATACAAACGTTTTCTTAATTTAGAACACTTGAAAAAATATTTAGAGAATGTTTTAACAGAGGTTTCCAGTTCTACCGTCCCCTGGCTGAACTAAAATCTTGACGTGATTATCATAAGCATAATTTGACACTTCTATCATTTTTTAATTATGGAAGAATAGAGATGGAGGGAAAGCCTACACATTTTTCATGTGTCCATGTGTGTTTATATCTCAATATGTAATAACCAGCCTCCCTGCAAGGTTGTGTATTGAGCACAGCTGTTTGAACTTGACTTCAATCAAGCTCTAATTGGGGCAAACCATCCTTTTCCAAGTCACTTAGTGTGTCCTAAAAGTGATAAATTATAGAAGGATGGGAAAGCAGAACAAAGACAGGAAGGCTTCAGAAGAAACTGCCAGACACCAGTTCCTACACATTTCCATCAGAGCAGCTCATGTAGCACTGATCTGGAATTCAGAGCTAAATCTCAGATTTCAAAGAGGTCACATACCACATGACAGATTTCTTGTAGAACAATCTTGATAATTTATTCATCAAGATGGTATCAGCTAGGATATGACAGTGGGGAAGGGAAGCAGAAACAGACAGGGCAGGATGAGGAAAGTGTTGGTAGAATCATAATATCCTACACAGTTGTCAGAACAGGAGGAGAACACTACTAATAGGAGACAAAATTAAAAATGAGAATCAAAAGTAGGTAAAATAATATAGAAAAGGAACCCAATACATAAAGTCGGGTCTGTACAGTAATTATAGTGTCAAAAAACAGGAGTGGAAGCAAAAAGCACTGCAGCTGGGAAAATAATACAAAAGATAAAGAATAAAGTGAACTACAAACCTGTGATTGAAGAGTACACAGCAATAAGCACAAAATTAAGGAGAGAGCATAACATACATTTAGGACAAAAGCACTTGAGAAAATCTTCAGTAATTCAGAGACAGGAAAAGGAAAAATGTCACGTCATTTACATAAAAGTGTTGAATTAAATACAAAATGAGAGGAATATGCAGTAAAAATATATTTGCAGGAGCTAAACAGAGATGAAGAATGAAGATAAATAATGAGTTCTGTATAAACAAGTGATAAATTAATAGAGTTCTATTACAAAACAGGAAACTGAACAACAACTCAGAAATAAACAGAAATAAACTACAGTGTATTGTTAGCAGAGAGAAAATTCTTAGGGTCACAAAGAATTAAAGAGCTACCGAGAATTAAATACGGTAACATTGTCTGTGGAATGAACAAATTAATTAGAGACTGACAGAAATGATGGCATTGTAGCTTTGTTGTACTTCATGTCCCCAATGAGTAAATTGAGTAAAATAAATTAGTAAAATAAAGTCTTGTGGCTCTCCAGAACAGCAACTGCCTTGCTTACCTTCAGTTAGTCATGACAATGAGCTCAGCTCCCAGCTAGGCTTAAGATGGGCATGGGGAGCCAGGATTGCACAGCTTAATTCCTAGAGAAATTGCATCAAAAGTAGTCAAAGGTGACTGTTAGCTGCTCAAGCTCTGTACAAGATTAATCTGT
Source organism: Ifrita kowaldi (assembly GCA_013398055.1). Taxonomy (NCBI): domain Eukaryota; kingdom Metazoa; phylum Chordata; class Aves; order Passeriformes; family Cinclosomatidae; genus Ifrita; species Ifrita kowaldi. The sequence continues at coordinate 425,731 of VZRS01003572.1, forward strand.
TAAATATCTGTTAAATACAGGCTGAAAACACCTGAGTGGTGTTCGGTTCTCAGGTGAGAAAAAATAAAAAAGGATGTGAGAAAAAATAAAAAAGGATATGAGAAAAATCTTGAAGGATTTTCTCTTTTATTTCTTTTTATTTTTTTCCAGAAATTGGCCGCTTACAACAAAGACCCAATCATTTCTGAGTCCCAGGATGGAAATTGATTCTGTTTCTGTCAGGGTAGATTTCAACAGCCATCGAGAGAAGATAGGAACTAATTCAGCTCTAGTTCTTCATGCCTCTCTTAGAGGTCTGTTCCTGGGCTGGTGTTTGAGCTCCTCACACTTGACTGGATGGTCTGGGAAGCAACAAATGAGGACCTTCAGTTTTGGCATAAAGGCTGGAAACAGTTGTGCTGTTACACACCCACACCAAGCGCTGCAGAAACTCTCCTCCATCGTGGGCACTCCAATTAGAAAGGCGCTTAATTGAGTTAGCGGGCAAAAACAAAGGCTGAGGGAAGGAGGAAGGGGCAGAGTTCTGTCAGCCTCATGCTGTCAGCTGAAGTGGCAGCACACGCCTTTCCTCCTGGAAGGGAATATAAAATCCTTCAGTTTTACTCACAAGAAATGTGGGTGTTCAAATTACGTAGGAAAAGAGAATAGATTCAAATGAAAACTTTTTGACAGAAGACCAATTAGCAGAGCTTTCCTTAGCATGTGCAAGTAAACTCTTCATTAGCAAAAATGTGGTCTCATGTAGTGCTTTTCTCCTAAAAATAGCCCGCTCCTTAGCACCACACCCCAAGGTAAAACCCTGCCAGCTGTCTCTAGAGATGCACAGCAAGGAAACAAGGTCGTGACTCCTCAGCAGAGGGTACCAGCACGGAAACCCTGATTTATACAGAGGTGTTTTAAACCTTAGGCAGGATTTTCAGAACCTCTGCAGAAAGGAATTCCTTCCTGTGTTTTCCCTTGCACAGCTGTCCATGCCTGCGTTTGGCACACCTTTTATCCTGTCCCCAGCCCCAAGTACTGCAGGTCACACGGGGTAAGGGGAGAGCACAGCACACCACAACTACCAGAACTTCTCATTCCATCAGGGTGCAGGGGGAAAATTACCTTCAACAGGAGGCAGAGGCTAAAGCAGTGTGTCTCCAGACTGCTTGCTTGCATTTTGCAGCGGTATTAGAAGGAAACATGAAAGGAACAAAGACGCTTCTTAGCTGCAGGGATTAGGCCGGTGTAATTGCTCAATAGACATTCCTCGGAGACTGCTGGAGTCAGTGGTCTAAATCACTCAGCACATTCGATATTCCTGGGGAATTCCAGTCCAGGTGCTTCCACACCCTTTGTTATTTGAAGTTTTGTACTGATAATGGGAAGACACTGTAAAGCTGGAGATGAGAGAGCACATCAAAACTTCCATAAGAAATCAAAACACTTAAGCTCTCCCCTTTCTAAAAGGCATACCCAAGTATTCTCAAATAAAATTAACACATTACAAGACACAATCCAGCTCTCTGGACGATGATGTGAGGGACAAGATGGGCAGCTCTGCATAGACAGCAGGGTTTGAAACACATGAGTTTGATCAGCAGTGCACAAATTGCCAATATGAGTTTGGGGATCCCGACAGCCGCGATAGTTCACTCTGCTGCCTGCTAACACCCAAACTGCTCCTGTGCTGGGGAGGCAGAGGAACCAGGGACAGGCTTCAGGCAGCAGGTGCCTGTGTGGGTAGGCAAAGGAGAAATGTCTGGGCTTGGACTGTTATTGAAAGTTGCCAATCCTCCGTGTTCTGCCTCACACTGCATCGGGGCCAGCTTTGCTGCAGAAGGAATCAGCTGCCAAAGTCCTGGCAGAGCAAACACCAGGAATAGGAGCAGGGAGAGAACCAGGCTGCTGGGTGGCTGTGTTTCTGTTCAATTAAAGCTTTGGGGTTGCTGCACTGGAATTTCTAGTGGAGTGGAATTGCCTGTTTGAATTTGGTTGGTCAGCTACCTGGACAATCCCCTGGTCCACCTGGGAAACGAGGACTGTCCTGCTTTCCCAGCCTCCCAGAGCTTTCTGTCTGGGTGCAAAGAAAATCAAAGCATTTCAGGGCAATGAGCTCCTTGGTCTCTCCTGCAAATGTCAGCAATCATGCATTCCCAACAAAACCAAAACACCTCCCTGCTTCTGTGAAATCTGCATTTTCAGTTAAAAAATTCCTCCCCTGGAAACAACTCCAGAAATCCAAATCTGACTCTGTGAAATCTGCGTTTTCTGGTAGAAAATTGCTTCCCCAGGAGCAAGTTCAGTGGAAGTCTCTCTGTTCCAGCTCCAGTTCCCAAGCTGGGGAATACTTTCAAAGTGGGAAGTTGTGGCTGAGGAGCACTGCACACACGTATCCACACAGACATTTTATCTGCATAAAGGACCTAAAATATATCTGGATTGGTTTTTTCTGAAATTGAAAAATATTTCATTTGCACTGAAAACAATCACCCTAAATAGCAGTGCAAATCAGTCATCCTGAATAACAGTGCAAAATAAGCTTATTTACTATTACATTAAGCAACAATTTTGCACCTTGTTGAGTAGGCCTCCAGTTTTCATTTTTCCCTGACAGGTTGAAATTATTTTCTGGGTTGACAGACAAGAACTCACAAGAAGCCCTGTAATTTAATTAATCTTTTTGGTTGTCCATTAAGTATCCAAGATATGCATGTTTCTCCAAGCTTGCAATAACTCACAAGTCCAGCTGTAATAGGTCTCCTTCATTCCCTTAAAACAATATGAGCAGTGGGAAGCAAATAAGTTTACACATTGGCTTCAGAATCAAAGGGATTGAAGATTCTTCAAAAGAATCCAAGATTCCCCAGACTTCTCAACATTCAGGCCACCTGAAATCTTTTCCTAGGTTTTCAGAATCATCAAACTGCAAGCAAAGGAAGTGACTTTCTCTGTACCTTTTAGCCTTCTTTATCTATAGTTTCATAAAACCTTCTCTGCTTCTTTATTGCAACTATGAATAGATCCGTGCAAAAGATCACTTGGAGTGTGCTCATACAGAAAGACATTTTATTGAATTAACGAGATTATGGCTCTTTGGTGTGGAATACTTGTAGTAAATAGACTTAATATAAGAATTCTCCCAGCTGATCAGAGGTGTGAGAGGCATCTTATAATTAAGACCTATGTAACACCACACTGCCAGCACTTTTTAGCTGCACTCTCAGATATTCACAGACATCCAGGAGATCACTTTGGCTCCTCAGCAGCCTGTGTTGTGAACACCTTATTGCAAGAAGAGACAGAAATAACTTGTCTTTCTCATCAAGAAAAATACAACTCCAAGCATTTTTTGCTTATGGAGGCCCCATCACCCAATTTAGCAGACAAAGAGAATTGATCCAGAGATAACACTTTTGATATCACCACCAAAGAGTCTCTTCATCAGTAAATCCAGAGGACAGCTGGCACTTCATTGCTGACAAATTCTTGCTGATTGTTAACTGGAATCTGTATGAAGCCTTATCAATTGCAGCTATTGATGAGCTGCTGTTTGATTGAGCAGCTTTTTATCGTGGAGGGTTGAACATGCAGAGAGAGCACCGTGAGCCGTGCAGCAGTGAGCTGGCACTTGGTAGTGATACCAACTGTTATTTAGTGCAGCCCTTAGTGTCACTGCAGGACTGGTGCCTCTCCCTTTACAGACCAAAATTTAAGTTTGGGGAAGAAATTTGGGGCTGCCCAATTAGGTGAAAAGAGGAACAGGACTATGGGTGCCTAAAATGCATTGATTACTTTATGTGCCAGCAGTCACTTCTACACTAATTTCTGAGACTGCATGGACTAGTTTGAGCAGTGTGAAACCAAATATTTAAACTCTTCCACTAATATTTATAGACAAAATGTCATTTTTTTTCATAATATTGATTCAGTTTCACCTATTTTTACATGTAGCATAAGTACCCCCAAAGCATAAAATTCCCAGATCTGTGTTCAGCTGTGTAGGTATCAAAATAGAAAGTCTTTTCTTAGATCTCCAGTTGCTACTGACTGTGAGTCCTTTCAACTACAGGCAAGGATACAGACAGGAGCTCCAAAATAAGCTTTGAGTTTCCTCCTTACCAAGATCTGTGATTTTTAAAGCACAGGTGAGAGTTCTGCTCAGTACATTGTAATTTTGGCTTGTGAGATGCAGAGATGCAAGCTGTGTCATGAGGCATCTAGTTAACAAAAAAACCATCTCTAAAGACCATGACAGTTGCCCAGAAACAGCAAACCACCCTCATTTATGCCAGAATGGGTGGATTAAAATTCCCACAAATTCTATTTATTTTAATAAAGAAACAAATATTTGGAATTAAAAAAACAAACAAAAAGCCCCCAAACAACCAACTAAAAAAAACCCCAAACCACACAACCAAAAAAAGCAAATCCAATAAATCTGTCTCCTTGGCTTCCTTTTGAACACAATAATAGCTATTTTTCACAAAGGTATGGTGTTTACTAAGAAATCAGCTCCTAGGGTAAGCTATTATTACTTCAGCAGTCTCCAGGCTCCAAAAGGAATGAAAATAGTTTCAAAAATGCAAGGCATCCCTGGAATGGAGAAATGGATGACGAATTTGTGCTACTCACGGCACCTTGGTGGCAGTTTGCTTTCCATCAGCCACTGCTGATGGCTCAGCAGCCACTTGGAAGCAGGGCCAGGCTGGGGCAGGAGAGGCAAACCTGGGAGGGGGGAGCATCTATTAGTCATCTGCAGTAACTTCTGGCCTGGCAAGAGCTGATGAATCCAATCTTGAGAGCATTTTACAGCGAGTTAAGGAATCTACAAAGGAAAACCAGTAAAAATATTTGTGCCTGTTCTAGAAATGAGCCAAAGTCCCCGCTGGAAATGCACCCTCCCTGATAACCTGAGTTCGATGAGCAGTGGTCAGCACCACCCTAAAAGCTGCAAATGGGAATGTTGAAGCCATGGCAAAGGTCAGATTGTGCAGGAGAAGCAGCAGAAGAAATGAAAGGCAGAGGCTCTGATTCCCTGCAGGATCTGGAGCATTCTGAAAGGTCTTCCTCAGTCCCAAAACATGGGAGGGGACAGCACAGGTAAGGTCTGACAACACCACCAGGTCAGCTCCAGCACAGCAAGGCCAGATGTATTGGGGCAGACTGAGAACCACGACACACAAGCTGCTGTTATCAATTGCAAGGGCCTAAGGCTGAACTGCTATTGATCTTTTGGGGTCACGGCTTGGGCAATCCCTTCTGTTCAGCTGAGCAGCATCTCTGGCACAGAAACCCTGTGCAGGGCACCCTTTGATGGGCACCCTGTGCAGGGCACCCCGTGCATGGAGCACCCTGTGATGGGCACCCTGTGCATGGAGCACCCTGGAATGGCACCCTGGGATGGCACCCTGGGATGGCACCCTGGGATGGGCACCCTGTGCATGGAGCACCCTGTGCATGGAGCACCCTGGGATGGCACCCTGTGATGGCACCCTGTGCATGGCAGCCTGTGCAGGGCACCCTGTGCATGGAGCACCCTGGGATGGCACCCTGTGATGGCACCCTGTGCATGGCAGCCTGTGCAGGGCACCCTGTGCATGGAGCACCCTGGGATGGCACCCTGTGATGGCACCCTGTGCATGGCAGCCTGTGCAGGGCACCCTGTGCATGGAGCACCCTGGGATGGCACCCTGTGATGGCACCCTGTGCATGGCAGCCTGTGCAGGGCACCCTGTGCATGGAGCACCCTGGGATGGCACCCTGTGATNGTGATGGGCACCCTGTGATGGGCACCCTGTGCATGGAGCACCCTGTGCATGGAGCACCCTGGGATGGGCACCCTGTGATGGCACCCTTTGATGGGCACCCTGTGCAGGACACCCTGTGGATGGAGCACCCTGGGATGGGCACCCTGGGATGGGCACCCTGTGCAGGGCACCCTGTGGATGGAGCACCCTGTGCAGGGCACCCCGGCCCACCAACAGCACCAATACAGGAACTGCTCGTGCAGGCACTGCACATCTGTTTCTGGGTTTGTGCCTGCATTCTGAAACCTTGGCTCCAGAAGGAAGGTTTTCCTAACCAATGGAATTCGTGTGCTGGTAAATGCTCTTGGGAACAGACAGAATTTCTACTTCATCCAGTGAAGCAGAAAGAAGCAAACCAATCTCAATTTTCTCTTTCTTTTCTGCGTCATAAAGCTAAAAATAGCACAAATACTGCTCATAATAAAAATCTACATTTATTGATTTTGAGAGTGATGTGATGGTAACTAAATTTAAAAGTTTTGTTCATAAACACTGACCTGTCAAGTAAAGGAACAAATCTTTTTAAAGAAGAAATTAATCACTCTCATAATTGTAAAGTCTAATAAAATAAAAACTCATTTCACTATTACTCCAACTCCTTATTACGAGCTACAATTTATACTATATTACAAATCCTCCTAAAGGTAATAAATTTGACACCGAACAAATTAATACAAAATCTAATTACATTTAATTTTATTGAATTAGAATGCATTTTTTTTTCTGTAATCTCACTTAATTCAAAATATTTGTAAAACACCAAAATTATTAACAAGGCCTAAAAAACCCCACCCATAAAGTTATAGACTTGGGCAAATGCCTACCTTCCTCTCCACCACAGGAGAGATGAGAATGGAAATCTCATGTTCTGGGCCAAATTCTGCCACAGGCAGCCACTTTCTCCGCTCTGCTGACCTCAATCTGTGTTCTTGGGATCCACAGTTTTAAAGGCAGACAAGAAATAGGGCACAGGGAGGGCAGAGTATTTCTACAAGTCACTATTTCTCTGAAAATGTATGGGAATCTCACCACCATTTCTCTGCAAATGAAAAAGAATCTCACTGCTTGTCTCATCACATTTACCCTAAAAGAATTCCCAATGCACAGGAGTGAAACCTTTTCCTTTTCAGGAAAGGAGCTTTGTTCTGGCATAAGCCTGGGTCAGGAGTTCCACCATTGCTGATATCCCTGATCCTAATTGATGTGGAATGGGACAATCACGCTCTGTACTGCCCAGCTAAGGAGTTAAATCTTCCATCTGAGGGAAGAAATCTGCTTTAAACCAGCTCCTCTTGTGTGTTTTTCACAGGGTGTAATTTGAGCGAGCTGAAAACCCCAGGTACTCAAACTCGACGCTTTCAGCGGGAGGAACTTTTTAAATGCTGTTTTTTCTCTCGTTTTCAATGCTGTTTTTTCTCTCTTTTTCCAACAAAGCTGGCTTTGTAAGCTCTCTGATGATTATTCTCAAAACAGATTCCTCTGAAGAGATGTGATGCTTCCCTCCTGAAGAGCTTTGCTGATCGCGCCTTGAAACTCCGCTCGCTCGAGAGGAGAGACTGCGCCAGGGAAAGGAACTTTCCTTGTGCCAGGAGCTTCCTGCACGGGTACCACCAGTGGGATGAAATGACACAAATTATTCCTTCCTGTTGTTGACCTCCAGGCAGCTTTTCCAGCTGCCAATTCCTCGTCCCTCTGGAGGTCCGGGGGTTTTGTTTGCTTTGAATGACAACTTGGGTGATGCATCTTGGGCATCTCCAGAGCGTTCTGAGCACAGCCCTCCTTTCCTTGCCTTTCTTCCCATCTTTGTGCCCTGCAGAACTGGCTTTAAAACACCCCCACAACCCAGGAATTAAAGGAAAAGAAAATTTTGTTTTGAGAAAGAGCAGCCACCATTTTATACACTACACATAAAAACAAGTCCTACACAGAAAATATTTAGCAGATTTTTTAAATTAACACCTTAGGCTTTCTGAAAGATTGATTCACTTCAGTGACTCAGTATATCATGGTTTTCTCTTTATTTTTTTTCTCTGCTGTGAAATAAGCTTGGTTTATGTTGCAAAAACATTATGATTTCACATTTAGCAGCATAGAAATTGCCTTCTGTTCAAATTCATGCTTCTCTGGAAGATTCCAATACCTTCCACTGAGCAGCAGTTTATTATCAGAACAGAAAAATGCATTCTGTGAGCAAACTGAGCCCTGCCATCACAAGCTGGGACGAGCTTGTATTGACAAGATGTCAGAACCTAAAGAAATTTTAAGTTTGTATTTGGCATTTACTAAATCGAATTGTGGCAATCAGCTGAGATCATATCTAAATGATTTCACACTTCTGTTCACTGATTGTTAGAATTTCGCAACTTGAATTTAAATGTAAGCAACCTCCAGGAAACCAAAGCTGTAAAGGACTTGCACAAAAAATAGTCAATACCATTGCTCAAAGTAGTGTTTGTTGTGCATACAAAATTAAATTGTGAATGTGTTAACGAGGTTATATCACATATTGATTGAGTTTAATGGCAAAATGGAAAAATTCCAGTTAATATTTACTTCGGGTTAGAATGGAATTCAATGTCAGTTTTGCATATTGAAAAAAATGGATGGAAATCTGAGATAAATCCCCAAATCTTAATAATGTTGAGCTATTAAAAGGTTTCCATATTAATATTCAAGAGATAATTCAATAATATTCAAATAGATCACAAAACAGAAAAAAAAAGACCAAAAAAGCACACAGAAAGCTGGATGAACCAAAATACCTTCTGAAAAGCAAATATTTAAACATTATCAACATTTAAATAAAAATATAAATATCTACAACGTTTGCTTTAGCTTGATTTAGTTAGTTAAAAAAATGAGCATTCCTGTTTTCAGGGAATTGCTGTTTTTGTAAAGGACTTGGCTTTTTAGAAAAAGTTTTTAACAGTTCTGTGCATAAGATTGACAGTTGTGTCTACATATTTGTGATTACAACTGTGATACGTGGATATAAAATTGTGAATTCTGTCATATTTGAGTCAAATATGGAATCTTATTTAATCTATATAATTAAAAAATAATTCCACCCTGAGGTTCCCCTCTTTGGATAGCATTTCTATAGTTACTATTTAATATTATTTCAGTTTTAAGAATGGCCTCCAAACATTCTGCTTCACTGTTATGAATGAAAAAAAAAAACAAACCCTAAACTGTGTCAGTGGTTGAATGCTCAAAAGAAAGTTTGCTCTTTGTAATCTTTAGACAAAAGGTAAAATTCAAATGGTGCATTCCAGCAACACAAGCCCATTTCAGACTTTGGGAACCTTACCAGAAAACATGGATCGTGTATCTTCATGCCCATTAAAAAGAACATCTTATTTCCACAGATTTCAGAAGCAGCAGAATAATTTATTACAAGGGAAGCTAAATACAAAGCTCGTGCTAAACTCCATTCATTAAAACTGCATTGTGGAAGTGAAGCCTTCAGAAGCTGGAGCTGTGCTTGGGAAGCAGCAATGACTGAGGGGTACAAACCTCTCAGAAATGTCCCTGCCCTGGTGTCTGGAGGTATCGGAGTGAGCATTCCCAAGACATTTGCTCCTCTGCGTCACGGCACGATGATGAGCAGTTCCTTCAACACCTTCCTACAGGGACATTTGAGCATCCAGACATTTAAAAACAGATGGGAAGGGAGGGAGGCAAAAGTCGTAGTGTGACCAAAATAGTAATTTTTCTGAGGAGTTTCAAGAGTTCTGAACAATCCCTCTCCAGGTCTGACCTAATGGGCTTGAAATGACACCCAGCACTAGGCTAGGAAATAAACACATTTTGGGCTGCATATTGGAATACACAGCGAGGGGCTGGGATGCTCTGACGAGAAAAATCACTGCCTGAATGAGTTTGCATCTGAGGTTTTATTTATTTTCAGTGTAACCTTTACATATCACAAACCCTTCTGTAGGTGGCAAGCAGCTCGCTTAAGATGTTTCTTCTACTTGAAAGAAAAAGCCTTAAACCAAATACCAGCAGAGTGAATTCTTTGATATATTGGTAATAATGTTCTGGCAGTATAGAAAGGTGTAAACAATGCTCTGCTTTTCCCAACTCATAATCTTTCACAATATTTAAGTGTTGTTTAAGAGCAAACAAATAAAAGGAACATTTAATATGAAAATAGCTACTGAACAGATAAACATGATTCTATAATTGTTCTTTTTATTTGCCCCTTTTGTCATCTACACCACGAGGGCATTATGACCATCTTCAGTAAGGTGGGAGTGGGAAAATGCAGCAGAAGTGCATGGAAATTAAAGTAATTAGCAGGCCCATGCTATCTCTGCCATTCCTATAGGAACCATATCCATTTATGCTGCGGGCTGGCTTTTATTTAGAGCTGAATATGCAATTGCAGAAGTGGCCATTGCTAAAGTTCATCCTTTGGAGCATCCAAGCTGAATCCGAGTGCACAAGAAAGGCGGTGGAAAGAACGAGGCAAGGACAGCATCCAGCCTTATATCCCAGGGGGTGAGAGCAGGACAGCGAGGAAGCTGCTCCTTGATCAAAGCCTCCTCTGCTGGGGACAGGCGGCAGCCCCTGCCCGGCTGGGGGAGCCCAGGGCAGGGCACAAACAGCCCCGCACCGGCCACTGCTCTCCAGCGCAGCCAGGGGCTGCAAGAGGCTCTCTGGTGTCAGCCTCACCACGGCCAGAGTGGCTCTCAAACTTTCCTCTCCATCTCTCTCCAGCCCTCCTGAGAGCGCTACCAGAGCCTTGCCCTCCTTCCCTGCCCTCACTGAGCAGTACCAGGAGGCAGAAATGAGCCGGGGCTGCACAAGAAATGCATCAGCAGGACCCAGCCCACCAAAACACACGCTCTGACTGGCACTGTTTTCACTTGGAACACAGCACGGGCATCACACTAACCCGATCTTTATGTCTAGCTCTGATTTTACTGATTGCCAGAGTGGTAAATGCAATAGTTTGACAAATCCCCCCAAGCTGCATAAAGAGTCCACTCAGCAATGTCTGAGCATTGTTTCAATGTCACTTCGCAAAAAAAGGACCATGACAAGGGAGTGTGTCTCACTGCTTCCTCCCAGCTGTAATGACATTCCATTAAAAAAAATTACATCAGCATCCATCTTTAAAGCATCAGTCCCTGGCTTGATCTTTAATTTGATTAGTTTGAAATCCCAAAGGTTTAAACTGAATCCTGTACTTTTGCAAAAACAAAGCGATGCCTGATTGCTGTATTAAACACAGATGTTGCTGACTTGCACAAAGATCCTGAAATCACATCTTGTTTTCCTTGTTCAAAAATTAGTGTGATCTTTAAACAGCTGCTTTGTTGAGTCCACAGGTAGCTGCACTTTATTTTGAGAGAAATAGCTCCTATATATAGCATCCATATGTTTCCTTCCTTTCAAAGGCTTAGTGGAAATTAGGTAAACAAACAAAAAATCCTACTCCAAACTGCAATGTATAGGGCAGGCTCTGCTTCTGTAGAGTTGCCAGAAAGAATTCTGTAAAGACCACATCAACTCCAAGAGTAGCATGAAGGTGGTAACTGGGGTCAGAAGTCTTTCCATTAACTGCTGACCCTTGGTTAAAGCCAACTGTGTTTGGCTGTGTTTAAATCCTGGCACCTGGAGAAGAACCTGCAATTTTGGGGCCTTCAGGTGGGAGTTCAGCTTTCCAATGTGTTCCCACATGAGCAGTGAAAATGTGGTAATGAATTGCAATAAGACTTTTACCTCGTTCACATCTGCATTACAAAAATAACAATAGCTCCCAGAGTGTGAACAACAAGCATTTGAAGAAATGGGGTCAGGAATCTTATCACCCTGAGTTAGAGATCACCTTCTCTGTTTTTCTCAGCACACTGCCACACATGCTGCCAGACAGTATTTATTTCATTCTTACACAAGTACAAAAGAGGCTCCTATCAAATCCCTGCAGTTCAAGTTTCAGCTTCTACAGTATTTGACTTCATTTCTTGCATTACTTTTTTACAATTTTTTGCTTGGTTTGATTCTTATATTTGTGCCTTGTCAGAATACTGTAAAAATCTCTTCAGTTTATGATACAGGAAAAAAAAAACTTTGATTCCTCTGATGTTCAATCCCAGCTTAATTTGTAAGTGATAAGTTGGAAGGTTTAATCTCAGTGCCCACATGCCACATCTCAGAACCAGATCACACTTTGGCATGAATGGCAGGCTCGGCTTAGCAAAGCCCTGGATTGACAGACTGCAGTGGGTCTGGGAGATACTCCTGGGAAAAGCTTATTCATCTTTTATCACTGGTGGAAATACTCATGCTTCAGTTATCTCATATGGAAAAACAGCATTTTCAAATCAAAGGATTCTTATGGACAACTATGAAATCAGATTTTTCTTGGAGCCACTGCTCTGCGTGTAAGAATCGTTTTTACCTGAGCCAGCGCTCTAAAGAACAGGGACTGTGTCCATCCAGCATTTCTGGGTCCCAGAGGTATGAAAACAGAATATGGAGAGGTGGGTGCAGACTTCCATGTAATTATTGGCATAATAAAATAGACACAGCATTAGTTATCTAATACATCCTCACCGTCAGCACCTTTCACTGCAGACAAACTCGTCAGTGGCCTTTGTTGCCTTCATTAGGAGGTCAAAAGAACAGAAGTTCTTTAATTCCAGCTCTTCAGACAGAAGGGCTCAAAGGCAGGACAGCTGGAAAGGGAGACATTACAAGATCTGGTCTGACGGATCAAGATAAACCAGAAAGTGCCAATATGAAACACCTTTAAAGTTAAGAGAAATGTATTTTAATAGAATTTTTTTCTCTGTCTTTTCTACAAAGACTGAAGTGGTGTAATAGAAAAGTTACGAAAATTCAGAGAGCCCACACACCACGGCCCACACACCACGGCCCACACACCAGGGCTCGCTCACACACCACGGCTCACACACCACGGCTCACACACCACGGCTCACACACCAGGGCTCACACACCACGGCTCACACACCAGGGCTCACACACCACGGCTCACACACCACAGCTCACACAACACGGGTCCCCCCCCACAGCTCACACAACNCACCACGGCTCACACACCAGGGCTCACACACCATGGCTCACACACCATGGCTCACACACCAGGGCTCACACACCAGGGCTCACACACCACGGCTCACACACCATAGCTCACTCACCACGGCTCACACGATTCCTGGCCCGTGTTACCTGGTGGCTGCTGTGTTCCCAAGCCAGGCAATGCCCCTGCCAACCACGGAAATGAGAGGTCTCCACAGTGCATTGTGTGTGATTGCCACCATTTAAACCACAGCAGCCTCCATCTGCTCTGGTATGCACTGGGATTGAAATTGGGGCTGAGATTTGTACAATATTTAACATTCCAATTCTAACCTTTGCTCCAGCCCTGCGACACGTTCGGCATTTCACTCTGCTTTGCAGTGACTGAATGTCATTCTCTTCTTTTTCTCTTCAGCCCTTTCCTTCTGCTTCCTGCTGAATGAAATCTGATGTTGCCTTCTTGTTCCCTGAAGCCTGGTAAGGAGCTGTGTCCAGCCGCTGCAGAGCTTTCAGGGATTCTGTTCCAGCAGCTCTCAGCTCGGCACAAAAGCACTCACAGATGTAATTTTTCACTGCTTCTCACACGAGCTCAGCTCTGTGGAAGGAGATGGAGAAAAGTTATTCCCATGGAACGTGAAGCAGTGACTGGCTGGAAGGAGCTGCCTCTGTGGATAATGATCACCTCTGATATTCCTTCATCATTCCTGGAGAGCACAGCTATCAATCCATGCCTAATCTAGACAATGTATTTCTAACATAAAGTCCCCATATAGCAGGGAATGACAACTGCAAAAGCTGATTTATCCAAGCTGCTCTGCTGCTCCTATTCCATGGCAGAACAGATAATATGCTGACAGACAGACAGCTTAAGGTTGAGCTCTTACTTGATCTCATTATGTGCCAACTGATGCAAGTTAGGAACTAAAGTGGTAAATTGGCATGTAGCAAACAAAACTTTTGTAGCAGCTCATAGAAATAATTTCCTGATAAAGCCAATAAACTTTTATTCTTTTGTATTCTTGAAAAGTAGCCTAGACGTTGACCTGTGACACCATAGCTTCTCGTGGAATAATTCCAATAAAAGCTGGTCTATCAGAGAAATATTTGGAAGAACAGCACTTTACTAGTTCTGATGTACGTTTAAATTGAAAGCAATTAGTGATTGATTAGAGTCAATTACATCTGGGTCAAAATGTTAAATACAGATGTAGCCATTTACCTGAGAAGTGGTTGGAGTGACGTTTATTCCTGTTTGTTGTGCTAAAAACAAACAGGGTCTGACTCCTTTCCCTTCCAGACAAACAAAGCAGAACTGGGTTTTCCTGCAGTAATACCACAGCCTGTCAAAGTCGGGGGGTGATTCCACTGGAGCAGGGCTGTCTGACTTCATCCAGGGGACAGTCAGGTCTATCTGAAACTTGTAATCTGACAGAAGCAGAAAAGTAGAAGAGCTCTCTATTTGAATAATATGGGGGGTTGCCTATACGTTTAAGATTTCTCAACATGATGCAGTTTCCAACAAAAATGTTTGGATTTAGATGAGCCTACTCTGCAGGCCTGAATTAACAAGAGCAAATAAAAAAATAAGGAATCCCAGAAAACCAATAAAACATTTACCATTTTATTTTCCCTTGTCTGTTTCATTGACTTTGAAAGTCAATCCTTTTTGCTGGCTTCATTTTGACACTTCATTAGCTGGTGGGTCACCACCTTTCGCTCCACTGAGTAGTGGTTATTTTTCATGCCAGCACAGACAGAGGATTCAGACCTGATTTGTATTGCAGGTAATAAATGGCAATTATCTGCACCTTTTTTTCTGATGTGAATCACTGTCTGTGTATTGGGGGAGCTAAATCTTTGTAACTTTGATGAAAGTGGATTAGAGGATAACCAGTCCTTCTCTGGTAACTTGCTGGGGCAACCTCTCAGAGGTCGTGCATTCAATTTGGTGTAATTACTGTCAGTTTAATGATGAAGATGAAAGAAGATAGTGTACACTTAATCAAGCAGATAAGCATATGAAGCTTTTGCATTAAAGATTTAATGGAACTTTAGACACAGAACTGGAAAATGGGTGGTGAGCAAAGCATGGCCCTGCTGTGGCTGCTCTCCTTTACTCAGAACAAACAGTAAATCCTTTCTTCTTTTTCCTCCATTCTTTTTCTAGAGATGCTATAACAAAAATCAGGGAAATAGGAGACCAAGCTCAACTTCAAGAAATGTAGTTACATTTCACATTTTTCCCATAGATGACAAATGTGAAAGGTGCCAGAGTAGATGCACTACAGTTTGAAATTCCTGGAATCACAGAATGGGTAGGGTTGGCAGGAACCTTAAAGATCCCCTAGTGCAAAACCCTTTTGTGGACACAGCCACCTTCCACTACACCAGGCTGCTTAAACCCCATCCAGCCTGGCCTTGAACACTCCCAGATTATAGAACAGACACAGCATTGCCACAGTGGCATAAGCTTTGTTTTCTCTGGCTGTAACAACATCACCAGCAGAAACAAATCTGTTGTAGTTAATATACCTAAAATTCAAACTTTTACTTTATGGGTCTTCAAAACACTGGTGATCACTGGGGTGTCTGCAGTGTGTAAAATTCTACATTTCCTCATCCTTGCAAGGAACTCGCTCTCAAGGCTGCCTCTTTCTGGGCTGAGAGGCTCAGCACAGGCATCATATCCAAACCCACTCTGCTGTGTGTCCCTTGGATGCAGCACTTCCCAGTGGGCTTTTCCTGGCCATGCTTTACATGCATTATCATGCTCTGCAGGAAACTCAGCAAGCACAGCAGCTTGCCAGAGTAAAAGCAGTTAGCTGGGGCCTCTTGTAATACAGCAGCTCAACAGTTGAAAGGATTGTCTGTACATTTTGCAGCAAGGGAAAAAAAAGGTGTTAAATAAATATATTCCATGGAGTGGGAAACACGAGCATGAGCCTGGAGTACTCCGAGGAATGCTAACTCAGAGCCAGGATAATGCTACCTCCTGCTTCTGGGAAGATTATTTCCCCAGCCTGAGCAAATGATTGGGCCACAAAGTTAAGTGAAAGGAGATAGCAGGAAGCAGAAATACATCTTTGTTTAGATGTGTATTAAGAGAAAATAGTGATGATAAATGAGACATATGACACAGCAATTCAGCTCCAAGATCCTGATCTAAGATATATAACCTCAAACCAGGATTAGGCTCCTAAACTCACAAGGAATTTAAGTTTTAATATACACCCTCCTCTTCACCATTTTCTATTGACTAATGTGGATGATATCCCTTCCTTGTGCTATTGCAAATTCCATTTCCTAATTCCTCTCATGGCACAGGAGGGAAGTTTCTCACCTCAGGGCTTTTGATCTCGCAGCACCAGGTTGCAGCACACCCAGACAGCCTCTGTACCCAGCTCTGAGGTCACAGATGAGGCTACAGCACCACAGATTGCATCCAGGTCTCTTGATTGAATCTCAGGCTGTGTCTGCTTGCTGGCTTATTTATCCATCAGAAAGCAGCCCTGGCAGAGAGTCATGAGTCAGGATCTGACTGGATCCTGAAGGTTTTCATATTTTCTAGTTTGTACAGATCAGACCACTAAAGAGGTGATGGCAATTCTCAATCATATTTGAACACACAAAGTGGAAATGCAAAGTTCTGTCACTCACTTCTCAAGCTTATGAAATTCCAGGGGGACACAGTTCTAATTACCTCTTGCATCCAATTTGCCAAGATAAGTAACAATTTCTACTCTTGTAAGAAATGCAGATTGATGCAAGGACCATGTCAGACAGCTCAGCAGCACAGTGCTCCTCAGATGTTTGCCATGTACCACGTCCTGTGTTCCACCAGCCCCGTTCACCAGGAGGTTCTGAACCACGGCTGAGCTTTGCCACCAGGGAAGGGCAGCCCTGAAAGACCCTTGTTACTTATTACCACTATTTACTCACAGTTTGTTAGCGGTCCACAGGCTCCACTCAGGATGTAGCTTGGCTAAACTTTACGGAAACACGTGGTGAACATCTCCTGCTGAACATGCTGGGAGAGAAACTGATGACAGAAAATGTTATGCTGGAATAATAATGAAAACTGGTTGACATCTGGGTTCCAGTCTCTCTGGAATCATCCCTGCTTCTAGAGATTTGTCCACAAACCCACATTTTAGGTTTCACTTCTGTTGACATTTAGGGTAAAATGAAGTTAAAAAACCGAAGGAAAAATACAGGGACTAGGATGACAGAAGGGAAGTTTGGTGAAAAAGTGATGTCAAGAGGGGAACTGCTTTGGACATTTTGCATCCTTTGGGAAGGAGTTCCTACCCCTGTTTCTGATGAAGCTACACAAAACTGTGTTGACACATTTATTTATACAGAAACAATGGATCTCTTGTCCTAGCATTAGGAACAGTTTCAGCCATAAATTCTCCCTGGATTTTAGATTTGTCAAGATCCCCACAGATTTAGCAGGCTTCAGGTCTGATGTCAAGATTTGGAGTGGTCTTCTACAGAAGAGATTTAGTTGGATAAAGTCTGTATTAGACCAAAAGGTCAGGACTTTACAGTCACCATAATTCTGGTCAGACTGACGAACAGGAGGGCCTGATACACAGCTCTGCCCAGTGCAGTATTTAGAGCAATATTGGTTACCTGCTGCATCTGCTTAGAGCCTCTAAAGGCAGCAGGACTGAAATCCCACAGACAACTGAAGACAAACAGTGGAAAGGGACACTGCAGTTTTTCTAAACCTCAGATAATTGTAAGATGAGCCTCAGTAAAACATCTCACTGCGTCATTTCTGTTTGGGGATACAATTCTTCACCTTCTGCCACGACAGCTCTGTTCACCTGTGCAGCACCAGCAGTTAAATATCTCTGTAACATCTGCTAAGAACTGGAGGGGTTTCAGACTCTGCACTGTAAAACTCTGATAACAAGACAGAAAGCCTGGCCCAGTGACCCAAAACAAAGGAAGCAATGGACGTTAAAGGGTAATGCTGGGAGAAAGAAGGGAAGTTCTGAATGAACCTGGGATGATGATGCGTTCTGACAGAATGAAGTAACTCCTACTCGCAGCACTAAGGCTGCATGGCAGCAGAATGGAACAAAAACAGATGTAGACTTTGCAAGCAGTAGATAATAGAGTCTCCTCTCTCATACATGAGTAAAGAGAGCTGCTGGAATAAATTCTGTCAACAGCCACTAAAAATACAAGTAATTAGACATATATTTAGTACGCTGGATTGAATACATATTCATATGAGAAGTCCATAAAGCTATAGCATAAAATCACCACGGACCATGCATGCTTTCTGTAAGATGTTTTGTTATGTTTATCCACAGGATATATCACCCCTATTACTGCAGCTCCTGGTGCAGCTCTGTTCCATCCACATATCACTCCCATTAAAAGCTCTGGAACAGCTGCATGAAGAAGGGTTTTTGTTTGCTTTAATCTCCCTGTGCTCCTGCTGGTCCTTCCAATCCATAGCCCTCATAGTTGGAGGGACCAGCAGAAGCCATAACCCTCATATTCCTGGGCTCCACTGGGCAGGGAACTCTTCCTCCTCCCAGAAGGATGATTGCTTGTCTGCCTTAGATTTCTCACTTTCACTGGAGTCTCCTGGCACCATTAAACAATTTCGTATTTCCTTTGTAGTGGTAGCAGTAACACTGAACTGTGCAAATATCCCCCAGTGCTCCCCAGCTCCTGCTCTCCCCTGGCCTCTGACCAACCTCACCCTGGTGAAATGGAGTGCAAACAAAAAACTCTGCAAGCACCAGAAACACAGCTCCAGCAAGGGAGCCGAGCCCCTGGCTGCTCTCACAGCGAGTATTGTTGGTGCCACTGCTGCACAGATAACAGCTGTGCCTGAAAGCAAGGCTCAGACATCACAGGTTCAATGTCTGCACTGAGAAAGCCTTTTCTGTACACTTAAAAGTGCATTAAAATCTTTTCAGGCGGGCACTGTCCTTCCAGACTGAGAGTGCTCCATTCCCCCTTTCAATTTTCTGGTTAATTTTAGTTGTTAGCAGCTGTTAGTCCCTGACAAATATGGTAGCACTGGTTGTACCTTTTCGTGGGGAGAAAAAAAGCTCTGCAGCTTGTAAGATCTTTTTCTGCTCTATTCAGGAAATTATTAAAACTAATTTTGAACTATGAGAACCTTTCCTGGGTTCTAATTTGAGCCAAGTCTCCTAAAGGACTGCTCTGGTTTATGTACTAGTTTGGTTTGCACATTTGAGAAGAGGGAAGCGATGCTTCACTCGACAGAACAGTCCTGTGCTGGTATTTCAAGATGATGGTTGAAATTCTGGCCATCACTGGATCCCAGAGAAATGATGCCTGAGAATGTCATGTTATTGATTGAATATGTGGATAGTACCATCATGTTTTGAAAGTCACAGCAAGTGAAAACAAAAATAATAATTCCCCAAATGCCAGTGTAATAAATAACATTGCAGGAATCATTTAAAGAGATTGCAATGTATCCCCTGAAAATTTCCTCTTGTGACATTCGAGACATGGAAAGGTGCTTTTTCTGGGATTATTTTTACAAATACCTCCACATAAATACCCTCAATATGTAATACCTTCCTTTTCTCACATCCCTCAAATTGCTATCATTCTGCTTCAGAATATTTTCTGTTACCAAGGAATTCCTGACACTTGCTGGCTCCCTGTAATGGGAATGGTAGCCAGGTTTGTGCCTGAAAGGGATCCCAAGAAATCCATCATGCAGATGAAAATCTGACAGTTGTCCCGTTATCAGTGCAATTACACTGCTGTGCTAATGTGGGAAGAAAGGCTGTGTTTACCTGTGTGAGGGGCTCCTTTGGCTCAGCAGCTGTCCTCTCCTGCTATTACTGCATCTTCCAATATCCAACGGATGAGCTGAGCCTTGCTTTTCAATACAAGTGCACTGCAGCAAGGTAAAATGTGAAGTTAGGCATACATAAATGCTTCTGATGTGAATCTAGTGGAGGATGTTTGACTGACAGGCAGACAGAGTAAGGTCTATTTATATAAAAACAGGCACTGTTGATGGAGGGTTCCTCCACATTTCTTCCCCAGTGCCTTGCCAGCACTTATGTTTAATTTGCATGGCCTGTAATGGCAAACAGAGCAGCTCAGCCTCCAGTCCACTCTGACTTTACAAAGTCTCTTACAAAACTGCAAACAAGCCTGCAGATGCCTCTGCAAAACATTGGCTTCTCAAATTCTTCACTGAATATTTCCCCCTAAGGCACCCACGGTGTGTTTGAGTGCTGAGGATTTGACCACTGTCGCACAGAAGGATGGAGACCCTGCATGCCAGTTAGGACAAGGCAAAGATCAGGCCAAGCATCACCTGCCCAGAGCTCAGGATTCTCCCCCTGCACTCTCAGCCTTGAACAAAGGAAATCCCTTGCAAACGCCCCTTAGCCCAAGGATTGACACTGCTGTGCCCGTGTTTCCCTCTCAACATTTGGACAACGCTCCCAGGCACGGGGTGGGATTCCTGGGGTGCCTGTGGAGGGTCAGGAGCTGGACTTGATGATCTTTGTGGGCCTCTTCCAGCTCAGAGGATTCTGTGACTCTGTGACTGCTCTCCAGCTGACAGGACGAATTCAGCACAGAAACTGATAATCCATGCAGGGAAGGAGAACTGCTCCAGCATGGGGACAGACCTTGGGATTCCAGGGCCTCACCAGACCAGTTCAGAAGCCACTTAAGAAGAGGGGGGACTAACATTAAGAATCTTACTTTAAATTTTATCCTCTCAATTTCCCAGGCAAAGAATGTACAATGCCAAATGAGCTACGAGTTAAAAATGAAAGTCCTTACATGGAAAAGTAAATTGATATTACTGCCCAGCATACCAGGAACACAGGAATGTAAATGGTGTGGTTTACATCTCTGTATTGTCCTGAAACATCTGTCAGTATTGTTGTCGCAAACAGAGCTGAAATACTGCAAAAATTAGAAAGTTGGTTTCCTCTATTTGACAATTCTTAGAGGTCCTGCCTGCCACGAGCCTTAATGTCTGCTGTTATTATGTGGTGTTTGTGTGTGCTGTACAAAATGTCTGGCTTGAAGCAAAATATTACAGTATGTCAAATAAAACAAATTTAATACCAATCAGCTGCACTAATTGGAATGACAGTGACATTCTGCACTACTCTTAAGAGTGGAAATACCTTACAGACAAGATCCTGACATTTGACTGAGATTCCCTGTTCAGGCTAATGTCATTGTTTAGAAATGCAGCCCCTGCAATCACAGCACAGAACTCAAAATGTATTAACACAGTTACAGTATTTTCAAAATGTCTTAAGCCTTTGACACAAGAAGTTCTGCTTATAGAAGGACAAAGTAGTTCTCTCTTAGTCTGTGAAAGAAGGATCTCCTTTCAATTTATTAATGTAAATGCAAAAAAGGAAAAAAAACACCAACCACTCTACTGACTTAAAATTAGAGGTTTCCTCTGATCCTGTGTTGAAATTCAGGGTTCTTTACAAGCACAGTTTCAAAAACTGGGGATTTTTTTTCCTATTTTTTTTCCTTTTTCTGAGCCCCGGCAAGAAATTCTTTGTCAGCCAGCAGAGAAAACTGGTAATCACCCACCTGCAGGAGGAGTCCTGGCCAATTTCCTCACACCTGTTTAACCTCCTCAGCTCAGGGAGATGGGCTTGACACTGGGTATAAAATCACTGTTTAGTTTGCATGGTACAATCAGTCTTCTGGTAAGACTGAATGTGTGGTGGAATTTGGATAGTGGAGACACCTGCTCACTAAAAAATAAATATCAGTCAACATGAGCAGGGAGAATTGCATAGGAATATCTTATATTGATATATCTTATTGTTATATAGTTATATATTGTTATATAGTGATATATCTTATTATTGCATAACAAAGAATTAACCATTGGTAATAACAATTAACTGCATTAAAAGCTGCTTTGGGATGGAGGTTGCTCCCTTTTCCAGGTAGTTCCCAGCTCAGAAGGCCAATTTATGGTGACTCCCAAGTACGAGAACACAGAACTCATTCTGGATAAAAGAGTGTTTTCAAAGTCAGGATTTTGGGAATAAAACTCTGGAATTGTTACTCATCTCTGGGCAGGAATCACCGAGTGCATTTCCACAGCAAGGCCAGGAACAGCACCTTGACTGTGACACAACAACTGACGGGGATGATAACTGCAACACCTCTGGCTCTCCAGAGGGATCTTGTGTGCTGAGATTCCCCGAAGCATCCAAAGCTGACAACCAAAATCAACGCACCTAAAATGAGCATCTTTAAAATTCAGATCTCACTCTTTCTGCACTTTTTTCTTTTCCTAGCAATTAAATAGGATAAACGTTTAATTAAGAAATGTTTTTAAAAAAGAGCACACTCCACAGAGCTAGGGACACGAAAAACTTCCAGTGATAAAGAAGCTCGGAGTACTTGTGACATGTTAGTTCACTGGTGATTAAATTGGTTTAAATATTAGCTATAGTTAGAGCTGTGCAAAATAGACTTTGTTTTCCAGAAATTACATAGAACTTTTCAATTTCATAGAATTCTGCACTGCCTCAGTTAGGGGCTCCATTTGCAGCACCGATTAAGTCGACTTTTGCATCAAAAATGCAAATATATACACATTTTTGATGCAAAACACTCTTTGCTTGAACACTGTTACGTCTGCTGTGATACTGGCCTGTTTGTGCTCAACAAATTTTCCTGTTCCTGGAACTTCACAGCACATTATGGGCTCAAAACAGACCCACTTGGGGATAAAGAAAACATCCTTAAAGTTATGCAAAACATTCATAACAAAATGCAAATACTGTTTACAGCTTTCAGCATCTCAGTAGAGCAACTCATATTCTAAATTGCAACCAGTTACCAGCTACATGGAAAACTTTTTAATCAGCCTCTGTGCTGGCTATTTGTGCTGTTGTCTTGCAGAAAGGCTGGGCCCAGCTTCAGGTGTGAACCCAGCAGTCTCAGAGAGACAGAGAGTTTAGATCCATTTAACCCTGACACCCACAGAATGAGATTCATTTCTGCTCAGAAGGTTCTCTGGGAAGGACATTCAGCCAGGCAGGGGCCTGTCTCCTCTGGGGGAGAGAAAAAAATAGTCAACAGATTGGATTTTAATTCCACCACTGTTAAAATGCACCAAAAATGAACTGGGGCCAAAATAATTATTCACATCACACACTGCTGGGCGGTTATAGATTGATGTATTTACATTTTGCCAGGACAAGCAATGCCTTCTGAGAAATACAAGCCTCTGCTTCTTTCACCCTTGCACCAGTGATGGATGCAATCCTTGTCACTGCTCCCTGACAGAGCAGCACACATCCCCTCATCCCTGCACACATATTTACCCTGCACTAAGGAAAAAGCCCTCCACATCCAGGACTCAATATTCCATTTCCTAGCATGCTGCATCAATAAACTAATGACACTTCTGTCAGTCTTTCCCCAGTCAATGCTGCCTCCTCAAGAGACGTCCATAAAACTGCTTCTCTCCACTGGAACGAACTCACAAAATGATTCTGGAGAGTGAGGAAATAAAAAACCACTTGCACTGCAAAAGAATATCAGCTCGTAGAGAAACAGACACAGGAAGGTACGAGGATGAAAAGTCCAGCAGAGAGGGAGCCTTGTTCAGGTGGGTAGCTCAGGTCAGAGCCTTTCCCAAGGAGCAGAGAAGTGAAGAATGTTGAACAGCACATCCTGGCACACCCGGCGTCCTTGGGTCAATCCTGTAGAGTGAAGAGGCTGCTGCCATGAAAGCTGGGAGAACCTCCTCTCTCTGTTTCAGTTTGCTGAATTTTGTGTCTTTAGAAAACTCTCCCACCCATTCTGTTGGACATTCCTTGCTTTTCCAGTTGGAGTTCACTGAGAACTTCAAATTCCCACTCTGCGAGGGGCAGCCCCCACAATGGCAACAGAAACGGTGTGGAGAGGCACAACCCAGCTGAAAGAGCACAGCACAAAACACACAGGGAAAGGAAAATTGGCTTCACAGGTGAAAAATCTCTAAGGTTCCACAGAAAACTTTTGGTTTAAATCAGCCATCAGATTGTGCCTGATCTTTCAGAAAATTGGCTTCACAGGTGAAAAAACATCTAAGGTTCAACAGAAACATTTTGGTTTAAATCAGCCCTCAGATAGTATCTGATCTTTCACATCTGCTCCTTTCTAAACTCAGGCACCTGCAACTGATCCCCCGTGAAAGAAATCTGATTAAAATCAAAATGAAAGAAAATTATGACTGTGTTGGTACTGGATTGTAACAAAAATTGCAGGCTCTGCCTACATTAGGAGCAAACAGTATATTAATGTAGGAAAAGTAGCATACTTTGCATGGAAAATATCTTCATGATCAAAGATCTATGTTTTATATAATTTGCTTCCTTGATTATACAAGGAAGTACATGTAAAAATATAGTTTTGCTATACAGAGGAATTTACATTAAAGGCTTCCCCCGCTCATCTCCTTCAGTCCCCAGCTGCCCTGATCAATGACCTCTCCTCACTGCCACAGCGTTCATCAGTCTGGCTCAAACTGAAAACCAGGAATGGAGAAATCAGTGAGCAGCAGCCAAATCCTGGGTAGTGAATAATCCCAGCAGTTTGCAGTGCCTGAAATTAAACCTGGCATAACCTTTCTCCCAGGTATCTTAATGATATGCATAAATAGGTTCTAGTCAAAGGCCAAAATTTTCTAACATTCCAGCCAGCCCAAGACATCAGAGCTGGCGTTCAACAGATGCATTGCTGTCGCCCTTCAGGCTCTCTTTACTTTGCATTTGGTGTTATAAATTTTGCTTCCCAGGAAGCCATGCCTGACCCTCAGACTGGAGCCTGTGTGCCTCACAGATAAGTAGCTGCAAGTCTGAGTCACTTGTTGGGCCACACAGGGGAACAGATCAAGAGACCTTTTATCTCCTGTGTCAGTCCTCTGCCAAATGCAGGAACCGGGAACATTCAGATTTCAGAGGGCAAAACACATGGTGAGCTCAAGGCAAACACAGGGACTGAATGAATGGCAAAAGACAACACTTCCCTGACAGAGTTCACTGAAACCCAGAAAAATGAAGTTTATCCTTTTTAAATTGTTCCTTTGTGTAAAAGGGATTATACCGCCTGTGATTTAGTGCTTCTTTAAATGGCTGCTGCTGTAAAAGTAAGATTACCAAAATGAAATGATTTGGGAAGAAACTAGGAGGGCAAATGCAAAAAGCCCCCAGAAGCACCTGAAATAGTTTCTGCTGAATTATTTAGCACAGCTATGTTCTTGTCCCCTCTTGTAATTCGTGTCTGCTCCAGTTCATGACTATCATATTCTGGAAAAACCCCGAGTGAAAAATGCACTAAGGCCCCTCACTTCAGCAGGTATGGAAGTCTTGCAATAAATACAGAAATACTGCACTGGCAAAGCAGTTTCTTCTGATTCCAGATTTTTAGAAGTTAGGTATCTAATTCCACCTTGTAGTTAAAAACATCCTCTAAATTAACTTCAGCTTTATCTATTGTAAAGTAAAGTATTGCATTAGAGAAACTTGTTTTCTAACCTTATGGCAGCTCCTACGTGATCTCTGAAGAGAACACACTCCACTTTAGAGATGAGGACTGAATTTTGTTAGCGCAGTGCTGAGGATGGCCACCAAATCTCAGCAGGCAGGGGAAGAATGGTTACTATTTGAAAAATGCAATTTAGACATTTGGAAGGCAGTTCTGGCTGAGAGAGTGAATTAACCCCTGCCCTTTGCCCTCCGCACTGGCACCTCTCACGGGCTGTGCAGCAGCGTTCACCTCATGGACAAACATTCTGGCGCTTCCCCCTGCAGGCTGAAGGATGAGAGCTGAGCAACACCTTGTGTTGGATGATAAAACTCACCATATGCTCTGAGCCTGCTCCCGTCCTCCTTAACACAGCAGACTTTGCCTCCCTTGTGCCACCATCCCCATGTTTTCTCTTTGAGGCATTTCCGTGTTTCCACTGCTTTGTGAAACACCAGCTTTCAGAAATCACTTTGTTACACACTGTTCTGGATGTATTTTGTTCTTCCTCATTATTTCTTTCTGTCCTTCCTGGCATTATGTGTTATACCAAATGCTGCTTTCCAACAACATTTCCAAATGTGTAAATCATGAAGTTCCTTGAGATATTTTTGCCAGCATGATTGAGAGCTCAGACTGACAGCTGATTATCACCATCCCGCTTCCTCCTTTTGTTGATCCTTCACTATTCAAAAGTCAGATGCTTGTCTCCCACTCTCCTCAACTGGAGAGAGCTCTCTTCTACCAGTGTATGCTTTAAATATCCAATTGAGTAGGAATGCTGTAATAAAGTGATTATTAAGTTATGCTGTTGTGAATGACTGCAGATTACTCACTGTTGTTACGTGCCTGTACTGTGCAAACAGAATGTGGATGATTCACAAGGCGCTTCCATCATGTCTGGTTCAATTCACAGGAACGAGATACTTGGAAATGTTTTCTCCCAAACAGAATCCATGCCCAGTTTTGTGAAAAACAATTTATGAAATAATTTTTAACCACCTGATACCACAACTAAGTGTCATTTTAAATTTCAGAGGATGAGTATTTAAAGGCAGGGAATCAGCTACTTCTAGGAAATCATGGGATGAAAACATTAATGTCATAAACCAACAAATCAGCATGCAAAGGGTGCTAAAGAACCAAGGAAAAATTTAACATACACATATAATTGATATTACCCATTCTTTACACATTAATGCTTCAAGAATCAAAGCTTACATAAAGTTAAATATTTATGTGGGCACCTGCAAAAGGCTTGGGGGAAATTTTTGTATGAAAAACCTTAGCTTTTGATGGACAACTTACCTCATTAACGATGTAGATGTGGGTAACTGTAATTCAGCACAGAGATGGGTGTTGATCCTGAAGTCCACGGAAAAGCTGCCATTATTTCATTGACTTTGGAAGTATCAGGCTGTCTTCAGCAGAGCCAGGCTTAATGTGCATAACCTGCAGATGACTGACGCTAGCACACATAAACATGATGGTAAAAAGCCAGGTAACTGCTCTAATAATAAGCTGAGGAGCATTTTGGATGTCTGGCTTAGCATATTAACAAGACCCAAAGACCCAAATATGAACTAATTAAGGCTCTCTATAAATTATACAAGCTACATTTTGTATCTTATCACTATTTAACAAAAATTGATGTGCTTTTGTGTTTACCAGCTCGTGAGGTAGGGTTTTGTTTCCTAGCTCATTATTTAAGCTGCTGGTTGCAGTAGGTCATAGGAGGCTACAAATTACCCTCATTACCTTATTAATTACAGCACTGCTGAATAAGCTGCATTCCATCATAACATAATCACATTTCAGCATTCAGGCTTCAAAAGTTCCTCCTGCTTTTGAGGAATGGTGGCCAGAGCCAATGAACACAGAGAGCATTAACGTGGTCCAGCCTGTTGTGTGTGTGTGACAGACACTTGCCCTTCACCACAGCAGCCCTGCCCCAGGGACAGACTTGTGCATCTAAAGGGAACCCACGAGGGTTTTTACTTTAAATCACACAGGAGTATCATAACAAAATGTGTGTCTGCTGTATTCCATCTGGGGTCTCAGTGCCCTGAGCTGAGAATGATCAACTTCCAGCCCATCCTGCAATTGTGTGGGATCCCTACAAATCCATGGGGCCTGATGGGATTCATCCAAGAATCTTCAAGGAGCTGCTGATGGCATTGCAAAACTCGATGATTTTTGAGCAGTCTTGGGAATCCAGGGAGGTCCCAGCTGGCTGGAAGGTGGTGAATGTTGTCCAGCTTTTCAAGAAGGGCAACGAGGAGGACCCCAGAAGCTACAGACCTGTCAGTGTCACCTCCTTCCACATCCTTCACATTTACCACTTGGAGATTTTTTCCCCTGCATGTTCCTCAGCTATAATAATTCAATGGCTTTTTTTTTTTTTTTCTGCTTTCCATTTGATGGTGAGATGTCTTACATCAGCAATTTTTCTCAGGAAAAAAAAAAAGGATACAGCTAAAAACATCTCAAGTCCTCTCTGAATACTTTGTGGGGAAAAAAACTCAGCAGCTTTATCAGAACTGTAGAAATGGTCTAACCCCACCAGCTGACACTTCTGAATTTTACACTTTCATAAGCAGAGAGTAAAACATTTATTTAGACCTGATGATGCTGTGACTACTGGCTTGTATTGCAATGCTGCTTTTACGCCTTAAGCATTATTCCCAGCTGGCAACAAGATCCTGTGATGGGATAAAACTCTCAGAGAAAAATTTTAAAAGTCACAATCTCAATCATTATCAGCTTATTCTCACGTTCAAAAAGCTCTGCAGCAAAGGCTGTTCATCAGGCAGAGAGCTCAGAGCAGGGTGAGCTCCTCTCTTCCCTGAAATGTCATCAGCACTTCCACAGGTAGAGAGGAAAACTACAGCTTTTTGAAGAGATTTCAATTAGTTCCAGGTAAAATACATTATTACATTTACACATACACTGCCTGTGATTAAAGTAGGTCTTTCTTGGCTTAACAGAATTTTGCAATATTTCTGGAAGCACCATTTTCGCTCGGCCATTCTATGTCACCACAGCTTTCAAAACCCCACAACTTCACTGAGGTGTAACAGACCAGTCCCAGAACCCGTTACACACAGTGCCAAATGCACATGGGCAAATTGCCTCTCTTGTTCTCTGTTTGGTTTCAGTACTCATCACATGAAGCGCAAAGGACTTTTTGCCGATTTGTCACTACTTTTTGCCTTTGCTATCTCATTTTTCTTCCTGGCAGGGAATTCAGTCATTGAATTCTCATTAGGTGTTTTTATTTATTCTGTTGGGTTTTAACCTGCAGTTACTGCTGTTCTTTAAGCTGACCTGTCCCACACCACTTAAGTAAAAGAACTTCACTGAATGGGTGTGGAATCAAGCTGTGGTGCAGTTAAAATCCTATTTCTTTAATGTACAACATTATTAGTAGCTTATATTACATATACCTTTTGATGGCTCTTGGTTTTATCTCTTCAAAGTGGTAACTTTCTTTTTACTACTCTAGAAGATAAGTAATGTTAGAGAAAGTGTGATCATTAGCAACTTTTTCCACAAATGGAACAGTCCTCTGAGCCACGTGAGGGTACTGGCATCGCCAAAGCGTAAAACAGCAGCAGCCTGAAATGGATGTCCAACACCACTGAGCTGCTGGTCTGGTCATTATTTATCAATAATAATATAGAAATAACAATATAATTATTATTTCTCAATGCTAATACCCGTGTTCTCCCAAGGACTGATGAAACACACCCCCATTTCTGAACGCGGCAGGACTCGCTGCTCCAGGCCAGCGGCCTGGCCATGGGGTCTGCTGTGAAGGCAGTGCAGAATTACAATCAGGTCACACCAGGCCTTATTTGTTTCTTCTTTAGGACTCAGGCCCTTCTCAGGCAGACCAGCACTCACAGGGCTCTTCAGTCATCTGTGCTAATTTCCCCCCTGAGACTCAGAGATCAATTATTCCAATGGAACAAAGTTGGGCTCTGTGCTCATCAGACCTGGCCCCGGAGTGAGCTCCCCCCAGCAGGCAGCGACAGAGCCCAGAAGTGCTGATTTTGTTAGCATGGGGCCTGAGTTAATATCCTCTGCCTCAGATGGGGTTCTGGGCTGGCCTCCTTACTTCACTAACACAAACAAACACCTTTCAGCACCTGCTGAATTTACTGGACTAAATTAGTGTTTGCTCACAGGCCACAGGCGAAAAAAACCCAGCACCTTTATTTGGATTTTCCTTCTTAATCTTATCTTCATATCTAATGAATGGGATTAATTAAGGCCATTAAGTACTCATCGAATAACTCAGAGAAAATCAATTGAATGTTTTAATAATCTTACTACAGCCCAGCACTATTGACTTCTCTGCAAAAGCGTGGGAAGGCCAGTTCTGAGATGATCACTGGAGGAACTAACAGAGGGGAGGAGTGCAGCTCAAACTTACAGAAAGTACCCAAACGTGAGCAAGAAGCTGTCCCTGGGGCAGAGCACCACACCCTGCCATGAACCTTACACTCACGCAGGATTCCTTAGGCATGTGTGGGAGGAACAGAAACAATTTCCATTCCGAGAGGCACCTGCTGCTGGTTTCAGGACAAACTCTGCTGCAATCACCCAGAGGCAAAAAGCTTTAGGAGGATGCTGGGAATCCCTGCCTCCCACACTGGGAAGTCAAAAACATTTACCTAAGAAGAAGGAACAAGAATATGGTGTATGTAGGACAGCATTAGTACATTTTCCCTAATCAGGACAAACATAGCATTTACATTTCTAGCTGGCATTTAGAAATTTTCTCTTTTTTTTCATGTTAGTCCCATAAGAAAAGAAACCTCCACTGCTTCCTCGTATATCAAATAGTGCATTCCAACTGTATTTCAGTTAATTAAAAATAAAATGGTGCCTTTGACCATCCCTGGGTACATCTTTTCCACAGATAAAAAGTTACCTAAGGAGGGCTGTATCAACATGGCTGCTCATGTTCATTAGGGTTACATCCAATTAGAATTTTAAGTAAAATCCAATGCTCTCTCTCTATACTGTTGTGCAGTTCAGTCTGTTCTGGTGACATCATTAACTTCTTTAATGTGCAATACACAATTTTGAAGGAAAGAGTCTGTGGAGCTTCTGTTCTGATAAGACCATTTTGGGAATGAATTGGAAAAAATCAACAATAGCTGTCTACCTGTGTGTCTGTCTTAAAAATTCTATACTGAAATCCAGCCTCTCTTAAAATAAATATAGACCCATGGGATTTATTCACTGATTCCCCTTTGTTGTCATTTTTGTAAAAATTACATGGTATCACCACGATTTAATGTTGGGTGTTTTTTAAATTATATACTTTTTTTGGATTATTTGGTTTTTAAAGTCCTCCTTCATTGGAAAAGGCACCTTTTTCCCCAAATTCAAGTCAAATATAATTGACACCTCAGAGAAAAAAAAAGACAGAAACCCATGAAGTGACAGTAAGCTAAAAAGGAATGTAATTTCAGCATGACAATTTTATACAGCAAACCCAGGCTTTGAGGTGATGGTACTCAACAGGAAATAATGATGATAATCAAGTAAAACATTGGTGCATCTACCAGAATCATGTTCTGTATATCTTTATTACAGTTTTCAGAATACATGGATTAACAATGGCCAGGCTGTGATTTCATCAAATTCCTATTTTAAACATTACATACAAACACAGAGCTGTTTAAAAAATAGAAATGCATGAGTTTTGTCACCTTTTTTTTTTTTTTTTTTGATTTTTTTTTTTTTTGGCATCAGGAGTCCTATGACTTCCAAAAGGGAAATCAAATGGTGCATGACAGCAGACTGACTGAACTGTAATAGGTTATTGTTCACATTCTGTGGCATATGTATCACCTCAAACAGTGCTAAAAGCACTCCAAGAACAAATCCTTCTCCTTTTCTGCTCTCCCAGTGACATCAGTGGGTGCTTGCAGGACTGCAGAATGCACAGGCTCACACAACTCCCCCCTGGAGCACAAAAGCAGCACTATGTGACCTGGAGACACCTGAAGCTGAGGCATTTGGCTGCATCTGCTTTGACTTTTTTTTTAAAAAAAATTTTATTTACATTTTATGTGCATGCGTGGGCGTGTGTGGAGATACCGCAGAAGAAGAGGTTTCTTACAATACTTATTTAAAAATGAGTAACTTGCAAGTACAGTATGGCACATCAGAGGTGGGCTGGACATTGCTCAGCACTTGTCCTGCCCGACCTTGCAGCACTTGGAAGGCAAACAGCAAAGTAGAACTCAGCCAAGCCTTGGTTTAATGGAAAAGAAGCAATTTACATACATAGGTAAGTTTGCTCCCACAGAACTATTACCAGCTTTAAATATTTACTAGCTAGATCATTCTCAGGGTAGGAAGGACTACAGTCACCCATCAAAGCAGGATTTGCCTGAGGGATGCAAAAGCTGAACGTTGCAAAGTTTCCTTAACAAAAGCTATAGGAGGATTTCCAGAGCCAGACCTAAAACTCAGCCGGATTCTCAGAGTTTCGTGTGTTGGGGGTGAATTTAAAGTAGGTTACTAATGAATTGTGGCTTGGATATAAACCATGAAAATATTAGATATTATGTTTTTTACAGATATTATGTTTTTTACAGCATTTGTCTGAGGTAGTACATATACCACACACAAAAATGCAAAAATATACAGATATTCATGATTATTTGCATATTACAGAAGGGAACTATGGGAACGCTCTTGTATCTGAATTCTCAAGAAGAACAGATAATTTTAGATCACGTTTCTCATACTGACCATAGTCAGCTAAAACCAGAACAAACGACAGCAGTATTCCTGGGAATACTCCCTGGAGCTGTTTGCCAGTGCCCTCTGGGGCACAGATCCTGTTTTGGCTTTAGCTCTGGTCCATAAAATGATTAACACAACCACCACCAGTGTGCTGGGACAGGAGCCCTGCTGAACCCCAGACAAACAGACACGACAGACTGTGTTGCACTCGATTTCTCAGTAAACTGCATAAAACTGGAGCAAAAGGAGACCAGTGCCTTTACATTTCTGATCTGTACAGCCAGGAGTTCAGCAGCAGATATGTATATTTGTGTATGATTGAAACATTTCATTCCCATGACATTTGGAGATTTAGGTCCATTCATCGCAAAGGTAAAATCATCTTCCTCTTAAATAAACTAAGAAATGTAAACAGTGTAACATCATTAAAAAAACTCTCTCAGTACTTGTAACTGGTAAAATGTGAATGCAAACAGATGTGCTGGTATATTGTTAACGTAATGTCTCAGAGGACAGAGAGTGAAACATAATTAGCAAGAAATTTATGTATGAACCCTCCAGTGATTTTCTTTCTGGGATTACTTTGAATACAAATATAATTTAACTGATATATTTCATTTTTTAAAATTAGAAAATAAGGCAAGTGCATTTCTGAAAAAGGTGCTACTCTTCTACACTTCTAGATAAACATGTGACACCTCTGAAAATTAGATCAATAATAAAAACATTAAAAATATCTGCAATTTAATATAGACTGAAAAACTATCAAAAGACAAAGTGACCAGCATCAATTTCAGAAAATATTTTAGACTTCATAAATACGAGCACCCTATATTTACATAAATTATCTTCTAAACTAGTTTTCCTTTGAAAGACACTTTTGTTCTAACAGATATGTCCATTAAATTATATAAATGTTTCAAATATGAAAAAAATAGTAGTAAAATAGAAGCATCAGATGATGTTGTTATTTCGGATTTGCCTTTTTTTCCTAAGATTTGGTTCTTGAAAATCTGTAGCCAGCTTTCACAGAGCTTTCCAAACAAATATAACCCATGGAAATGAAAAAACTTGTGCACTAATAATTACTGCTATCGTATAAAGATTCTGTGGAGAGCTTCTGAGTTCTCACATATAAAGATTATACCAATCTTGTAAATCCCAGCAAAATGCTAATTTCAAAATCGGAATTCTAAGACACTATTGATTTATAGAGACATTATGAACCTAATCCTTTAAACTGGCTTTGTACATTAAGCACGTTTTTATAACTGTAAATCTAATAGTTCCATTTAAAGAAGCAATGCTTCAGTACAAGGCTGATGTTGACCTTGCACAAAGCAGGATATAATTCTTTTTAGCTCTTACTAATAAACAAGGAGACAGAATCCTGTTGCATGCTTTTTTTTGCTTTTTGTTTTTTCCTGAAGTACCATACAACTCTTCAGTTTGTTACTAAAACCCCCAAACAATTTAGGGAGACTATTCAGTTGACAGCAAGCATTTCACTAGGCTTCAGTGGTATTCCTATGTTTAGAGCGATGGGCAAACCCCCTGTATTCTTTGAAGACATGTTTTGAAAAAAAAAAACAAACAAAAAATCAATACTAGATTGAAAAGGAGCTGTATCTTTTCTTACAATAACTGGATATGTAGTTTGAAATTGGGAGAACTTATCCCAGACTAGTCCAATAGTTTTAAGAGTATCTCACCAGAGAAGCAAAAAGAACCTACTGTACAAAGATGCTTGGCTCAAGCAGTAGTGCAAAGATCCACTGCCCCAGGAGCAAACCTCCAGAGCAAGCAGTTTGTGCACAGAAACCACGTGACACCTCACCTTCCAAACAGTCTTTACAGAACATTAAAAAAACCCCCAAGTTCCCCATAACACCAGGCAACAAAAGTATTCATAACAATTTCATCAATCAGTGATAGGCATTGATAATTTGAGAACAAGTGCCAGCTACTACAGAGCATCCTGATTCTTTAAAAACATCATAACTCAGCAACTTCTGCAGCAGTTCCACTGGAATTCCACTTCAAAGCCTCCATCCCATGCAGGTGGAGCTTCAGTGACCGGGATGGTGCAGCCTGGCCGGAGCCCAGCCGGGCTGGCCATCGCCCTGGGGACAAAGGGGGCAGTGGCAGAACAAAGTGTCGGCTGCTCACCTGAGGAACTGCAGTGCAAGGGCCTGGACACAAAGGGGAATGGGGGAACTTCCCCAAATCAGCCTGCTGCACTCATTGGTCACTGCTAGACACTGCTCCAGGTAGCAAATTTGTTGTTAGCTGCTAAACTCTCAGCACTAAAATCCACCAGTGGAGATCCCGCTACATATTTTACCTGAGAAACAGAGGAAAAACTCAGAGGCAGTTCTGAACAACTTTGTGATGTAGCTTGTCTGTGAAAATCTACACACAGGAATTTTAGCATCATCAAAACAGGACAATCATATTTTCCCCTAAATATCTTTATAAAGAATATATAAGTGCACAATTAGAAAAATCCCTCCTTAGATACAGTTAAAAACATATTCTGCCCTTGATATCATTTTGGAAAAATCCTATGCTCTGTTTTATTTATTTATTTTTTCTTTTTAGCAGTGATAAGTAACTACACATCATCATCTCACCAAAAGTGTAGATAAGTGGTATATCCTACTGGCAGCTAGAACAGCTGAATCCACCAGGCTTTACATTGTGATAAGGTTTTCAGCAACCTGACTGGGGCTATGTGTTGCTTTTTTATGGTTACAAAAAAGATTCTGATAATGTAGACCAGCTCATCTCTGAATTTATTAACATACAATTTTATTATTTTTTCCTTTCATGTTCAAATCAGAACTGCAAATGGAATCCACAGCTGTACTCTTTCAACAGAACTGTATTTTCTTACCCATATAAAACATAACCTAGAAATCCCCAACTCCTTTCATGTGAGTTGCCAGCTTCAACAAAAAGGGGTGCAAAAAAAAGAAAGAACATAAGAAAATAAGATATATACCCTACTGTTTAACACTGTTTACAGATCTTGGTAGTTGGGGTAATAAGATACAGTATGTGGATTTTTTTAGCAACAGCTTTAAAATTACACATTTTTACACCGTCTCATTTGATCAATACCAGCATTCCTCTATGATCATTGCCAATTTGGATGATAAACTCTTCCCAAAGCATATCCATTTCATTGTAAATAAAACAATTCATTAATTCTTTGGCATCAGAAGAATCATACAGCTGCAATTGCTCCATTGTGTCGAGAACGAGACCTTTCCAAAGTTACTCGTTTGTTATCTGTAACAAAAAGAGAGGAGAAAACAAATCACCACGAGATTTGAAACACGGATAATGCAATGTCAAGAGGTTTTCAAACAGCCCTGAAAATCATTCGGAATGATATGTAAATAAGTAAGTAGGAGACTGGATCAGAGAAGTTTCACACTGCAGCTGCCAGACTGAGTTCAAGAGTTCTGCAATCAGCAATAAATTACTTTCTTGATCAGAGAAGCTGGGTGATAAAAGCATTAGGAGAATCCTGAAACACAGTCCCCTTGGAAACAGCACACAATAAATAATATTCTGGATAAAAATCTTTCAAGTTTTATAAATAATTTATGCACAGAATCTCTGGAAAAATACATTTCAAGTTTCATGAGAATGCACTGACCAGAGCAGTGGTGAAAACCTGGGAGATGCTACAAGTCTAAAAGCCCAAACACCGTTCACTATAATTTGGTGCAGAGTTAAAAATAGAACAGTTAAATCAACCACTTCCTAAGCATTTCCTGATTGTGCAATGCGAACAACTTTTGGTATAAAATATTACACAATAATTATTGCAATGAATAATAAATACGTCTCTATCACAGGAAAACAATCACCAAGTACCAGCCACGCTCCTAAATGCCTTCACAATATAATTTTAAAGCAGTGAATACACACACACACAAAAACAAAGGGGCAGAAGATTAACCCCCACTTAGTGTTCTGCAGGTTTGCATCTTTCTTTTTGGCAATGAGTTCCTGCCGTGCAAACTTTTTCTCTTTTCTTTGGTGGCTGCTTCCTTTTGACCTTGCCTCATCCTCTTCCCTCATGTCCCGTTCAGGTGCTGCTCTGCATCACTTCAGTCCCTACATTGCTGCAGCACCAGGATGTCCCAAAACCTGGCTGGAACTTTTCCACAGGGCTGGAATATCACAAAGAAGTCACTTCAGAAGCAAAACATCTGCCGGGCACACTGCAGGCACTCGGCTTTTCTCGGCTTTTCCCAAAGATTCGGCTCCCTCTGCTCGCCCAGCCCAGCCCAGCGCAGCCCCTGCCCCGGCAGCGGCACGCTGAGGTTTGGGCACAGAGCTCGGCACCACCACACGTCTGGGGGTACAAACACAACCTGGAAACTCTTCCTGCCTGGGAAGGGGCCTGGGCACTGCAATGGGCTGCCCCGGGAGGATGTGGGGTCTCCATCCTCAGAGATCTCCATCAGGACAAGTGAAGCAGCCCGAGCAGAGTGGGTGGCCAAGGTGACCTCCGGAGGTCCCTTCCAACCTGAGTCACTGCACGACTCCGCTCCAGGCCAGCAAAGGCAGAAATGGGCCAGGCAATTAAATAAGACAAAGAAAGTCATCTCTGTGATCTGTTTCTGGACAAAGAACAGAGGCTGCCCGTGGAGACTGCGCGGGCTCTGCAGAATCGGCCTCTCTCTCCCCTGCTCAATGGAAGCGTCTCCAATGCTACGGGGAATTAACGGCTCCTTTAGCAAGATTATTAGTTCTTTTTATAGTTCTGCCTTGCCTCCTTTTCCTAATGAATCCAGCCATGCATAAAGTATTCAAATTACCCTAAGTCAATCTGTTTGGCATGGGAATAAATCTCTCCACTGGTTGCAGTGTCACTAAGCACTGGCAATTACAGCACAAAAGAAGGGAAATCATCAACTCAAATGTGCTGCCGCTCCTCCAAGACTGAGGAGTCCGGTGATTCCTGCTCTCCGTGGGGACAAGTGCCTTCAACACCAGACTACTTCTTGATAAAATTTCAAGCCCATCAACTATACAGGTTAAAAACAGATTAAGAAAGTCTAAGAACTGTTGTTTTTTGGTGGGTTTTTTTGTTTGTTTGTTTGTTTTAATTTATTTTCTTTCAGTTTTTTTTTTCCATCGTGGTAGAGACAAACATTTTCTGCAAATGACAGTTCAACTTCTCCTGTAATTGCACAACTGGGCTGGGGCTTTGGGAAAACACAAGACCACAAAACAAAATCATAAAACAATATAATTTCCTTCTTCAGGTAATAACAAAGTATTTTCCTAATACATATGTGTTAAGTTAGAACAAAGGGTTTTACATTAGATACGATACTAGACTGGGCTGGCATTTCAGTTACTTGAGCAAGAATTTTGAAAAATCATTAAATCTATATCACTTTCCACATGCACATGCAGTTATCTCCAACATCTGTATTTACCTTTTTTGTGTAACAAACCACATTGAATACAACACAAAGCAAGTCCGGCTTATAAACATGACTGACTATTCTGGCATAAAATTAACTACAACATCAATAAATGATAAAACTACTTCCTGGTATTATGGGGGAATGGAGAGGGAAAATAAGAGTAAGTTAAACGTAGTTAAAATGAAGTAAAAAAATCATTGCCCAAAGGCTCAGGTGTACACTGGAAACATGCAAACACGACTAGAAAACACAGTAATAGGTTCTGTGTATACCAGCCAGGCCTTCTGGGTAATCCCACCCACAGGGGAGAAAATCTTATTTCTCACTTTAATCTTAGAAGTCCATTTCTTTTAAAAGCAGGCACACCCACACTGCTCCTGTTACAGACATTATAATCTATCTCCGAAGTGAACACATGACCTTTAAAGTGGCCGCTCAATCTGCTGAATGGATCTTTTCTTAGAGCAGTGAAAGGTAGAACAGTGAAGGATTA
Source organism: Ifrita kowaldi (assembly GCA_013398055.1). NCBI lineage: Eukaryota > Metazoa > Chordata > Aves > Passeriformes > Cinclosomatidae > Ifrita > Ifrita kowaldi. Next base: position 463,827 of record VZRS01003572.1, read on the forward strand.
AAATGGAAAACAAAGCGATTTTTGTATCACAAAATTATCTTCATCTTTTAGCTAGCTGCATCAAATAAAAATGAAGTCAATATAAAATTAAATCAAATCAGCAGGTCCTTTTTTAGTACACATAACCCTGGAATGCAATGGTGACCATGCAAACTTTACACCCCCGCTGGAAGAAATAGATGGACTTTGTTATAAAAACAATTCCTTGCTCGAGTCTTGCACTCAGCATAGCACCAAGATGGGAATAAACCCTGCAAAATGTATTTTTCCTTTCCTTAATGCTCCTTCATTAGCTCTGTTATTAAAAGAGAAGTCTCAATAGCTGCCACAGATTTATTAACTGGGTGGCTTGTCATCAACATAGAACTCAGTTACATGAGGAGAAAAATAAATGGAACTTTGCAGAACTGCAGTACTAAGATTAAGTGACTTTTTCATTTCATTTTCTTCTTATCCACTCTTCCAGGTAGTAACTTTATGCTCTCCTAATTATAAACCCTATTTTTTATGAGCAATCAATGCTAGTAATAATATAGATGTTGTGCAGTCAAATGGACTGGTCATGACACCGAGATATCTGATAATGGAAAAGACAGAGTCTATAAAACCGTACCTCAAAGGTACCTGATTGGAATTTGCATCATCCTGTAACAAGAAATAAAGTTCTGTTACATCATTATCTCTCAGCCCTGACATTAAAAATATAAATGTATTACAAACTGCTACCTTGGGCTTGGTACCTTACTTGGCTCCTTTTTCCCCTCCTGAATAATCTCCCCAAGGTGAAAGAATTGACCTTTCCACAGCTGACAATAACAATAAAAGCTGTTTAATGCTCAGAGAAAGGAGGTACTGGTTTGAGTTGCCTTGAAAATGATCTCAGCAATTAATAATATATTTCAAATCTCATCCTTTTGAAATAGTTTTGACTGTGCAAAAGAGACAGAAATGCACGCTGTAAGGGAATTTGTATGGCCCGTGCCTCTGGGAATCAATGAAAGCCTTTACATCAAACATTTATTTCTTCATTCATGTAAAATCTTGTTCACTAGGAAATCCTACTGAAACACATCTTGTTTTCATGAGCAACCAGAGCAAAAATACTCATGCAGTCCCAAGCACTGCAGCAAGTGCCATAGAAAACAGGGAAAACAGTCAGAAGAGCAAGACAATTTCCTACAGGTATGGAATGATTACAGAAAAAAAGAATAAATTACTAATTTAAGTAAGTTTTGAACAGATAAACTGTCACAACAGATGGATTCCAAGGATCAAACACTTCCTCTGTAATGATGACGACGTTGGCATTTACTCTGTAGAAAAAGGTGAAAACCTGAGTTTTACAAGTACCACTTTTTTCTGATCAGAATAACTAAATATTTTCTCTCTAGTGTCATTGATTAAAATTGTGACAAGTTAGGTTAAATTCAATTCACTTGAGCCTGGGTAGCCTCCAGTTTTCTCCTTGAGCTACCCAAGCACAGGGGAAACCAAAGCCAACTTCTCACGTGCTGTAACAGCATATTACCAACTGCTTGAAGGAACTATCCAGGACAAAAATTAACTTTATTATTATTATTATTTTCCTTTATGGACTGCAGGCACCCTCATCAGCTTTAGCTTCCCAAAAACGAAAGGTAAATCTTTTTGGAAAATGGAATTGATAGAAGCTAAAGCAGAAGCAGAACTGATCCAGAGTAAACCAGCAGGGAAGTCCATCCACACCCAACACCTCTTTAGCAGCTGAACACTGCCCGTGGTACTGCCTGGCCTGTCCTTCTGATATTACTGGGGACCCCAGCTGAGAAAAAAGCCAAGAAAGGAAATTAAGAGCTTCAAAACTGCTGTCGCTGTCTGGAGCAAAACCCCTTTTGAGAGAAAATGGCTCTCCTAACCTCAATTCTGTTAAGATTCAGTCCATCTCGGTGAGATTTGATTTCAAATTGATCTTTCAGAATGTATGGCCTATATAGAAAAAAAATAGCAATAAGGTAAGAATCAGTTATGGGAGAAACAGAGCCAAACCAGCTCAGAAATAGCTCTTTTCAAAGGATCGTTATTGCCAAGAGATGAAACAAGCAAATAAAACACTCTTCTAACTGGGTTAAGGGAAACTGTACAGTTAATATGTTTTCTATTAATCCTTAAGTATTTAATCCACTCTTATTTCAACCTAAACAGGCACCCTACACGTGCCTGGCAGAATCTCAACCAGACCCTTTCCACCCATCGCTGTGGGACATCTGACATTCACTGGGATTTGATATTTGTGTAACCAAAAATGAGACCAGATCGACTGGTCCAACATTCCTGTTCTCAGCTTTTTCTTTTTTTTTTTTTTTTGCTAAACAGTAGCTCAAATTCTTGACAATCTAACTTAAATGACAGCTAAAAAGGTTATTTTAGCATCAGTTTCAAAGAAAACATTGAGATTTCAAGCAAACCCTGGAGCTGTAAGGTCAAGTTCTATAAATCCTGGTTTATTTTGGTTTAGGTCAAGACTTTCATGTGAAAGCTGAGTGATAACCTGGGTTTATAAATGTTATGATCGAGAAACAGAAGCTTACCCTTAGGCCAAAAAAAAGCAGGTTTTTGGTGTTTGCTTTTTTTTTGGTTGTTTTTTTTTGTTTAAGCCCCCAAAATCAAGATAGCACAGCTGAACACATTAATTATAAAGGCATCATTTGTTGACCTTATAATAATTTAAAAAATATGTTCCCGGCCTGGTTACTGGGATGTTTACAAATATATTGATCTGTAAGGTGTTAAGGAGCAGGAAAAGGTTTTAGAAGAAATAGGGAGGAAGAAAAAGCCCAAAGGAGAACTGCAGCACTTAACAGGACATCTCTGAAGGCTGAATGGTTCCTCCTCAGGTAAAAAGCAGCAACACACATCTCCTGAGTTATCTGCAGCAGTCAGGAGTGTCGTGTTCTGTTCAAAAATAGTGGCTTCAAAGCTGTGAAGTCATTTAGGTAACACACAGCACCTTCATTTTAAGGTTTCCAGACTATTCTGCATGAACAATTTCTCATGGAGAAGATATGTGGCTGTTTGGATTCTCTTTAACTTGCTAAATAGATTTGTTAATACCCAGAAGCGCTGTACTACAGAAGCAGGTCTAAAGTACAGAGAGTTAAAGAATTTAAGCCCTGACACAAAAGAGTTTTACTCAGATTAAAAGGGAACAAAGACATGTCTAATCTTTGTGCTGCCACTCAGACCCAGCTTGCTGGGCACTGTTAATTGTAGCCTTTGAGTTGTATGAAAATGCAGAACATCAGTAGAAAACCCATTTGTTTATGTCCTGTGTGTTAGACACAAAAATGCTTTAAAATGGAATATTGTGGGACATTTTAATGCTAAATGGCATGTGTGATGACATTTAGCAGCTCAGCACAATCCAGCTGTGACCACAGTCATTACAGCATGGCAGCACAATAAAAGTCACACTTCTGCAACCAGAATTGAGGATATTGGCCATCTGTATCATAATTCCAATAAAGAAATAAATACTTACCCTATTTAGAGCTGAAGTTCAGTATTTGTAGGATGAAAATGGATTTGTAAACCCTATTTTCAAGTAATCAGTTTAAAGTAAATTTTACAATTGCTTACTCCAGGCCTTAAGATTTCAAAACCACCCAAAAAACAAAGCAAGAATTGGCCCAATAAGATAAGAATCCTTAAACCCTTAAATGATCTATTAAATATTTTAATTTGACTTTGCTTTCTTTGTTAATAGCACCACTTGGGATGCGCAGTGAAAGCTCTTCCACAAGAGCTGCAATGGAAAAGCCTTAGCAGGAGACAACACATGCCTGCCTCAGGGGTTACAAGACAAATCAATCTATTTTTCTCCTTTCCTCCAAGGGTAATTGGCCTTTAAAATTACAGAGAAAAATAGGCCTTCGTGTCAGTACAATGCAGGCACATATACAGCCATTTCCCATTTCTTTTTCAGTTTGAATTCTCAGCTGAGAAGTAAACTTATAAAGGTGGGAAAATAAAAAGAAGATGAAGAGGAACGATTGCATCAGTTCAAATCCCCTCCAATAACAAGCACCACTGTGACCAGCATTTGAGGCTGGAATTGACTGAAACCTGCTATGAATTGCTGCCATTTTCCTAGGCAGTATTTTTTCATTCTTGATTGTGACGAAATTTTCTCGAATTTTTGTGACAGCCTGTACCACTGGCATTCTTGGAGATTTATCACAGAATTTAGTTAAACTGAGGAGTTATAATTATTGCTTCATTTCCCATAAAATCTCACAAAGTAATACTGATTTTTACCTCATTCTTAGGAAATTGCCTTTTTCAAGGAGCAATCATGGCTGTGAATATCCCGACAATCCTTCTGCTGTGCTGTACACATAATCACGTAGAAGCTCAGTTGCAGCCTTTGAATACTGTTAAATTGTATAAAGTGCATTTAAATTGGCTAATAAATTGTTTCATAGCAGTGAAACTCCGATGAGTCTTCTCAGTTTTCTGATTGCTATTAAATCTGATTTGCAATACATTAATCATATCATGCTCTTAATAAGAGATTGTCATGTGAAAATATTTCCCGGTGCATAAAGAGGAGCAATCAGCTAAGCTACAACTGATATATAAAAACAAGAACAAAGTTGAAGAAAGTCAAAACAACTTAGTGTTTTAAAAACAGAACTAATATTCCCTCGAAACAGAGTATGGAAACCACCAAAGCTTTCATGTGAACTCGCTCACTGGGAGTGTGTGTACAGGTGTAAAGCAATTATTAGACTTGATATCTGAATGAACTCAGGTTCCCATTAGAGCCTGAATGCTTCAATGACCCTATTATTTTCCTTCCAGTGCTCCCAGACCTGATCAACTTAATTATTCTGACTAGTGAAACATTTAGGACATGAACGTATGATTTGTTTTAAGCCAAATGAGACAAATTAAAGTACTTCATGAAACAACTCAAAGAAAAGAATAAGACACGTGATATGATGTCAAATCCAGCAAGGTCAGGACTAAGTAACAGTAACAAAGAAAAAGCAAGAGAGATCCATGGCAATGAAACTACATTTATTCAGGTATTTTTTCCCTTGAACCTCTCCTGTACAGTGAAAAGATTTAGTTTATGAATGAGAAGGGCGAAGCAAATTTCAGAGAGTAAATGAATTGTCTGCTTCAGTACTGAAAGAATCCAAATCTCGAAACACAGAGATTGTGATTCTTCTTTCATGACTACACACACACTTTTAGCAATTGTCCAAAAGTAAAAGTAGAGCCTCTACTATAAAAGGTTTCATGTCAGAGAGGACAGATTTGCTGATGTGAAAGATGCGTTTCCCTGTTTTAATTGTCCCTATTGTTTCACTGCTAAGGACAAATGTGTGACACTGCCAAAAACACGCATTCACATTTTAAACAGATCTGACGGATGCTAATACACTGCATTCTTCATCAATAATGTAATTTAAAATGGCTTCCAAAATGCCCTATTCCCAGCTCCCCTATTAACACTTCCACTCCTACAATTTGTACTTGCTTTGAAAGTTGAGTTCATTGTAAGGCTACAAACCAGGACAAGGAGATCCAGACAGTAATAGGTTCTGAACTCGAAGTACACAGGGAGCCCCGAAGTTCACGTCCCCTCATCCCACTGCATTTGTCCTTAAAAGAATCAGGCTGACACCCAAGTGGTCCCCTGCCCCTCGCCTCCTCCCGCTAACGAGCAGCAGTGGCTGCTGAGCCTGCACTAACCGTGTTTCTGTCCAGCCACATCGCCCTCCCCATCCAATCTGAGGCTTTCAAGGAGGAAGGAAGCCGCGAGAGACCAGCACCAGCTTGCGCTGAAGGCACTTCTTGACATCAGCCTTCACTTCGCACTTCAGACGGAAGGATTCGATTTGACAAAACACACAAAGTCAGGAGAGAAGGCTCTTCACCTCCTCTCCGAAACTGCCTGATAGAAGTCAATACCAATTCCTGCCCAAAGTTACACTCAAAAGCTGACAGATGAAAGTCAAAGGGGAAGCTTCCCAGCTATTCCTTACAGTATTTTATTAAAGAGCGGCGCAGGGACGCGCTCGCCTTGCCAGGATCACCCCACCTCCACTGCTCACCCCTCTGCCAGCAGCTCAGACACTGCAGCCACATCTGCCATGCACAGCTGCTTTGTCCTCTGCACAGAGCATGGAAGTAATGAGCTCAAAAACAGTGAGAAAAGGGAAAGCTCTCCTTGCTCAAAAGGAAATTCTTTCAAAACAGGAGTTGGGTAACACTCCTGAAAAGCAAGTATTTCCTCCTGGTTCATGTAAACTTGTTTTTCTCCATGCCCAGACAATGACAATATTCCTTGTAGCCTGCAAAAGTCAGTCTCCTGTTTTTTTATGCATCAGAAAAAAATTCTCTTTATATATAAATGTGTATATACATAAAACCCACTCTGCAATAACTTGTAGCCTACATGTAAAATGAAATATTTTAAATAATACAATAAAGGCAGAATATCCATAATTATTTTTTGATTAAATAAAATATCAGCATTTTTTATTCATGGCTAGGTTAACATTTACAATTCAGCATTTTGCAATATTTAAATGGAATTGAATATGCTATGAGAAAACTTAAAACTACATCACTCCTGTATGACCGGCTGGCACAGGCCACGGTCTTCTGTGCCCATCTGCATTTTACCACAGAACATGAAAGAAAAGCTCCTGTTCCAGCCTGGCAAGATGATCCCACCACCACCTGTTACCTCTCTGCACACCCCAGCTGAGAAGAACTTGGTCCTGAAAGTGACTTTTAATCTATATTATTTGCAGGTTATGTGAATGTGAAACTGTTACTTATTAAAATAATTCATACAAGAAAGTAATTTAGACTACACATGGCAGGCTCTGAGGTAAAATATAATAACTTTGAAGAACTTAGGAGTCTAATTTCTTTCTTGGCTGAGCACGGACAACTCCATTATGATTCAATGTGCGAACCCCGTGCTCACACAAAGCAGAATTTGACCCTTTATGTTCATACAAAGAAACAGTCCAGAGCCAGTTACTGCTGGGACGGGGCAACAAGGTGTCCCTAAATAGCTCAAAAATAGTTTTATTTATCAATGCTTGTATCTGAGAAGTGTTATTTTATGTGCTGCTCCAAATCCTGAACAACCACAAGTCAGACATTCACTGAGTCTTTCTCTCCTGGTGCAGTGGGACAAAACCAGGCCACTCCTTCAGCTCACACAACCCATGGGAATGGAAAGTCTGAAGAAATAAATATATTCCCACTCACCTGGGCTGCAGGGGAAGCAGCAACAACACCTCTCACAGAGAAGCTCAGGAAGAGTTTGGAATTTAAACTCTGCTCTTCACCCTTCCCCAGACGGAAGTGACCGAAGGACAAGGCAAGGGGAGCATGGCAGTGTCTGAGGGAGCAGAGCAGGCTCAGAACAGGTCACTGCTGGGAGTGCAGAAACCAGCAAGTCATCTGGGGACAAACCCTGGCCCTGAGCATCTCCTGAACACACAGGACCCGACTGGCTCATCAGGATAAGGCTTGCTGGGAAATCTTTTTCACTGTCACATGGAAGAGACTTCAGAATCCCCATCACCGCTTAGATGCCTTTAGACTCGAAAATAATATTTTGTGCCACAAAATAAACATTGTTTTTCTTTCCAGTTTTGTTCCCATTTAGAGATCTAGTTTATAGCACCACTCCAAAGCTAGTTTTACCATACAGACAGGGAAACTAAGAATTTGGGTGAAAGAAAACAGTCAGGAGTTTCTCTCTGGGGTGGGAGAGAGTAGGAACTTACACAAAATTTGCTGCTGGGTAAAATGATTAGGAAAATACATCCTTAGTGCCACTAAAATCACATTAATCCATCAGATATTTTTTGCCTAAAGCTGGTAATGTCCTTTAGAATTATGTTTTGCTGTATATAAACACTTTTAACTACAAGCTCCTTCTATCTCATCTGAGGGAATATTTTTTCACGCTTGAACTAGTTTCATCTTCAGAAACAACAAAGTCAGTGTGTTAACAGTTTACACCTATTTGGGATTCACTGGGCACGGTGGCCTTTTAACCATCACCCACCCCTTCCTCGTGCTTTCTCAGAACTCCCAAAGCCAAGGATCCTGCTTGCTTGTAAAGCCAAATCAATGAAACCACGAGCAGCTTGTCCATTGTGTGCACCAGAGCTCAGTGACTGGAGTGCAGAGCTCACAATGAAAAGCCCATTTTGTTGAATTAAACGTTTGATCAAAGGACATGTTACCTTTTTTTGTTTGTATCCTCTTTAAATAGATGTTCTAGACAGAGTTTTCTATAAAACAGGGCTGAGACTTTGCTGCCCTTTGATGGTAATTCCTGCTGCTGTCCAAGTACTTCTACACTGGATACTCAAGGAAACAATTATGTAAATTTACAAGAAAAAAGGAACATTTTTGGTGCTCTTAAAGTGCTTCATCAGCTGTTTATCATGAATAAAAAAAACCCCAGAAAGAGATCAGCAAACTTCTCCAATTTTGCAGCCTAATATTTCAATAGAAAATAGCAAAAAGCTGCAATAGTAAATAAAAGAGAGCCTGCATTTCAGCTTATCAACTTGACTTGCAAGTTTTCTAGGCTTTGGATACAGAAAGCCATCTCTAGAGACTTTTTTGTGAGGATGGGAACTTTTTAAAATATGGGGTTGTTTTAATTCTATGAAATTCACATCTGTGATTTTGGAATTTCCTACTCAGCACTAGCAGAAAAGCAAACTGTAGATGAAACATTTTCAAAAGGTTTACTACAAAGTTTGTTACAGAGATTTTTTTTTTCCATAAACTATGCAAATTTGGCTACTTACATTCCAAGAGTTCTACTGACTCAGTTTAAGGCAAATAACTATTTCACAGAACAGCATGCTTGCAGAGGGCTGAAAATGATATCTCAGTACAGAAGGGAAAAAATCCAAGGAAGATACTCTTAAGTATGCAAAGTACTTTCAGATGCCTTTTAATTTTTTTTTACGAGAATACAGTTAAATACTCCTGGAATGCCAGTGTAAAAGAGTCAAAGTGCTAACTGCAATTTGATTTATTGGGTTTGAGTTACAATTCAAACCCGAGCCTCATGCACTTCAAGTCCAGCACAGCATGAGAGAGCCACAATATCTGCAAAGTCCAGCGGGAAGGATTAGTAAATGTCACAACACCTTCAGTGCACAGCAGATCCTTAAAATAGGTAATGAGTCAAGAGTTTGAACAGGAAAAGTACAGCAGGGTGCCTTTAAAAAAATCTGCATCAGCCTGGAAGGTCTGTAAACCTCACCTCTATAAAAAGATCATCTCTTTTCTTCTGCTTTCGCACCCACATGAACAAACCTGGTCACAGAAGGGACCTCGCAAAAGTGAAATAAAAATGCCTTGTATCATTTAAAATAAGTTTATATATGTGTACATAAATGTGTATTTTAGAGGAACACCAACTTAACCCTTTTAACAGGCAAAGTTTCACTGGAAAAATGATGAATAGCTGATTTCTGATTTTTCTTTAACACAGGTAATGACTGCTTGCATGGTGTCTGGAAATTCATGAGCTTTGCCATAACTCAGTCAAAACGGTTATCACTCTGTTCCTGGTCACATGTGGGGCTCTGAACATTGATTAGCAGCTGGAAACAGTTCTGGTTTTGCAGTTTAAAGACACCACTTAAGACGTTACTAAGTCTAGTAAATTTTAATATTTTAAACTCACTCTCAGAGCATTTGAAAAGGCTTTGCCATCTGCAATCTGAGTAAAGATTAAGGTCTAAAAAGTTCTCAAAAAACAATAAAGTTAATACTAATTGAAGTTCTGATAAACTGAGTAAATGAAGAACCAAAACTTTTTTCCTTTAAAAAACAATGAAATGTGATATTGAACCGCTTTCAGCACTTTTCCCAAAGCGTTTTTGAAACAGAGAAGTCAGGCTTAGCACAATTACATAGAGCAATATGGCTCCAGCACACTCTAAATTTTCTGAAAATCCATTATTACACAAGTTATTAATTCTTCCTCCGTAGGAAGATTTTTAAGCACTGACATAATTTTCATTTCTTCTTGGATGCTCCCTGTCCAGGGCCATCCCCTGCAGACGAGGCAGGGGCTATCAGGGGAGCATTTTGTGCTGCTGACAACATTCATTTCACCCTCATTTGCTTCCACTAGATCCCTCAACTTTAGTAAGGCATTACCAGCACACTGCAATATTTTATTATGAAATATCTATGTACATTTACAGATTATTTTGACTTTGCACACTTCTGAGTTTGTCTCAGTTTCTTCAGAGTTCGCTCATAATTGAATTATTTTTTCAAGTAATTTTACCTCCAGTGATTTATTTCTGCTTCACAAGATGAAGTACAAAAGGTTCAATCTGCTGCTAAGCGCCCACCTCGTTAGGGAGTAATAAGGAAATGTGACATAAAGTTTCAGAATCCTTGCAAAAAGCACAGCAAAGCAACAGTAACCATGAGGGGTTCATGATTTTTGTGTGCGAATAAGGATATTTAACAGGTTTATCCTAACTGCAGTTTGCCAAGAGCTATCTGGTGAGATTCATGACAGAGAGAGGACTGTTCTGCATATTAAATTGTGTCACCAACAACCCCTCAGGTTTCTAAAAAAACAAAATGAAAAAGGGAGGATCTTCACACCAATTTGGCGCTGAGAAAAATAATTTACACCCCAAGTCCCAATAATACATTTGGAAGCCTGTAAGAAATGCATTGCACTCTCATTTTTGTAAAGAGAACATTAGCTAACTTCACAGCTCACGTACAGAGCAGTAAAATCCACAGGTACAATCTGATTTTGCCCAAGCTGTTTTACAACAGCCCAGCCACTCCAGAGAAAGAAAGGTGAATATATGGAAGAGTGAGAAATGGGAGAAACAAACTGAGTGCTGCACTGGGTGGAAGGGAGGGAGGTACCACTGCTGGGAACAGGGCTGGGAAGGCTGTTCTGAACAAGCAGCCATCCTTCCAAAAGCTCAAATCTTGTCTGAACTAATCCAGCAAAACACCACGAGCTTTGCATCGTGACTCCAACACCCAAAAATTCCCCAAGCCAACCCCTGACAAGAAGTAGCAATGCTATTTCCACTCCCATGTCCACTGCAGCATATGAGAATGGATAAGAGCATAAAGGTTTTTCACCCCCCTCCCTCCCAGTGATAGATGTCTGGCAGAATTATTTCCTGTACATCTCAGTGGTGCTGAAAATCTCACTAAGTATCTTTAAAAAATCCAAGGTCAAATACAGAGTCAGCATTTAAGCAAACCACTTAGCCCTGGATATGCTGGGTCTAATCCTCGTAGTTTAGCCACAAGTTAAGCTGTCTTTCCTCCTTTCTCTCTGCAAATGGCTTAATCATCCAGCCTGGCTCTATGCAATTAAAAAGCTCCCTGCCTGTAATTGACAACTGATGTAACCAGACATTAATTCTTATCCTACAGAATTTATATTTAATCTATAATACTAATATATTGCCCATATGCAGATAATTCACTAAAATCATTGATTCTTATGTCTCCAATCCCCTGCCTTTGCAAAAATCTACTTTTCACACAAAACCCCCAAATGAATTCATGTCACACAGGCTCTGTCTGTAAGAAAGGAAGAAAATTCAGTCTATTAAGATGTTTTCTCCTGCTTTTTTCTTTCAGGTGACCTGTGAGGTGCCTGTTCCTGTGGACTACAAAGAGGCTGAAGGACTTGGTCTTGTTGGCTTTTGTGAAGAGAAGGGCAGAGAAGGGATCTAACAACAACCTTCAGCTGCCTGCAGGTGCATCACAAAACCTGAGTCAGTGCTCTTGGTCACAGGCAGAAGGTAAAACAAGAGCCAGCAGCCCAAAGCTGCAGCTTCAATGGTAGGAAAAGAGTGTCCTACCCAAGGAATGCAGGGCAGAGCTGGGCTGGGGCACCCAGGAGCTGCTCTGACAAGTCCCAGCTGACTCCATCAGTGTGGTGCTAATCCTGCTCCGAGCAGGAGCTGCACGAGATGAATTCCAAAAGCCCCTTCAAACATTTCTCACACCCTATCAACTCACCGATTCTTGGCAAGCACACGTCAGGGATTCAGAAATAATAAGTATTAGCATTAGTTATTTTTGGCCTGTCATTAGTATTTACATCCACACTCTTAGCAGTTCTAAATGCCAAGGCTCCCGTTTCAGTGATATTTTTCAAAAAGGGAAGGGCTTTTTTTTTTGCCAATTTATCATTTCTAATCTGTTCAAAGCTTAAGCCAGAACTCTTCAGTGAGACTTCTTCATAAATAACTGTACAAAATTAAAATAAATTAACATCTATTATTTAGCTTCATTCTTAAAATAGTTAACATATGCCCGCAGGCTACAGCATATATTGAAAAAATAAACCAAAAACCCAGATAGGGGATCTTCACCCTGTTCTGAGGACTCAGAAGATATGGTACAAGCAGGATTCCCAAAACTACCAGTAATGACCCAGAATTTAATAGATGTGAAATATTATTACTACTGTATCCACAACTCCAACAGCCATAATCAGGTTTATAGAGCCCCTAAATCAGCTCTCGAGATCATCTCCTGTCATCCTCAGCAGAACACCCAGAGAGGAAGCTGGGCAAGGGTAGGGAAGGAGGGGGGAAGGAAAGGGGAAGACTGGGAAAACTTAGTTATCCTTCCTTAATTTGAATAATTAGATTGCTGATGGACTTCACCAAAGAAACACGAGGCTGACAGAATCTGCTCTGTAACAGCAAGTAAGGACATTCCAAGAAAAGCAGCAAGTTTTGACAAATCCTTGAGATGCCACTGATTTGTGAATGCGTGTACCGGAGGAAAACGACATGTAACTGAGAGAAGTCAGCACAGAAAGCAGGAGGAGATTCAGAAGTTAGAAGAAACCAAAAGGAAAAAAAGCCTATCAGACTGCTTTGTGATGTGGTGGCTTTTTTAATGTTGTTACTTTTTGTGGCCTTATTATAGCAAAGTTGGTGTCTGCAAGGACTGCAGTGACTGACAGATGTCTCTCAAGTGTGCGTGCTCTGAAAACACGACGCACAGGCAACTTTAGCTCTGCTTTTTATGACACATGCTAAAATTGAAAACAAAATAAATTACAGGGTAACTTCAAGGAAAGAATAAACTAGTTGGTGTAAACTGCCCCAGTCATCTTTTTTGCTTCTTCTCTGAGTTGTGGATAACTTTCAGTCACCACTGAAAATTGCATCTGCCAAGGAAGCCCCTGTTCAGGGCAGAATCTTTGTCTTAGAGATGTAATGGGAAAAAAGCCTATAAATCAGCAAAGCATTATTAAAAATAGCTCTTACTCTAGAAAGTAGAAACATTAATTTTTATGGAAAGACTATGTATAACCAACAGGAAAGCAGAATAAGATAAACTAACTTTCATCATGGCAAACCAGACTGATTTTAACCTTCTGACTAAATAATTTCCTGTAGCTTCTAAGGAAACCTGCTTATTATTTACAAAAGGATTCATTGCCACCTAATTAATTAATTAATTAATGTAATTAGATCTAGAATTTAAAACTGTTATTCAGACTGAATTCACAACTCAACTTTGCTTTTAGTTCATGGCTTTTTGAAGCTGGACTAGAGAAACTCAAACATGATTTAGATTCAGAAAATCCCTGAGGGCTGAATATTGTGTCCTCAAGCTCAGGCTAAACACAGAAGGAACAACAAAATGCAGGCAAGGAATTTTATTTATTTTCAAAGGACAGACGGGATGACATATGGCTTCAAAACACTGTAAAGACTCCAGCCTCAAGCTATGAACACGTCCACAATATGTGGAATATATGTACACTTCTGATGTGAGCACTGTGTGCAGATCTGTACACAAATATCCGTGGGATAAATACGTGGCATTTACAAGAGATGATCAGAAATCTGTCACAGCAGGAAAAACTAGGCAGAGAAATTAATTAATTGGAATAACAGAGATGAGAAAAACATTTTCACATATTCAGAGAAGACATTAAATGCTGTGCAGCAGCACATGTAAGTTAAATAAAAAGCCAGAATCAAGAAAGCAGAGAATGAAATGACCTCCTGTACCTGGTGAATACAAAGTCAGGCCACGAGAGGATGAATATTCTGTGCCCACGAGAGCAGTCAGTAGAATGAAAGCTGTCACCAGAATAAAAGGTGTGGGACAATACGGCTCTGTAGGCACTGATGCCTCAACCCAGACATGCACAAGCCAAGGAACAGGCCACAAACACCTCTGAAATGTTTGCAGCTTCATTGATTTTCCTTTCAGAGGTCCTTGTGATTGAGGAGTGACGCAATAACTAATTAATAAAACCACAGCCATTTACAGGAAACACAAAAGAGAATAACCAGGAGCACAGGCTCTCCAGTGGCAGTTTCTAGTAAGGCAGTGCCACAATATAACTTAAACTTTCCTTATTTTGAAAGTTGACCAATTCACCCAGAAACCAACTCTTATTTTATTCTACACAGCTGATTTTTAGGCTAGCATTATATATGATGCATGCACATGGCTACATAAATCCTGTGCTAAAATGTGCATGCAAGTATGTTCTAAGCACAGGACACTCGAGCAGCAATCCTCACCCAGCCGTGGGGGTAAAAAATAAAATATTAAAATGCAAAGAAGGATTTATGAATTGAATTTATTTTTTATCTACCAGTAAGCCTAAGTTGAAATATGAATAACTGATTTAACACTGAAATGGTATTCAAATATTTGACTCCAATCCCCTATTGCTTCTAAATTCATTCAGAAGTCAAGATTATTAATTCTTCCTGACAGAAAATCAAGATTTAATGATCATCTGATAACCCTTAGGAATTACAAAGTAAACTTAGATGATAATTCAGACAAAATAAAATGATTTTACATATATATAAGGGAAACATCATGCAGAATATCCATTTAGGCATTTCCTATGGGGCAGTAACTAATTTTTAAGAAAACACAGAGCAAAAAACTGTCTTGATATGTACAGTAAAAAGTTTAGAAGCAAAAAGGGGACCTTCATTAAAATCTGCAGATCTTTAACCTCTACTGTGATCAAACAGAAAAACTGAACCCCTCAAGCACTCCTTCAAAAAAGCCCAGAATAGGAAAATGTATGGAAGAATTTTAACCCAGTGACCTTGTGGAAATAGTGCTGCTCACTTTAAGACAACATTGCTCTCAAGATCAAGCTATCTATTCACCCAGGCCCATCAGGCCAAAATAATACATTAAAATAATGTGCTTTGTGCAGTTTTACAGAGCAACTGATTTCATCTTAGCAAAAATGATATGCTGTAAATGATTTTTAGGTAAATTTTGAGCTTTCAGGTCATGTCTGCAGGGAAGTAACATTAGAACTAACAGTGGTGTGAAAAATGGGGATGCAGAAGCTGTACAGCCTGTGCATCGATTTTTTTTTTTCCTTTTTTTTTGCCCCAGAGCTCTCTCTGGCAGCAGGAACACTGTAAAACCAAGTACAAGCCAATGACAACCTATTTATATACAGAATCCTACAACAGCTCAAGTTGGAAGGGACCAGCAAGGATCATCAAAGTGTGACTCCCTGCTCCTGGCAGGATTACTGAACACTAAACCCCTGCACTGAGAGCATGGTCCAGATGCTCTGGGAACTCTCACATTTGGGGCTGTGCCCATCCCCTGGGAGCCTCTTCCTGTGCCTGAGCACCTTCTGGGGGCAGGACCTTTCCCTGATGTCCAACCTGACTGCTCACCTTTTATTTTGTGTACTGTTTGTTGACATTTATACTTCAAGGCAATTAAAATGGTACCTGTCTAATTAATGTAACATTGCCTCTCCTCGATGCAAAGCTCCTGTTAGCACAAAAAACCAAACCAGGGCAGCAGTTCTGTCCAGCACTGAGTAGAAGATTACACCAGAACATCTGAGAGCCAAAGTGAGCTCCAAAGGCAGCTCCAGTGCATTCTGACCATAATAAAAAACCCTGGCAGGTGCTTCCCTGAAATCCTTCAGTTGTAGAAACTTGAAACAGGATTTAGAGGGTGCATAAACTTGAAACAGGATTTAGAGGTTGCTGCTAATCTGACCTCTGAAAAAAACTCTTGCTGATGCCAAATCTGTTTGTTTTATCCCGACCATCCCAGCAACACACAGCCAATGGAAGCAGGACGGGTGGGAACACGCCCTGCCCTGCAACCTCAGGGGAGGAGACCAAAACAGCCGAGAAACCTTCCCTCAGCTCGGGTGCCAGCATGTAAGGGGCTAAGAGACGTTAAATGCCTGAACAAAAGCCACAGCAGAATCTCAAATTGTAGCCTTCCATAAAAACTTAAAACCTGTCCCTGTGGAATACAAAGAAACTTTTCCAAAGCACAGTTTGATTTTATGTTGTTTGCCTTAACTCGCCTGTACAGCCATTGACTAAAGATTTTGGAGATCTTCTTTCCATCTGTAGCAATGATGGGTGAAGATGAAAGATAAGAACAGCATTTCCTTTCTTCCCACTGCAATTCTGACTCCTTCAGCATTTCTGCCCTGTCATTGTGTATTTCACCCAAGTGCAGTTTTGTTTTTGGCAGCACACATCTGCCACTGGCAAAGGGGTTCCATACACTTCTATGACATTCTCCACACATTTACATGATGCATTTAATCCATGTAATTTTTTGATCTGTATCAAACCAGTTCTTAATTTGCATACAGCACTCGTATTGAGTGGATTTCAGAATGCACACTGAGCTAAAGGTGAATGAGTTGTCCTTCATGCTAACTGTATACGACTTCTGGGCTCCCCAAAGATGCCATTCTTATCTCTAAAATCCATTTCTTTGCTATTTTCAACATAAAAGGTGCCATGAAAAGTGCTGAACATCTTCAGTGGCATATGAGGAACTTGGGGTTTGCAGGAAGTAATTAACTCTCTTTTGCCTTTAAACCCCTGCCCACCTCAATCTTCCCATTCTGCTCTGTCAATTTAAAAAAGTATTTGGAGAAACCATCTCACTATTAAAGAGAGTGGAAGGAGGAACTTTAAAAGCAGCCACAGCAATGATAAACCTCTCACAGCCACCCAGAACCTGCCCCAAACCAGAATGGCCAAAATAATTCCTTGTTCAATGTGTCAGTGCCTTTTTTCTTCACTTAGGGCTGACAATAAAAGCGATGCAAAAGCTGTTTCAAAAGTCCAGCTGGTATTTTTCTTTCATTTAGGTGGTTTTGGTAGGCTTTTCAGTTAGTATGAATTTCCAGAGTTCCATGTTCTTGATCTCATCTTTGAAGTTTCCCCTGAAAATTCCTTCTGCCAACCCCAAAACAGCCAGACCTGGATGATGTTTTTTCACTGAGCATTAAGCAGTAGATTGAAACAAGACAAGATTAGGGTAATAAATTCTTATGAAAACTCACATAACAAAATGTCAATCAAAAAACTCCCAACAGAAAATGTTTTAGAATGATAATCTGAATGCATTTGCATACTAATCAAGTACCTCTTCAGTAATTACTACAAAAAGCAGAGATTCATGTGGGTTTATATAAAGATCACTATTACTGTTCTACTATGCTAGCTCTGATTAAGGACACAAATTCCATTAGACATGTTTTAGTTGGGAAGGTGAACTTCTGAAAGGAAAGCAAATTTGTTCCAAAATAATACAAAAATAAGTTTCAGTGCTTGGTCTTATGAGATATTCTAGCAAAAATAACCGCTTTCCATATCTGTATTGAGCCATGAATTTCCTCTGTCATTTCGGCAGCAAAGTTCTTGATACTTTTCTCTACTAATTCCTCCATCTCCAAAGTATTTGATTTGTTCACAGATCTATAAAATGCAAGGAAATTATTTTATCTGGAAAACTTTTGTCCAGGACACCCGAATTGAAATCCATATTCTGTTAACCATAGAGCTGAGATGGAGAATATGTGAAACAGAAATAACCAGGAAGAGTGTGGGGAGTTTAGTGAGGAATATAAAAACCCAGGAAGCTCAAACACACACTGAATCAGGCCTATAAAAGCAACAAATTTTATGACCCTCTCTAGACACAGAACTTGATTTCAGCAGTGCTACTGAATGGGGACCTGAGCTCCCAGGAAAACAACATCACTTGTTAGATTTAAGGCCATTTTCACATTTTTCATACAGCTTCTTATATCGTCCATGTGAGTGAGGAAAGGCAGGTAAAAATATCAAGATGGGAAGTGGCAACGCAGGCAAAAAAAGAAAGAATCTGAAAATATATAGGTCAGAGTGAAAAACATGAAATAAATGCCAAGATTTCTTGAAGAGAATGCAGTAATCTCTGCTACTCATCAGCAACACACAAGCATCATTTTATCATCAATATGCTCCAAATAACTCGCTTGGATAACATTTTCCCTTCAAAAAGGGTAAATATCAAACAGTTACAGAAGGAATTGGATAAGCTTAACCAAATACAGAAACTTAAAAACAACTTAATATTTACTTAAAAGCAGACATTTTGTTAAAGTGTTTTCACAAAATGCCAGTTTTCCCCTCGACACTTTCTATTTAGAAATAACAATCTATATCAATTATGAGAAATATTTTTGGCTGGCAGTATATTTCCATCTTCTATATCCTTGAATATAGACACAATTTCATCATTAGATTTATCTTTGAATAGGGATCAAGTTTACACCACTTTTAATCATTGGATGATGTTGTTTTGCCTGCAAGCTGCTTTCAAGTATTTAATTTTCTAATTTTTTTTAAATGTAAAAGCATAGAGAGTTCATATATTGAAAACTTCATTTATTAAATCGAAGCTTTCATGCAGAAATTGTTCATGAAGCCTCTGACTCTGCAACAGTTTGGACTAAGAACACAGCTGAGAGATGCTTCAACATTCCTTGACAGAACCTTTCCTGTTCCACCGTATAAATGTTTATGTGCTTTAACTTAAAACTGCTACCAGTTCACGTCAAGAGTACTGGAAAATGAGCAGGAAATAAGTTTTGATGTTTATTGAGCGCTTTGGCAGCTGCTCAGGAGAGCTCAACCCACCACTGAGCCCCCACGGGGTACACACAGGACCTTTTCTGGACAAAGCACTGGTGGCACTGTCACCTCTGAGGGGACACAGCTCCCTCGGTGCCACCCCTGAGGGGACACAGCTCCCTCGGTGCCACCCCTGAGGGGACACAGCTCCCTCGGTGCCACCCCTGAGGGGACACAGCTCCCTCGGTGCCACCCCTGAGGGGACACAGCTCCCTCGGTGCCACCCCTGAGGGGACACAGCTCCCTCGGTGCCACCCCTGAGGGGACACAGCTCCCTCGGTGCCACCCCTGAGGGGACACAGCTCCCTCGGTGCCACCCCTGAGGGGACACAGCTCCCTCGGTGCCACCCCTGAGGGGACACAGCTCCCTCGGTGCCACCCCTGAGGGGACACAGCTCCCTCGGAGCTCCCTCAGCCCCTGCACTGCCTCCCCAGCTCCCCACCCAGGAGCTGCTGTGTGCAGTTTGAAATGCCAAAGTTGTACCAAGAATGACAGATGCTGGCATTTGTGGAATTGATGTCATTGCTGTCTCCCATGCAGTAAACAGAAGTGAGAATGATCAATGATGCCCACGATTATGCTGTTGTGGTTTTAAATGAACCACACACCCCAAATTTCCCTTTGGATTAACGTTCCCTACAACTTTTACATGAGACTGGTCCAAAACTCCTAACATCTTGAATATTTTAATTAAAATGATTACTCTCCTATTTTAACCTTCTAGGAAATACACCTGCTCCAAGAGCAAAGGCTGAGACCAATGTTTACAAAACACATTTCTGCACAGCATGAGAAAAAAATGGAACTTCTTTTCACTAGAAACCTTTTCCATCTCAGCAGAGTAGATAAAATTCTTTGTTTTGAAGACTGTTAATGAAAACTTTCAATAACTCTCATACCAAGTAATACCTACAATACAGTCTTCAAACACATTCCCTACAATTTCTTCACTAAATTTAAACTCCTGTCCACACCGTCCCCTCTGTTCCTCCTTCCCTTCCCCTCAGCTGTGCTGTGGTGCTGTTTTATTTCACTTCAACAACTTCCCCTCATTGTTGAAATCCATCCACTCAACACACAGCATCAGCCCGAGGTGTCTACGGCCAACAGCCAATGTCCCATTTCAGAAGCCATTAATATTTTATGGAAAGTGCTGAATTATGGAATCTTTTATTTCCAGAAGGTCTGTGACCGAACTGCAGATCCCTGTTTTTCCAGCACTGCATGCACAGACACATTCTGGATCCACACACGCAAAAGTGGGGCTGTGTGTACATAAAAACTACCTTTGTTCTGCCAGACTTTATCCAATTGGTAAACAGCTGGTTTTGAACACGCATCACTATTAAATGATGCTGAAGTGACTTTTTTCTCCTTCAAAATACAGGCATACCCTTTATGTTTCTAACAGGAAATTATATTTGACATTTAAAAATCAAGTTACCCTAATCTAGAGCTCTACCACAACACCACTGATAAAGCAATGAAACTTTCCAGAGGAGAAACCCATTTTTTTAAAAAATTCAAGATAATTTTAGTCACGAGTAATTGAAAATGTAATTTAGAATTCATTACTTTGCGTGGTTAATTACAGCAGAAGAGTTTCAAAAGATGATGATGATCCAATAAAGTAATAATTTTTTCTGAAACACGGTATCAGAGTAAATAAAATAATAAAATGCAAATTAATGTGACTATTTGAATTATGTTGAAAACATTAAATGCATACCAATGTGTAACCCACTCCTGATGCTGAGGCATTACACCTGCCGTCATCTCCCTGGAATTTAGAGAACTGAACAATGTAGAAGTGTCTCTAACAGGCAGTTCTTTATCTTAATTTACCATAAGGACAAAATGGCTTTATTCAGTGATGACTGTGCAATCAGCCCCCAGCTCTTCTGAAGCCCAGAATGGATTTCCCAACCCCAACACCTGCAGGACACAGCAAAGCCAAGGCTTTGTCTCCATTCCACATGAATTCTGCACTTCTTTCTTCAAAGGGAAAATAGAGGGCACGTGTTTAACCAAAATACCTCATTTAGAAAGAGAAGGGAAGTTCCTTTGCAGTGACTGTCTGCAATCCACCTGCAGCTATGCAGCAGCAGAAGAATCTGTGACCTTATTCCGTTTTATAAAGGGCACTTAAGCTAAATGAACTCCCTGCCCGTGTTCCCGAAAAACAAAAGTCTTGATTTGACCTCAGAATTTTTGCAGCAGTCCCTGAAGTCGGTATCTTTTCCCTGTGTATCTCCAGCAGATTGGAAGGTCAGCAGTGGGTACACGCTTGATGCAATTACAGCTTTCTGAACATTTTTGTCTGGAAATCTTTAGAATCATTTAAGTGGCTTGAGTATAACTGAGTGAAAAAGAACTGTCATGCATGAACCACATAAGAAATTTCCCGTGCTGAGGCACAGGGCTGATTTTAAACTGCTACCATTGCACCTGGAGTTAAATTGTCCATTTTGGTAATGCAGGATGTCTTACTCTGGCCTAAAATATGGATTTTCCGAATAATTTTAGTTCTCTAAGGCACAGATAATTTTAAACTCCCAATACCATCCTCCCGAGGCTGTGTGTCCCTGTGGAGAGGGTGTGGTCTCTGTGC
Organism: Ifrita kowaldi; assembly: GCA_013398055.1. NCBI lineage: Eukaryota > Metazoa > Chordata > Aves > Passeriformes > Cinclosomatidae > Ifrita > Ifrita kowaldi. Next base: position 485,452 of record VZRS01003572.1, read on the forward strand.
ACTCTGAAGGGCTGTTTCCTGACAGATCCTACCTGACAGTGCTCAGTGAGAATGCCACATATCCCAAATATTGGCCAGCGACGTGCAGAGCAAAGGCTGCAAACGTCAGGATCCTACCAGAGGTATCACAACACTAAAGCAGAGTATCAGAAACATTTGCAGAGCCACTGCCACCACAGCAGCACCAGCAGAGCTTTCAGGAGGAGATTATTAGGACGCCTGGAAGTGCTCGGCTTTATAAAACATAAATACCACATCCCTGTCTATTTTCATTTGTGCATCGTCCAGCGAGGGGATGGCAAAGCCAGGCTGCCCCTGGGTTTTCTCTCCCAGTCACCTTGACTGGAGCAGCACATTCCTGCTGGAAGCAGGAGCAGGCAGTGCCATGGAACAGCCCCATCAGTGCCTCTCAGCACAGCCCAATTGCTCCCTTTCCCCTCTCTCTCCCCCCAAAAAGCCTGAAACACTTCACCTCAGAACTGCAATATTCATTTCATTGTGGTCACATTCATACTTCCCTTCTATATAGCTCTTTCAAGAATCAGATTATATTTGAAGTTGCATGAAAAAAACCCCAACTAATATATTTCCATTAACTGATTTTGAGGTTATGTCTGAAAAATCAACACTGCCTTAAAGACAACTTGCTGCCCTTTAGAAAATGTGAATTCTGATAGAATAAAAGGACACATATCACAAGAACTCTGTAGCTTTATCTGCATGGCAATCACTCCCAAACTGAACTTCCTCCAACAGTGTCTAAAATCTGCACTAATTTGCTCTATATTTGGACTATGAATTATGCAACCAGCTGGGAAACTGGACACCACTTTATCATCACACCCTGCCGAGCCAAAACTGTAGCTTCAGATACTCTGAAACCAACAAAAACTCGAAGATATAAGTAGTTTTCTTTGGTGGCTATCATGAACTCTGCTTTATTACTGGAAAGTATTATGTGAGGTAGTTTTTCTTTACAGATTTACAGTCCAATGGAACTACAGTTCTAAACCACATTATCCAACAGCACTGCACACACTGGTGCAGAGCAAAACACAGGAGAGCACTGTAATGGTGTTTTGGCTATTTCTAAACTTTGGAGAAAGATGTACAGTGACAGATGAAGGCTATCAGAAGAGGGAAATAACTTAAAATTATCCTTCGTTATTTATAAAATCTCTGTTTCAACTATGTTTGTGGGAGATGTTGATAATTTATCGTCAGAAATGTGAACAACTATTATTAATTATTTTAACAAAGAAGCTTCAGGCTTTGGTGGATAAAAATATGTTCTTCAGATACAAATATGTGACTGCAAACAGCAGATAATTAACAGTAAGTAAAAATATCTGTGAAGACTAACAACTCAAATGGCCAACAGTCCTCCCCTGCAAGCCCTGGTACTCGTAGAGGAATTCAAGCAGCAAAATTAAAAGCAGAAGAGCTCTACTGGATATGAAAAGGTGTCTGGAATTGCAAAAATCCTTATTTGCACCTGAGAAAAACTTATCCTTGGGAGAAACTGGGTTATGACAAGAAAAGTTCCTTGGAGCCATATTAGCACCAGAAACAAACACACAACACAAAAGTCATTTTCTATTCATCTGCACTAGAAATTATCTTTAGTTTTGAGTTGCCTAATTTAATTGTTTTTAATTAATTTACTGTTTCTTGGTATTTAATATGCACACTATTCAGCAAAAAAAATTGACAGCAAAGTACCAGAGGATATTAAAGAAGTGAAAATATTTTAGACATTTGCATCTTCTCATGAAGGGGAAAGGAGGGGTTACTGCTGTGGGAACTCCATTCCACAGGGTGCATTTTGTGAACTCTCATACCCTTTACCTTGTCAATAAAAGAGCTGAAGATAAATTGAAATTTAGAATGTTCTGCCATCCTTAAAATCTATTACTCAAGAAAGGTCACTAATTAAAGCTGTGTGAAATAGAACAAAACCGTTTTCAGGATGATAAAAGCATTTTCTTACTTTAGGAGTATCTGTTTTTCCCCTGTGCTGTAAAATAAATATCTCATTACTTTTATATTCAACTTTTGAAGAGGTTAGTTATAGGATAATGATGATTCTTACCACTTTTAAAGGCAGAAGAAGGTGAAGAAAAACAGCTTGGATTAACTATAAATAAAAAGCTGTTTACCTGATAACACTCCTCAGCACAATCTCACCCATTTTATAACAACTTGTCACCTGGAAGCTCATCACAGGAAAACACACCTGAGCACTGAAAGGGCTGCTATCATGTGCAAAAGCCTTTTGTGAAACACTGACCTCAGAGCCTGGAGCACGGGGTGGGATTCAGGAGCCCCAATAATGATCTGACAAGCAGATATTTAACATTAACACCAATTCACAACTATTTGACCAAACAATCATATTTCCATTGCTGATATAAATATTTCCTCTTAATGAGCGCTGACTATTTAACAGTGACATGTCTGACACAGAGACAATTACCATCTTTGCACTATAAATAAGACTGGCAGGCTCAGCACACACGTTTAATACACCTGACAGCACTTCATCTTGTACTTGTCCCAGGATATAAAGCCCTGCTTCCATAAAAGAAATTCAAACATAGTTAAAAAGATAAATATTACAACTGGAAGATGTTACAATTATCTTGTCCACTGTGTAGGCAAATCAGAAATAAAATCAAAGGAAGAATGACATTTGTGAAGATATTTTCTTGGGGTTTGGGGGTTTTTTGTTTTTCTTTTTAGGACGCAGCCAAATCACTTCTGGACTCACTTAAGTCTGGCTAAAGTCCACAGATGACCTGGAGATGAAGATGGAATCAGATTACCAAGTATGGGAAATCGCTTGAATGGAAAATGTCACTTGATCACTTGGTCTTTCACTAACAGCTGAGAAAATGCTCCATTAAAAAACCTAAAATCAGAAATTCAGAAAGGTAAAATATGTTGAATTAGCTGCTGCTAGAGAGGAGTGCAGACAGCTGAGGGACTGATCCCAGAGAGCTGACATGATCACGCTCCCCTTGATCAATAACTGACAGGATGGCAAATTCCTGATGCCTGCCTAAGTGATCAATCGTGGGGAACACGGGGAGATCCCTGTTCTCTTCCAGGCTCTGTTCCAGAGACAAAGGTTTAGGTCCAGTGTAATGATGGAACTTCAGTCTGAAGGCACTCACAGATATTCTATGCACTGTTCTGTGAAACTATTTAATAGACAGAGTTTTCCCTTCCCCTGTTCCACTGGCATCTCCTGTCCTTAGCAGGAATAATTTGATCTCACTGATGCAACTACTCAGGAAAAAAAATGAAAAACTGGGAGGCAATCTGGCTAAAGCAGTCACCTTATGTTTAAAGATTCCTTAAAAAGTAATAATAATCCTGGTGCAATGTGAGAAGACAGCTCTCCAGTAATCACAGACTACTGCAGCAATAGATCCTATAAATTACATAAAAACAAGCTATATTTATTTTTACTTCAGTATTGGCTACTGCTTCAGAAAAAAAAATGGGAATGAAAATGATACAGAACCTTAAAAAGGGGAAAGTATACAAATTGAACATTGCTGCTTAATAAATTTTATAGCAAAAGAGAGAAATAGCAGCAAGATCCTTTTTGCGAAGAAAATGAGGAATAAAGACAAACTGAACTAATATTTAAAGACATAATAATTATTCTGTAATTTAAACATTTTCTTCAAAGCATGATGAGAAGCAGAGATAAATGCTGAAGTGACACTAAAACTACAGGCAGTATGGATTATCTCAAAAGGAAAATCTACAAGTCAGCTAAAATAAGTTTATACACTGAAACTACATATTAGCTTTCTCACAGAAATTATTGGGCATTTTGGGTTATTTCTGCATGCAGAGTCAGTTTTGAGCCAGTATAAAATGTTATGAAAGATTTGTGCCAGCACAGAACTTTTCACACACGTATGTACGTGTCTATACAGATTCACACATGCACAGTATCCACACATACACAGAGGTTTTGGTCTCATTTTCTGCACAGCAAAAATGACTTTTAAGCTCTTCACGTTCCCCCTTATACAGCATCAAGAAGTGACTGATAAAAAAGACATGGTGGTTTCTGAATAATAAAATGTTTTGACATTTATGTTAGAAGTGTTTTACCTCTCACATCTGTAATTTGCACCACAGACAGGTTGTCTAAAATATGTTCTTAAATACATCAGTCCTGCTCGTGGAGCATTTTACTCAGAGATTTTGTCTGCTCCATTCAAACACTGTCTGAGGTACTCCTGTGTGTAACATGCCATGAAGCATTTCTTCATAATTCCTGCTGAAAATTGCTGGAATCAGGGCAAGGGCACACTGACAAACATCACAAGGATCAGAGTCACTCTCTGTGATTCTGAGGTAGACATTACAAAAGAAAAGGCATCCAAAAATCCTAAATAATGAAACTGAAGTATAATAGAGAAGAGACGTGACATATGCTCCACTACAAGGCTGTGTTTCTTTCTGCATTACCACAAACCCCACAACACTCTGAACAAATGAATAAATTATTTCATGCTTGACACTATTTCTTCAATATACTTCAATTACAAACCATGGAGGCTTTCACTGTAAGCCAAACACCCTTTTAATTGATAAATAATATTCTCATCCTTGGACCTTGTTTGAGCCCAGCTGAGACCACAGCTGCAATGTGCCCTTCCACCAGCACCATCCAACACAGGTCTGTGAGAACTGCTCTGCTGTAAGGCCAAGGTTTAGTACTGCCATTAAATGATGGTATCTTTACATTGTTTTATAATGAACTTCAGGCTTGGGTTTTCTCATTATTCTTGTTATTTGTTTTTTGTCATTTGTTTCCTCTAAATTGGAACCCTAATAGCCCCATCATCTTAGAAGCAAAGCATTTTATTTCTGGACAGTTCTGTTTATAAATTTCTACAGTTTCTAGAACAATGCATTTTTAAAGAGTAAGATAAGTACTGATTCATGAAGCAATCAGGGTAACACTTCCAAATAATTCACCACTGGGCAGAGGTAAAACGTCAAATACTAATTCACAACTTCATCTTCCTTTTCAGAGCTGGATTTTTTGACTCTTCATCAAGTGGTTTGGAAGCCTGTTGTTTTTGGGTTTTTTTTTTGAAACCTGACATTTGAGAAGCTAAATGCTCAACAGATTGGAATGTTCTACTAAAATTCACCTAAATAATGCCCTGTGAATGACCGAGTCCTACAAAATTCTGCAGTTCCTCTGGAGTTCACATCTAAAGAGCAGTGCACTCCTCTTTAAACAACGTCCAAAGATACCACAAGAACTTTACTGCCATTCACTGAGTATGTCTTGCTTTGATATATTTATTGTGGATAGATAATTCTTAGGTTGATTTGCTTTCTAAACCCACAGGTAATATACTGTGTGAATTAATTTAGTTTTATATCAAGATGCACTCTGCTGTTGCAACAGCTGTTTAAAACAGCTCACAGGTGAGAAATTCTGTAAGAGCTAAGTACGTCAAAACTAATAAAAAGTAAGTAAAAGTAAAGTACATCTTCTAAATTTTGCCCACACAGCTATGTAAAAGAAACAGAGAGCTCTTTTTTCCTGTGAAAGTGAGTGCATTCACAAAACAAAGCATAAACCCATATAAAATATGAACAGATCAAAGCCCATACTCTCCATTTGTTCTAAGAGATACGGCACCAAATTTTCAGTGTACTCAAGTTTTATTTCTTAGCAAATGCTTAGAAAAACCCACCAGACCTGTGTGAGAACAAGCAAGGCCATATTTTCAGCAGCATTCCCTTGCAAAAAGGCAGAACTTTTAGAAGAGAAGGCTCCAGGGAGACCTCAGAGCCCCTTCCAGTGCCTAAAGGGGCTCCGGCAGAGCTGGAGGGGGACTTGTGACAAGGACATGGAGTGACAGGAGACAGGGAATGGCTTCAAGCTGACAGAGGACAGGGATAGACTGGATTTTAGGAAGAAATTCTTCGCTGTGAGGGGGGTGAGACACTGGCTCTAGCTGCCCTACGAGATGGTAGATGCCCCCCACCCTCCCTGGGAGTGTTCAAGGCCAGGTTAAAAAAGGCTTTGAGCAAACTGGGCTGATGGAAAGGGGGCAGGGGGGTTGCAATGGTTTAGGTGATCTTTAAGCTCCCTTACAACCCAAAGGACTCCATAATTCTGTGGCTGCACCTTGAAATATGCAGGCTGCTGTTTTCAATATTGGTAATATATCGCAGTACCCAGCCCAGGAAGAAACTCAGTTTATGACTTAAGAGCTACTGACTTTAGTATTTGCAATAGTGAATGTGTAAAAAACTCCTGTAAAATATTATTTCCAGTTAAATCAGCACTGCACTGTTAGCAAGCTAATAAATCCTTATGAAGATCAGACATCGAAGAGGATGGATGATTATCTTTCTGATGGAAGGAAATGGCACGGTTAGGGAGGATGACTCTGTCTGCATCTTGAGGATGTGTAAAAAGAAAGTTCCTCCCTTAATTTATGCTGTTTGAAAGCCCTGAACTAGTTTTTTAAAACTTTATCCTTCAAAGGCATTCTTAATATTCAAAAAGACCCTGCTAATTAACTCCTAAAACTACCTCAAGTCCAACCTGCTTTTCCTGCTCCTTAGAAAAGTTTTAATTACACAGATTAAGCACTGGAATTCCAGCTGTCACCTTCCAACAGCTTTCTTCCTTTTTAAATAAGGTGCTTTTGTGCTGATCTCTCCTCTGCTTTGAGCAGAGCTTTGGACGGGTTGTTTTTATGATGTAGCAGCTCCCTATGACTATTAAAAATGATGTGACAGCACAGAAAGCACATTTAACCAGTTACAGGACATCTGGCAGTCAGACTGGGCTTTGCCTAACAGTGAGAAAGAGTCAGCTGAATCCCCAAGTGGTGCTCACAGGGAAGGCCAGGCACTGCCAGCACAAGGGTGTGTGGTGGCAGGGTAAGGGACTGAAGGGCAGAGCTCCTTCAGGGGGAATACCAGCTCCACTGTGGCAACAATTACACATCACAGGCCCCCCAGACAAGTGCCAGAAGCTTTATTACCAGAAATGCTCGGGACAGCTTGGCAGGGAAGCAGCCCCTGATCCGTGGCCCTTTTGTCAGCAGGAGGTTGGATGAGATGACCTCAAGGACCCTTCCAGAACAGACCTTTCCATGATCCTGTGAACACAGCATGACATAAACGACCACCATGGGGAGGAAGATGGCCACAGGAAGAGTATTTCAAAGGATGAAAAGGGAGGAAATTACATAATAGAGTGGAAAATCCACTTAGTTGTGAGGAGGTCTCCTGGTTTCTTGTGCCAGGCTCCCCATTCCAGGCTCCATGGCAGGGCCAGCAGGCGCACCAAGGTGCACATGGGGTCAGGAGCTCACTGCTATTCCATGTGCAGGCAGAGCTCTCCAGCCTGAACACCCAGCCCGGGCCATTCCCTGATGTCCTCTGGCCTTCAGCCTTGTGCAGGTCATGACCAGATCTGCCTGAGAGGCAGGAGCACGCAGTTAGTGAGGCATGGAGATGCTGACCAATTTGAAAATAGCATAAAAGTAATTACTAATCATTACTAATACAACACAGTGGCTCACATAGAATTTGCAGTAAAAATCTAAATTACTCAAATTATCTCCTAATCAAGGTGTAATAATATTTACTGCAGTGTGCTCAGCAGGAAGCACTTACCTAGCTCCAGCTCAGACAAACTGACCAGGATCTGTGTGCTTAGGAAACACAGTCATTTGTCACAAATGTCTCCAAAACACCCTGAAAGGAAGCACACACTTCCCAACAAACACGGGGGAGACTTTGCACATTTCAGACTAACAGAGAATTGACCTGTGGTGCAGACCCAGACTGACTCAGCAGTGCTGTACAGGTGATCCAGAGCCAGGCTAATCCAGGCATTCTCCTCATCAGCTGATCGTTCTTCCTGCTGCCACCTTCCAGTGCTCTGTGTGAATTCCCACTCAATCAGAACTCTGCAACTCCCACTTGTCCCTCCTTCCTTGCAGCCCCACTTGAGCTCCCTGTGACCGAGACAAGCGTCCCACCTGAACTTCAGCACCACTTCAAACCAAAGCTTCTCAGAGAGGTTTTCTTCTGGCAAGGTGCACGAACAGCATTTCCTTTAAACATAAGCATCTGCACACACATAAACAACGTGTGCTGTTCCCTATCCATCAATTTAATGGAGTGTTTTGATACTTAAAAAGAAATTTTACAGATAAGTAGATAGAAAGCAAGAAGAATTCAAAGGAATAATGGTGTATAGGTTATATCACTTTCAGATGCTTAATGGCTTATGAAACTCTGAAACTTCTGCTTCCAATATATAAAAAAGGAATTTAAAAAATCCTAACATATGAACAAGAAAATTTGATATATTCTCCTAATAAATGAGCATGCTTTTTTAGAATCTTTTCTAAGTGTAGAATGTATTGTGTGCTCACACCAACTATCATCTCACGAAGGCAGGAAAGGTTTTTCCAAGCCCTGAAAATCAGAGAGAGCAATATTCATGTATGACCTGGAACAGCACACTTACAGCCTCCTGCTACTTCATCCAGCTCTTTTCAATCTTTATTGGTACATTTCAGTTACTTCTGCTTTGCCCTGGGTAAAGGATTCGGGACTATGAATAAAGAGTTCAGCAAGTTGAAGGACCACACTGGTTTTGCAAGTAAATAAGCATCACTCAAAAGACAAACCAGTTCTGATTACAGTTTAGTGTTTCAATAGCTCAAGTCTTATCTGGTTTTGTTTGGGTCTTTAAATCGATGAAAGGGTGCTGGCAGTCGTGATTAAGAGGTCAAGCACTGAATACAAAAGTTTTTTAATCTACTTTTTTCCTCAACTAGCACTTCAGTGCCCTGAGTTACTCATACCAGCAGGAGGCTGTGGGTGAACAGTGCCCCATGGCCAGAAATACAGGGACAAGCCTCATTATCACCCATGCTTGAAGTAAATAAACCCAATGGGAGTTCACATAATCCAAGCACACATATTGCCTTTCAAATTCGATAATTGCATTTGTTTCCTTCTTCCAAACTATCAACTCCTCTTTGAAAAGCTGAAAAAAATTAAACATTGTTTTTTGGGTGGTTTTTTTTGTGTCTGTGTTTTTAGGAAAGGGAGCCTCTTTTGTTGTTACACAAAAAGAGAAGCAAGAAAGGTACTCCCTTGGACAGAGTCCGTTAAAAATCAGATTATTTCCACAGCATTCTCCTATTATTCACCTGCCAGTAAAATATGTACACTCATTGTCTCTCTTTGAATGCCTATTTTTATCTGACTGAGGCTATATGGTCATTTTTGTACTTATTACTGAGTTACTAAGTTTTTTCTTCCTTCTTCTAAAGCATGTTTTTCTGTTCTCAAAAACTGGGCCACATGCCTCTGAGGAGAAAGTAGTGCATTATTTCATTCCCACCTTTTCTTCTTTTTTGGCATCTCTGAGGCCTGCTATGCCCAGAAGTGCTTCCACTCAAGCTGGACCATCAAATCAATTATCACAGCAGTCTGCTTCCTAAATATGAATGGCAATGAATGACAACAGGCAAGGCGAACTTTCAGCTTTGATTTGTCATCGGTAATGTAAATTTTTTTGTTTTGTTTTATAGATGTTTGTTGGAGTGGCAATTTGACCAACCTCTTCCCCCTGCTGTCTGCAGCTGCATTCTGTGGGTCCCCACGTGAGAAGCTTCCCCTTTGCTCAGCCAAAGACACGAGAGAAAATAAGACACAGGGAACTGTTCTCACTATAAAAGCTCTGTTTTCTGCGTATCTTTTCTACAATCATTACTGTCAATGAAAAATAAAGCACAATGACAAACTACTGCTCCCATTCCTAGATGCTCCCCATTTCAAGGTGCAATTATTTTGACTGCTGTTGCATCATTTCACAACAGATCCCCACTTCCAGCAAGGTGTCAGGGCTTTGGAGTGAGCACGGCCTTGTGACAGCACTGAAAGATTAATTACTATATGGAAGGAGTCATGTATAAGAGCTACAATATAGGACAATGCAAGCAAACACAGGAAATTAGAAAAAAAAAAAAGAAGTTTTATCCCTTACTCACAGTCATAGTTTCAAATTCATGTTTTCCCTAATGAAAAACCATTTATTCTTTTGCTAAGAAGAGAATTAAGGTATGTAAGTACAAAATGTGATTCTAAAAAATGCCTTTCTCGTGCTCTCCTTCACTGACTCTACTCATTCAAAAACCTACAAAGAATGCAATTTATATTAAAGCTCGGCTTAGTTTTAGGAGAACTGATTGTACACTATGAAAGGGGATTTTAGACAGGAACTGGGACACACACCCCAAAACTCTGGGGTGAGAACACTGCAAAGTCTGCATTGCTGCCAGTCTATATAATCACAGTGGTCATACAGAAATGATTGCATTACCTATTTTAGTAAAAACGATTTCAGCCACACAGGAAGCAGTTTATTTCTTCCCTCACAGGCACACAAAAAAATAATGCAAAAAATCTTTACTTATGTCCTTTTAAAAGACTTTTGAGCTGTGAGAGAGCTTTGATGCTGTCAGGAAGGGAGGGTTAATGGTTCCACCTAGTGGTGTCCATGGACACACGGCCCCAGTGGGCAGCGCATGGACATCACTGGGAAAAGCTGCCCAGCCCCTTCTGCCCAGCCCCAGAACTTCTGGTGACATCACTTCGACCCATTACAGTTTTCATGTGCTTACAGGTCCATCAAATATTTAAGGGATAAGTTTTCAGTTTGTACAAGTCAGTCAGTTCAGTTATTCATTTGCTGAATGTGAATTTTCATTGCAAACCAGAATCCAGGCAGTGGCATTTTCTCCTCAAACCATAAGGGCTCTTCCTAGGAGTGCCTTCCAATTTATTCATTTGCTAGAATGAAAGAATTTCTGCAATGAATTGTCAGAAAATTCTGTGTACAAGACGACATTTGTGGGTCCTTTTGTTCTTGTTTTTTTTTTTTAACAACTGCTCTCATCTATGGCCAAGGAGCAAGTTCTTCCTGGGTCAGACTACTCCAGCAGCTGAGAGAAAACAGGGGTTTGCTGCTGGGGGCTTTGATGCTGTCTCAAGAAAGCTGCTTCCATCCAGTGCCCAAGGTCGCCCCTCAGCACAGGAACCTGAGGACCATCACCCTGCTCTCACTGACTTTCATCTCCCCACTGACTGGGACAGTCTTTAGTAAATGATGGATTTAAACTCATCTTTCTGGATGCCTGGGACTACCACAGATCCTCAGAAACAACTCATCGTTTTCCTTCCAATAAAATATCATCCAGAGATACCAGAGATTAGCTAAATAAGCTCTGGGGGGTTTTATTCATCTGGTAAAGTGTGAATACCTCACTTGTGAAGACATTTCTGAAATTACCTTTTGGAATTATACAACATCCCAAAAATGCACAATGTTAAAAATGCTTGCAGAATCTTATTTATAGCAGAGCACTTCTAGATGCACATATTTCAGAATACACAGGGCAAAGAGAGTTTACACCAACCAAAACCCCAAAACACACAAACGGGACTTACAGCCACATCTACAAACCACCTCCTACTGCATGAAAGAAGGAAAGGAAGGCTTGAAACGTTTCCTTTGGTGCTCCCCACTTCCCATCTGCCAGTTGTGAATTATGCTCCATAAGATAAATAACTAGTGAAGAGTGAAGAGCTGAGCTGCTCTGCAGCACATCCCCGGGCCTGACGGGCTGACTACCTGTCAGATAATGTTGAAAGTAGGATTATGCCTGGAAAGGTTGACAGACCACAGATTTATCTCTCTAAATCAAACACTGTATGTTTAGCTAAACTCAGTGAACTTTAACTAATTAGCCCATCATTACAGTGAATTCATATTGAATAATTTTCAAAAGGCTGAAGCCAGAGCCCACAGTGTTTACACTTAACCTGAGGTACTGATAGTAACAGCGAGCTATTGTGAGAGATTTCTTCTTAAAAAAATAGCAAATGCAACCTTTCCATGCCAATTGCTCAAGGTGAAGCCCCTTCTAAAACAGACATTATAAGAAATAACTAAAAATATGCATATATCTGAATAGATATGAGCTCAGCTGGTGCTAGAAACACCAAGGTTGTGGGAGCAATCCCTGTATGTCCCATTCACTTAAGACTTGGACTTGATGATCCTTGTGGGTCCCTTCCAACTCAGAATATTCTGTGACTTCTGTGAGATATCTATGCACAGAAAAAAGGAGTTTAAAGTGGAATCAAAAGACTACACAGTCCCATAAACGTCATCTTTTCCAGTACTTCTGTATTTTACATCATGTTTTAAATAAAGCAAAAAAAAATACTGGGGAACAGGAGTTACACTTTAAGTTTGTTATAAAGATATTCATATCTGTAAGAAAAATCTGGTAAAAAACTTCATCTAAAATCATAATAGCAGAAAGACTTTTAGAAAACAAAAAAAAAAGAGATAATTTTAAATTTAAAAACAACATGTTTGTCATCCAGTTTGCAGCAGTGTGAAAGTGTTCTTGTTGGAATAGGTGATACAGAACCAGTGCAAGGATTGTTAAGGGAGAAGAGGAATCTCCAGTGCTTGGAGAATCAGGGCTGTAACTCTGCCTTTGACTCCTCGGACTGTTCTCCTTTGTCTGCACTGATTTGTGAATCAGGTTCTCATAAAGAACAGGAAATACAATACAGGAGAGGTGGAGCTGCTCTTGGCCACACACAGAGTTTCCAAACTGCACTTGAAACAAAGAATGTGATGGGAGAGTTTTTGTCCAGCTGACGAGTTCTGTTCCTGCTCCTCACTCATCAATATTTGCACAGAAAGGAGGAGGGAGAATTGCAGCCTGCGGCTCTGTCTGCATTGCAGAAAACCCCAAAACCTTTCCAAGCTATGGAAAAGCTTCTCCTACAACACCACCAGCTCTAGGTGTGGGTTGTGGCTGGCCCCGTGAGGGTCACCCAGCCCCAAGTACCAGACTGACCTGAACTCCTCCTCTCCAGGTGATGATGCACTCGCCTGACAACACTCACTGGGCTCTCAAACACCCAGTGCTGCTGCTCCTGCTCCCCATCACTCCAGCTCACATCACTTCCCCACCCACACCCATAAAACACATTGCCGAGCCCATTTTTAGTAAGACCAACCAGAGCCCTCTCTGCATTTCACTTCCTGATACAATCTGCACAGAACACCAGCTGTTAATTTGATTTGTAGATAAAAGATTGTAATTTTTTTTTTAAACAGAACTTCTGTTCAAATTCAGTCTCTATTTGCCACTGCTTTTGTAATCAAATAATTGAGTTCACTTCTAAACATTCCTACAAGTCTTTCTGGTTTCCATACAAAATGCAACCTGTTAATAGCTGGAGGTGCAATTTCTTTTATTTCTTGTATTCAGAGGTTTCTATTGAGATTAAACTGCCTTTTGTTCACTTACAAGTAAAAAAAGATTTTTTAGGAAGGAATACATCTTCATATTTTATAAATGGAATAATGGACCATTAAATACTTTGCTGGAGCAGAAGCAGACCCCAGCTTCCCTCTGGGTTCATGGCACTCCTCAGAACATCAATGAAGTTACACACAAGAACTTGGTAATGTGTTGTCACCTAAATTTAAAAGTATTGTACAGTTATTGCCTGAGGAAGTCTAATAAGAAGTTCCTAATTCTGCTTTTTGACATTCATTCTACTGTATTCCTCCTCAATCCTTGGAAATAATAATAAACAAAACAAAACAGAAGTCTTTTAAGAGCTCCTATTTTCATTCACAACAAGCTGTGCCATATTCAAATTCTCCAGTCCTAAACCCTACAAAAGTTATTTTATGCTAGAAAACAAACTGTTCAAACAATACTTTTCAAATGTACTCTACCCTCTATCCCTAACAGGTTTCCTTATAAGTTAATTTTTAAAAAGTCCTCAGCAATCTAAAGTTGCAGCCGTTGTGTTTAAAGATGACAACAGACACTTAAAATCCACAGAATCCCTTACAGGGATGCACTTCTGTACACATAATTCTCAGAGTAACACTGCCTTATCATCAATATTTTGCAGAAGCTTTTCTCTCAGACTGGTATTTCAGTGATCCTTTAAGAATCCTCTTACATCATCTCTGAGATATTTTGATCTTGTGGCTGCTTTAGGATAATTTCTCCCTTTTTTCCATCATCCATGAGCTTCTTTAAAACAAAAGATATGAATATGCAAGCATGAATTTGGTCTCTTTGTTCTTCAATGCACCAGAACTGCAAAGAATCTGCAGGGCATGGGAGATGTGCTTGGAAAAATTACCAAACACATCAAGATTTGAACTATTTCTGTCCTGCTGTAACAATCCTCTTGAGTTTGCTACCAACTCAGTTCATGCCTACGTGGGCCAGAGGACACTTCCAGGAGCTGAAGGCCCTAAACAAAGATTATGGGTGGGTTTGTTGTTGTCTTTTTGTTTGGGCTGTGGGATTTTTTAAAATAATTTTTTTTTTTAAATAAAATTTTACCTCCAGTTATAGAGACTTCAAACAAATTAAACCTTTGCTTTCCTGAAAACGTCAACAGATTTTTTTTTTTAAGTCAGGGATTCCGGCCACACAGAAGAATTGTCTGGAAGATGTTTCTACTGACATCTGGAGGGCAAAATGTGCTCCAAAATCAGGCACTGGACAGCAAGCAAGAGAAGAACTGCCTCAGCACAGGAATTGTGGTGCTCCAAGGGGTTTCAAAAAGAACAACTGCTTAGTAAGAAACACAAGGTGCTTTGTTTTATTACTCATCTCCCCTGCCCTACAACAATTTGTTTAATGTTAAGTCTTACTTTTATTTATGACAGCTTTTTGTATTAATCCTGAAAGGAAATAACAGGGCAGGTGTGTAGGCAAAGCAAGGCTGAAACTATGGCAGGAAATTGCAGAGCTGGAGTTCTGCAGGAGAACAAAACCTCCCAAGGATGGCAGGCAATGGGCTGTATCTAGGAAACCATCAGTGATAATTCAAAAACAATCTTGATAGCACGGGAAGCTTCAGTGCCAAAGAGTCAGAGACACCATTTCAGAGAGCTCTCTGAACATTAAATGTTCCTGGGAAATGCCAGCAAAGCAAAAACCCACAGCTTTCTGCTGTTCTGGAAGACAAACAAAACCCCAAGAGGCCACGGGGTATGGAAGCTGTTCAGGAGGTTTTTCCCACCAATCTGTACACAAATGCAGTGCTCTCACACAGCCAGAGAAAAGTCTCAGAGGGTATTTAAATCCTGAGGTGTTTGCCAGCTGTGGCCACTCAGAGGCCACGGCCACCAGTCCCTGGCCCTGCTCCCCACGCCTCACGGGGCTGGGCACCAGGGCCTGACAGCAGGGACTAAAGAAGGGTTTTGTGCTTATCTCTCCCTCGGTGTGATTTTACCCTCAGGTGAGTCTGCATGGTGGAATTACAGAGTTCTGAGGGATTGGACAGCACCTCCCTGCATGGTGGAATTACAGAGTTCTGAGGCCATGGACAGCACCTCCCTGCATGGTGGAATTACAGAGTTCTGAGGCCATGGACAGCACCTCCCTGCAATGGAGAGCAGCTCCTCTCCAGGCTTCGTGTTCCACTGCTCTGCTTGGTCTTGGAATGTTTCATCCTTTACTTTTCTACCAATAAGGGCTTTAGCATCAATGCAATTGCAGAAGACTGCTCAAACAGCGTCTTAAAGGCTCACACATCTCCCTAAATTCACCCCCCCCTCAGTGCTACAGAACTTTCTGATTCTTTACCAATAAATTTTAAGATATTTTCCTAAGAAGTTCATTTACAACTCAGAGTTAGATTCGTATCTGCTCACTCAGATGACAAGCTGCTACTCCTTTAAAACAAAGTCATGACTGCCTTCAGTGAAGAGAGAACTTTTTTCGAAATACATATTCCTTAGTAATAGTGTCTCTGTTATTTCAACAGAAAGCAAATATTCAAAAGACTCCATAACCATAATTCCAGCTTCCCTCTGAGTGGTTATCCATTAGGAGAAAAAAGTGAAACTTCTAGTAAATCTCCCTTTAAGGTTTTCACTCTACTAAAGTAGATTTAAAAATAAAATAAGCTTTTGTCAAATCCATCTTGCAATGAATAGATTTTACATGTAAAGAAATTGCGAGTCATCTTTGGGATGTCTGACAAGAGTGATAAAGGATTTTTTCAGGAGTGAATCATCAGATCTAGGTGGTTTTTCTTGTTTTGGTTTGAGGTTTTTTGTGGGGTTTTTTGGGTGGTTTGTTTTGGTTTGATTTTTTTGTAAGGAAGTAATTAATTTCCAAATTGTTGATTCAACATCTTGCTGGATTTTAATTAGCCCCTAATAACGATGGAATTTGCTTTTGTTCCCAGACTCAAATTCTGCTCTATGAAGTCATAAGGACCTTTAGGGTCCTCCATCCCATTGTTTTGTACATAATTCTTACAGAGCTTAATGCCAGGTGAGCTGACAGTGTAACCTGATCACAGAACAGAAAACCCTGTGTCCCTCACAGTTGAATTATTTCTCCCTCTCCTGAGGGAATACTGGCAATAATGGCGCTTTTTTGGCTATTATGTTATTTCAGAAATGTGTTCCCTTCAAAATGAAAAAAAATGCCCTCACAATGACTAAACATTTTCCCTATTTCAGTGTGGCATGTCTATTTTAATTTGTAATTTAAATTTGTAGGGAAAAATGCAGGAAGGCTGACATTCCACTCCAGTAATATATTCATGGAATTACAGGCACATAGACAGCGTTGTAAAATTTTATATACTTGCCTTATAATTATTTAAATAGAATCTTCTTCAACAACAGAAGAAATACCCAATGCAATAAAAAATGGAAGGAAAAAATACAGAAATCACAGAGAAAACGAGAAGTGAATATAATACAGATCTAAGGAAGAACTCCAGTAACTTTGTTATTTTTAGACATCCATCTGGAAGACACTGTACAGTATGTACATGGATTTTAAATACCAATATTATGACATTATATACTTTCATGAGAGGGTAAAGGAGATGAGCTAATGCGCACACTAATAGATATATTAGTGATAATGTTCTTACAAAATCTTCTATCAAAGCCTGTTATATCACTTTTTCCTCCAAAAGAGAAATCAGGTGTGCAACAGGCAGAGAACTTCTCCTGAGACAAGCACAACAAATCCTATCAAAGGTTCACTTCTGCAGTGTTTTGAGGATGGCTAAATAAAACCAACTCGTTCAAGGTTGGTGTCTGGTTTTTACAGAACAGAGGCAATTCTAGGATTTGAAACTAGTTACTCAAAATAAAGGACCATTAGAATTATTATTAATGTACATCATCAATATCTCACATCTGGTTTTAGTCATCATTAAAAATAACTTCATCCTAATTGCAGCACCCTTTAAAATACAACAGCATTTAAACTGAAACGACCTAGCAATGCAAATGTCCTACAATTAACCAGCATGGATGTGAGAGCAATTTTGGAACTACACACATTACAAATGTAACAGCTCAGCTGCATTATGGTGAGGCAATAATGTGCAATAATTAGATGAACCACCTGTGCTGCAGTTTCGGAAATGCAGCGGAGATACCGACAGGAAATTGGGTTTGAAATGAGGATTGACCAGGTCTCAACGTGGCTCCTGAAATTCCAACTTGCCTGCAGCACAGCACTGAATGCACCCTGACAAAGTGCATCCTCGTGCAAAGTCAGGCCTGCAGGCTTTAAAGCCAAGTATATTGTGAATAAATGGCCAGAGATGCTATGTAGAAAGATGCAAAAAATCACAGTACAAAAGCAGCCACCAACATGCCAATACACAAAATACCTCCCTAAAGTTATCTTCTCCAACATTCCTAGAAGCACAAAACAATCAAACTAAGGATGAGGTGATGCTACAAAATCTATACCACAAAATTGGTAACGTTTTCCACTGGTAATAAGCTGTAAAGATCCAGCTGTGGTTGTGGGCAGCACAGCTCTCATGAGCACCATGACAGCAGCAGAGGTTTAAGCACAGACTGCAGGTCGCACTGCCCAGTGCACGTGGGGTGTTCTCCTCTGCAGAGCTTCTCCAAAGGGACTGCTGGCCTCCACCTGGCCCTCTGCCACTGGACACCTGCCTCAGATCTTTAACCTACCCTCTCACAGACTATTAAACTAAAAACATCAGGAAAATAAACTTACTTGAGGCAACCAGCTGAGATCCTGGCTTCTCACAGAAACACATAACAGCCTGACTGCTGCTGTGTATCTGCTGCTAAGATGGCATTGGTACTCTGTAACTGAGCATTGTTATTTTGGGTGTGTTGAACAGAGAAGCTTNCCTCTGCAGAGCTTCTCCAAAGGGACTGCTGGCCTCCACCTGGCCCTCTGCCACTGGACACCTGCCTCAGATCTTTAACCTACCCTCTCACAGACTATTAAACTAAAAACATCAGGAAAATAAACTTACTTGAGGCAACCAGCTGAGATCCTGGCTTCTCACAGAAACACATAACAGCCTGACTGCTGCTGTGTATCTGCTGCTAAGATGGCATTGGTACTCTGTAACTGAGCATTGTTATTTTGGGTGTGTTGAACAGAGAAAGAAAATTAGAAGTTTCATGATTTTCTCTGTTACATCATAACCCACTGGGTAAATATTGTCTTTGCAGGAAGGAAACTAATTAAGTTCTTACAGTTCAGATGACAGCCACAATTAAGAACTCAGGGCCAGTCTCTCCGTGCTGAGGTTGGGGGACTGTCAATTCTACACCGTGTGCCCAGAACAGGATGGAACTGAAAGCCTCCCTATCTACAAAATAACCATTTGGACCTAAGGTCACGCAAATTAATCCCCTCCTAAGTCACACACTGCAACAGTGATTTTCATCTCTTCCCTTTCCATTCATTATGTATATATATTAAAATATTAAAGCCAATGTGCTTTACCTCAGTAAACAGTACTGTGGGAGGAAATTTTTCAAATAGAAGTGTTTCACAATAATTGCATGATAACAGTGTCAGCACTGACAAAGAAAATTCAAATGGCCAAATGCAAATTAAGTTAGCCTTGCATATCGTTCATTACTACTCGTGTAGTTGGTAAATTAATGCATGAATATCCTTTCTCTGCATGTAAAAGAAGTTCCTCTAACTTCAGCTACTGCATAAAGATGTAGCCAAAACTCAGCTATCAATCTTTGGAAATGGAGGCCTTCCCATCTAGCAGGACATAGCTCATTAAAATAGAACAGTTTTCAGATTCAGTGTGAATTAAAAAATAAATAAATTCAGAACAGTGGGCGACTTCCAGCTCATACAAAATCTTCCCATGAGACCTTGGCAGCCTCCTCCTGGATCACTCTTTGTGAGAGGCTGCTTACTGTGAAGAATTCCCCAGCTCTCAGAAAAGCTTTGTTTTATTTCTAAAAAATCTATTTCACAACACAAGATATTCAAAAAGGCTTTTGGAATTCTAAGGGCTTTTAGAAGGTTCACAAGCAACTGTGCCAAGTCAACTCTACAAGAAAGAAGCTCCATAACAAACCCTCTCTGTGACTCTAGAGCTGTTCTGGGCACCTGCAGAGTCCTGTGATGAAACTGACACAAACAACTTTAAAGAAATCAATATAAATAAATACAAACATGTATCAAAGCTTAAAATTAAATATAACACTCAATTTCGAGGTCTGGAGCAATGGGCACAGTCCCACACTTGTCTGGCACAAGCTCAGCTGTTCCGCGGTATAACCTGCAAATGCCACGAGGCGGCAGAAGAATCCTCAGTGCTTCCATGGAACTCCCATCATCATTCATGGACAATGGGTTTCTACTTCCAAAGGCACAAAAATTTAGAATTTTCTATTTTTGGATCTCAGGACAATTTGATGAGTAAAGTAACACCAGCGCTGATCTTTAAAAATGCTGAAATTTGGATAAATATTCTGATACTTTACAGGGAAAACTTTTCCCACTACACTGAAATGTACTCTGAAGCACACTAATAAAAGCAGGGGCACAGAACTCTCCTCAGCCTGGGTAAGTTATTAAATGCTTTAGATGAACAACAAACTCAGAGGTAATTAGCTCTAATTACACAGCACAATAACTTTCTGAAGGACATTCTGCAGCATGTGCACAGGGCTTTGCCATTTGATGGCACATTTTCATTTATTTGGGTAAAATTCTTGTCTTGGAAAATAAGAATACATTAAATGGCAAACAGCAACTTTGATATAGACAGAGCAGCAGCAATAGGTATGAGGTCCAGAGCTCACAGTCCCATTTCTCTGTCCAGTTCACCAAACATTTATAAACACTTTACACGCTCTAGGCCAACACATGAACAATCTCCTGCATACCAAGATCAGAAAATCAATTTTAAAGACAACAAATCAATCCTAAGCACGTGCTTTGGAGAAGGCTAACACAGCAACAGAGGTGAAAGCAATTATGCAAATGTACAGAATTCTCGAATTTCTGTCTTTCTGTCCACCCAGTCAGTGGTCCTGAGGTGTTTCTAGAGCCTCTTCATTCCTTGCATGCTCAGAGGTGCTGTCCATCTAAAAACCTGGAAAATGCAGTCTGAGCAGGCTGGAGGCTGAAGCCTCTTTAGTCTCTTTTTCACTTCTCCATCCTGCTTGTAAAGAGAATTCCTCTGAAATCTCAGAAGGGTTTGGGCTGCAAGGAACCTTAAAAATCACCTATTTCCAACCCACTGTCATGGGGAGAGACACCTCCCACTGTCAAGTGAAATCTGCACATATTAAAGCTGTTTCTGTCATGCCAGGCCACCAGAAAAATGTAAATGTATCATCTAACCCTACTCCTTTAATTACAAAAGCCATAAGACAAAACGCAGACACAGTAAAAATAGATTATACCACAAATACCTATTTTTAAACAGCTTTGGGACTGTTTATGGAGCTCTCAGGACTCAGGTAATTTGCTGAGATTCGATTTGAATGGTGCCCAAATTTATATTTAGAAATAAAAGCAAACTTAAATCCACAAGAATGCCGTGATAGCAAAATGAGTAAATTTATTATTGGTGATCTTGTTTGGCTCTTGCTGTTATAGATGTGGTAATTTTGAAGCACTTGGATCATGTGTGAGTCTCATTAGTCCACATTACCTGACTGTAAGCAAAAAACCTCCATTATACAACTGAATAGCAAACATGCTTTTAAATACTCAGCTCCTAAAAGTAAAAATGTTTGAAAAGATGAAGAAATAAGTGCAAAATACAAACTGATTTTTAAACTTGAGACTAATTTTTTATAGTCCATTATGGGTATTTCCAGCTTCATAACAGATATTTAACATTAAGGATCATGGCACTGTTCCTCTGACAGACATTTTATTGAGCACAAATTCAGTGTACCTCCCACATCCTTGCATTTTAACATTGATAATATCCTCATCAATTCACAGATGGAAGCATAAACCCGGCTGATTTAGACAACTGTCACACACAGAATGACTGACAATGCTTTCAGGACAGCAAATTTGCTTTGACTCAAAGTTTTTATTTGAATGTGGTTCAGGTAAATGAGGGTTGTGCACCCAGAAACTTAACTAACCCTCAAGATTTTATTTAATATAATCGGTGCAAAGGTAAAATTAGTTTAGCCAGGTAGACAATCAAGAGTGAGTCTATAAGCATAGCTGTATCTCCAAGCAGAAGACACAATATTCCTGAACTATAACCTTTTATTAGAATTCCGATGCAATTTAAAATATGAACCTACTTAAACCCATGTTTTAAATTAAAATGTCTGAATGCCATATGAAAATTATCAAAAATCATTAAAAAATAGTAACACACTATTACCACAACTCCTTTTGCTCTTCAAAAAGTTCAACAAGGAGTGGAAGCCCTTCAGATGGCTCCATCAAAAGATTCAAATCAGATGCTGAAACTGAACCAGGGAGGTTCACTGTCCCCCTTTCACTCTCAATGTGTACTCTTAGCTTGGAAATAATGCCAGTGTAGCAATTGATTTGATTTTGATGCATGAATTAAAACCTAATCCAAAATGTGTACTAAGACAGCACTGGAAATCCTCAATAAACCCAGGGGGATCCTAATGCAGAAGATCCTGCATCCATGTCCCTCACAGCACTGCACTCCCAGGAAGTGAAAGGCACAGAAATAATGGCCCAGAGCACCAGGGAGGTTGCCAGAGTTTGTATATATAGGAGAGGGCACTGGTTATTAACATTTCCTAAAGAAATTAAATTCCATGGCAAAAAACTTCGAAGCCGAATAGAAAGAGCCCTAGCAGAACAGTCAGCTCTGTGCACAATTTGCTTAAACTAATTTAGAGAAAAATTATTCCCGAATTGGTCTTCTTTTAATAATTTCATACCCCAGGGCCAGGAGAAAGGGCAGGGATTATTGCGCACCAGTAGTGCTAGATGCAGATTTTAAATGGTGCCCTGTGACAAATGCCACCTAACAGTGCTCCTTGTTACACCAATATTGGCAAACCTGCAAAATGCAAGTGGATTTTTGGAAGAGGAACCAACATTTCTAGAAACTGATTTCTAATTATTATTTTATAGCCTCTCTAAGCAAAGCAATCTACTGAAAGGACAATCTCTCCACCTAAAATCCAGTGGCTACCAACAATAACAATGGGGTAATAAGCTCAGGAGAGAGAAACCACACAATGCTTTTGCACATTGAGAAGTCTGCAGAAGAAAGAACACATAAGAGTAGAATGAAATGAAAAACTAGAGGAGGGGGCAGGAATTTGTTATTATTACTTCCATGACCTGGTAACAAAACCATTTTTGCTGGAAAAGTCTTGGGGTGTAATGCAACCCATTAAAGTGTAGCTTTTCATTTACAGGCTCAGCAAACAAACATAAGGCAGTTCAACATATTCTAAATGAGATTTATTTTTCTGAACCTGTCTGTACATTTCACCATTTGATTTCCCCCAGCAGGAGAACTGCAATGCTGAGCAGTCCCCCTGTGCAGGGCAGCTGTTCTGGAGGAACAGAGCACCTCTCCCTTCCCTTCTCCACCTCTCACCCAGGCTGAATCTGACTCTGGAAATATTTTAAAGACATGACCATGTAAGCACAAACATGTTCTACAAGGCACAGCAGCAAACTCTGTAAAAAAGGCAGATTGAAGAGGTGGAATAACTGGTTGTAAGCCTGTAGTAATTGGAGCTCTGTTATCCAAATTACTTAATCCCTCCTAGGTCCAACCCACTCACCTAAAGCAGGGAACACACAAAGGGGATGTTTTGGCTTGGGTTTTTTTTTGCAAAGTTGTGGGGTTTGAGGCAAACTGATCAAAAATGCCACCAGTAGTGATACTACAGTTTGTTCCTTTTGAGTTCAATTTACTTTGTGAAACCACTGGGAGAAAATACAACAAAAGCTAGATTTCCACGATCTTCTGGTTGCAGCCACTGTGAGGGGTGGAACCTCTCTAGTTTTAATTTTCACCATGAGAAGATGCAAACAGAATATGCAAGTCTGGAAAAAGACAGATCCAGAGCAAGTACATGAAAAATGTACAAAAGTGAACTCACTGTATTGCTGAGGGCATTTTGGGGGCATTTTCTTTGGGGGTTTTTAAGGGGTTTAGACAGGGGGTTTTTTGCCTTTCTGTAGCGGCCACCTGTGACCCAGTAATCAGCAAAACTACAAAAAGCAAGCAAGCAGAAGTCATTCTTTCTCCTTGCTAAACTACAACCACAACTGCCACAGAAAAATGCCATCTGTGTCCAAACAGGCAGAAAACAAAAGATTTTCCTGTCAGAACATGATGTGTAACCAAAACAAGTTCAAACCCAAAACTCTGCTGGACGAGTCTACCTTTGGAAATAGCAGCACCTTTCTTTTTTTTCCTTTCCATGAGTGTCCCAAGTGCAGGCTGACTGCAGAGGAGTTCAGCTCTAACAACACCCAGAGAGCTCCTGCACTGGGCACTGCCCACAGCTGCATTATTCCATTTGCTGAGTGCTTGCCCATCACAACCACATGACCCAGCAAGCCCAGAAATCCCCAACCTCTTCTTTCCATGGCTTTTATTTCCTTTTTTTTCTCCTTGCACTGAACCAGAGGAGGCATGGAGTTAACTGTTTATTCCAATGCCTCTGGATGGAACTCTGCAGGACAGAGTGGCACCGATGAGGGAACTGTCACTGCTCCTTCTGGTTTTGAAGGAGAGATGTGGGAATTAGTAAATATGGTCCCAGGATTTTAATGCTGTAGTTCACTGCTTAGAAATGTCACAGCCACATTTTTAGGCACCCTTTGGTGTGCAGACAAGTTACTCACTCTCATGTATGTCTCTAAACCACGTGAGAAAATTTACACCAAAGTTTAAATTAGACATTTGACTGGGACTAACGTTTATTGCCTCCTAATCTCAATTTTTAAATTCCCCTGAAAGTTTTACATCACGGTCTTCTTCTCTTATAGAACACTTACAGCTGGCCAGAGTTAGAAAATGGAAGACCCAGCCCTTTTCTCACAGTGAGTTCCCCAAGGTCAATCAGCTCCTTAAATTTAAAAGCCAGACCCCACTGGAACATCAGCTGAGTCAATGACATTTCAAACACAGAAGTCAAAGGAACTGTAAAACAGAACATCAGTAAAAGGGGTTTTTCATTAGCTCTGTCCCCTGTTTTTGCTGAGGACTCCCTGGTTTTGACTCAGGTTCAATCATCTTCTCAGTTTCCTCAGCTGCAGCAGATTTTGTGCCATCTCCTCTGGTCCCTGGGAAGCTTTGCTTTGTCACCACTTGGTGACCAATGTCTCCTCAAGTCATAACACAGATAAACCATCTCTCAAAATGGTACTTCTCAAGATAGGGAAAAATACAAATTTTGATCGAGGAGTTCTTTCACATCTGATCTGAGAGCAGAAACAAGCCCTGAATTAAGAATTATACTGGAACTGTAGCAGAATTCACTTCATAGTATGAAGAAATTAACTCACTTATTTTTATTTTTTTTGTAAGATCATGCATACGGCAAATTAAAATAATTATGCGCTATCTCTGCTATCTAAAGAGGGTAATAGAATTTGCCTTTACTCTAGAAAAATCATCAACCAACATGAACCTAACCCCAGCTCACTGAGGATTAGGTGGATAAACAGGGTTTATTTATGAATCCATTTTGCCAAACATATCCAAACCAAGCTTTTGATTTTATGCCAAATACCTTCAATTGTAGATTTTTTAAGGCTGTATTTTTTCCTGCAAGACATGTTTCAAATGAAAAATTGCAAGAGACAGTTACCATGAACTTTTATGAAAAGTAAAAGCAGAGTAAATGCATTTCACAACCTGTGTACCACTGGCACATTGTAAGCAGAGAAGTGAACAAAGCAAACGCTGCCACTGATTAACTTCTCAAATTTTCTCCAAATCAGCTTTGCAGGAAGAAGCAGTTGGTCAGTAAACCAGACTAAGTTCAGTCCAATACTATTGTCTTCCTCAGCAAAACAAAGCTACCACAACGTATTTTTACTTTTGGGAGTACAAATACTGTAAGTTCCTACCAAAGCAGAACACACCCAAGAGCAGTGCTTGGAAATGATGATCAGCTGAACACTCAAATTCTTGTTTGTTAAGAAGCTACTATTCTCCATGGCACCACCTACAATAAATTATTTATACTTACAGTTGTAAAAATGAAGCATGCTTAGTGCAGGGATGCTTAAATGCCATTTCAAACACAACAGGAGCCCTTAGAGCACACAGTTACCTGGAGACAGAGCTCCAGGTTAAAAATCTGTGATCACAAAGACCATGCTGGGTTTTCACAGGAGCTCGATGCCCAAGAGCAGCCCAGTGGTTTCCAGTGAAAAGTGTTGGTAAATCTTTGCCAAACGCCTTCAGCCCGCTCGGTTTGGAACTGGAAGTTGACAGAAATTCTCTTACCTTGCGCTCGTGGCGTTCGTTTCCTGCGGTCTCTGAAAGCTGCTCCCGACTGCAGGGCCTCCAGCAGACTGTCCATCACTCCTGTCTCGTCACCCTCTGCGAGCAGCAGGAAAAGAATATTAAAACCAGTGCAACCGAAAGCAGACTTTAGGAAGAAAAAGAAGCAGAAGTGCTGTCACGTGTCCACAACGCCTCCACGTCAGAGACAGCCACATCCCAGCGCGATGGCTGCTGGCAGTGCTGCAGGAATCCCTGTCTGATTTGGGGATGATGCTCCATCAGGCAACACTGATGCCAATCCTGCTGTTCTTTCACCTGGAGATGCTGTCCCGTGCATTACTGATCACATCTCCAGCATGCACACAGGCAGCTGCTGCTGAACGGCGGCCGCTTTGCCGCTACGGCATTGGAAGACTTTTCTGAAGTGCAAACAGGTCAATTTAATCAATGCACCAGGAGAAGCTGATGGCACTGAACGGCACAAAGTTCAATGCTGCAGCACAGAGAAAATATTTTATATGCTGCCTCCCAACTGCATGATTCACTAAACCTCTGAGAAACAATGATCTATACAATTAGTAGCGTGGATTGTCTGCAGGTAACGTAAGGACAGGATGAAGAGGGGATAATCATGCAGTGGAAGTAAATGGGGTAACATTTCTTAACAGCTGAATTTTACTCCTGTTAAATTTTTTATTTTGCTTTTTTCATATCCAAGCTAACTTGCAGCCTTTAAATTGCTGGACTTTATGGTGCATTCTGGAAATCTGGGTAGAAAAATTACTTCTTTTTATATATTTGAGTCTTTACATTCCTTTGCATTTCAGTCTGTTAATAACAGTTGATAGCAGCATTCAGCAGCACGAGAAATAGAGGTCAAAGAACTCGAAGGTTACAAAACTATTGATGAAAGCCTTTTTCTGCTCCCATATCTATGTTATAACCCAAAACTAAAATATAGGTTAGACTCAGCAGGTAGGTGGACATTTTATTTGCATTTCTCAGATGTCAAACTAATATAAATTTCCACATCTGGGAATGGGAAGATCATTACTTTATGCAAAAAAATTACATTATGGTAAAAAACTTCTGACTCACACGAAGCGTAGGAGGTTAAATGCACATTCAAGCTCTCCAATGTTCACGTTTAAAAGCAGCCTGTTAACGAATGAGCTGTTCTGTCCTGGTTCTCCGTTACATTCAGATTTATTAGACTCAATCCAGACCTGATGTAAGAGCACACCTAAAACAGTACCTGGCTCAGATTTCTACAAGGTGATCATTAGAATAACTGCTTGAGAACTTTAAATTATACATCAGCCGAACCTAAACCACTCTATACCCACTGTACAACACATCCATAAAGGTCTCTCCAGTGCAAGGGGAAAAGGAGCACAGCAAGTGCAGAAAGCAGCTCTGAAATACCAGTTTTAATTACATTCCCTCTAAAAGCCTTAAACAACTAAGCTCCCGCAAAATAAATAAGCAAATTAGCTTCTCTCAATTCCCACTCACATACAAGGCCAGAATTTTCTCCTAACTGTACAACATAATTGTATTTCTTTGTGCTTCTTATCCTAGCCATGCTTACTCATTGATTTGTTGTTGGCTCCATATTAAATTTACCTTCCAAATCAAAGGTCTGTGAATACACTTTGTCCAAATTAATACACATCAAGTTGGTCTGAAACATTTAATGGAAGTGACTGCAGACCCAGAACTAGTTAATATATCTTAGAATATTTAATGTGCAGAAAAATTACAATATTCTTCGATCTTCATTAGAAGTAAGAGTTGGCAGAGTTTATTAAAAAAGACAAAATTCCTTCAATACTTCTTGAATGTTTATGCAGCCTTCCACTTCTGTTTTGCTGAGTGAGCTGCTCTACCTGCTAATTACTGCAACTGCCAAAACCCACCCTGTTTTGGGGATGCCAGAATATACAACATAAAACACATATTAAAGGAAGCTGTAAGGACACAGGGAGAGATTTTTAACTCCTCAAAGTAAAGCTCATGCAAGGTCTGATCTCAGCACTGCATCTTAAAGTCTTCAGGCGGTTAAGTGGGAACTGGACAAAACCCTGCATTTTCAGGGAGCCTTGATTAAAACTGATAAATAAAATGCATCAGAAATTTAGGTCTTTCCCTACAGTTCTTGCTTCAGTTGTTCACACAGTACCAGCTATCTCCTCCATTTGTCTTTTTTGTACCACCCACAGCAGTTTGTAGACACAAAGAAGAAACAAAGACAAAAACTGCCAGAAGCTTCCAAACTAAAAAACAAAATATTTCCAACATTTCTGTCAGCAGAAATAAAATGCACAGCCATTGTTTCTCTTTTAGATATCTTTCACTGTACACAAGGACAGGAGTTTCATCTGGAACAAGTAATTTTCTTCCTCATTGTTTCTTCTCCAAGTTGGCCCCAAGCATTTAAGAGAGAGCAAATGTGTGGAGACATGCAAAAAAAAAAAAAATTGGCAATTTGCTTTGATTGGCCTTAGCAAAGAGCCAGCTCCACTACAGGAATGACAGAGGACTGCAGAGGCAAAAGGATTCTCAATCAGTAATTGATGTGTTAACTCCAAGCCCCATTTGTTTTAATTTGGGTTTCACACTAAGATTGTACTGCAGCTTTGGTTTAGAGATCCAAACTGTGTGTGTGGGTGTTTAGGTTTTTAGGTTACACAAATACTCATCCTCTTGCAGGTCCCATGGTTAAGCCAATGCTACTCAATAGATTTGGGCAACTTTTAATGATAATAATAAGAAAATAACTTTCTTCTTCCATAGAACAATATTATTGCTCCTTGCACTGCTGAAGTGACCCAACATCGTAAGAGTTGGAATAATAAAAGCCATTGAAATGATGGGACGAGGCCAGCCAGGAGCTCTTCCACAGGGAATGACCAGGAGCTCCAATCTGAAGAGGTGACCAAAGAAACAACAATGACCCAGCACAATAAACAATCAGGACACTCTGTTTCCAGGAGCAGTGGTACACAAGCACGACTACAGCACTCACAGAAGAGAAATCACAACTGGAGAAGCCTTTCATATAACCAGGGGAGTGGATTCCAATACAAAAAGCCTGAGGCAGCACTGTTTCTTTAGACTACATAAAGCAGCCACTGAAAGGATGCAAGACAACCTCCTCCTGTGCTTTAGAGTCTGTGCAGTCCCAGCAGAGCAAACTCATCCAACAGAAACCCCTCCTGGGCCCGGGAGTGCTGAGGAACAGCAGCACAGCATCGAGGCTCCGTCACTGCAACCATCTCTGCAATCTGAGCTGGGCATGCTGGGGTCTCTTTCTGAGGTTTAGATGAGATTTGTCAGGAAGCAATATGGACAAAAAGGATCTGAATCTGAATTAAGGGTCATATTTCATAAGGTGCCAGGTGCTGGAGTAACTCAGGACTGCAGAAACTGCACTTCAGCTGAAGCCACAGAGCTCAGCCAAGCATCCAAAGCATGGTCCACCCCCAACGTATCTGCTTTCCTCAGTTCAGATTCGAGGCCCTGGGAACATGCTCTTGTTCCTGGAGTGTTTTGCTGCCCTCCCTTTCTGTTGTCTGCACTGATTACTACAGGAGTACCCATAAATTTTGCTGGCACACTTGCATTTTCTAGTATTTTCCACATGCTCTTGCAGAACACCTTGTACTCATTATTACAAACATACTGATTGCAAACTGATTTAAGTTAATAATAAGTGAAGATATTGCACAGCCATTTGGGCAGAGGTTTACAGGAATTTTACAGGAATTTTTTCATAAATCTGGGACCTTACTGAAAGAGTCCAGTCAAATACCACATGAGGTAACACATGTTGCCTCCTGCTGCTCCAAAGGGTTGTTAAATTATGCTTCTACTCACATCTTGCACTACCCTGTTTTGCTTTGAACTTTTAAGCACTTTTCAAAGTCTAATGTGTGTCCTGCAGAAACTTTTAAATGAGACTTTTTATTCATAACCGGTACCAGAATTTTTAATTGCAATATAGTCACTTAAAAAGGTCAGCTTTCAATGTCTTTGGGAAAGCGTGTTTTTGTGTTCTCCTCATATATTTGCATTTTATCCATTTGCTAAATTCATTTTGCATGCATAATAAATATCTCCAGGAAGCAGTCTTCCTCGGCAGTTTGCAGCAGAGTGGTGTCTCATGACTCCTATTTACTTTTTAATTAAAGGAGAACAAGTTAGGACAGTGTGACTGAGAAGTGGACCCCTATCTCATGGCAGTTTACAGAACAAGGCAAATCCTTGCTTACACGCCAATTAAGGACATTGTTTACAATAACCTGATCTCAGGCTTACATGAAAATAATAGAAGGAGGAAAAAAATGTGCTTTGTTGTACTGGCAGGCTACTGCAAACAATGTTTGAAATGCACATTGTTTTCTTCATTGGCAGAAAATGTCACAGTGGTCAAGGTCTGCTGTGGCTTCACTGAGAGGCACCCACACAGCCCCTGGAGCCTCCTCCTGCAAGGACCACTTGCAGCACACCTAAAATAGGCTGCAATGGGAATTACCTGGAACAAATGGGAAGAGATTGCCTCTGTGTGGGAAGGACAAGATTGTGCAGCTCACTCAAAATAAAACAACCCAAAAAATCCCCCTGTGATACCTGGCTAATTACACCTGTAAATATAGCTGTGCTGCAGCTTCAAGGCTACATTTAGGCTATGGTACTGAGCTGCTTTTAATTTCTGTGATGAGCAGACACATAAGGCAGAACAAAATCATCAATGCTTTTAGCACTGGTTAATAATTTCCTTTTAGAGGTTCCTTATAATTGAGCAACTGCTCCATCAATTCAGGGAAAAAACTAGTTTGGGGAACTCATTTTCAGGAAAGGGGAGTTCTTACACATTCTTGATGACTTTTTACTTTTTTCTTTTTTTTTTTTTTTCAATATTGGTGATGGTTTTGACTAGGATAGAGTTAATTTTCTTCACAGTAGCTGGTGTGGGGCTGTGTTTTGGAACTGGAAACAGTGCTGATAATCCAATGTTGATAATTGCCCTTACACAGAGCCAAGGGTTTTTCTGCTCCTCACCCCATCCCACCCTGATTCCTGAGCAAGCCTTATACTAAAGTGGATTAACTGATTACTTCTGAAATGCTTTTTAACACTGTAAGTTCTACAAAATATCTACGGTTATACAGCAGGTACACTGAGCTAAACAACCTTACAGTTACTTTCAAAATTAATAACAGTACCTACTTTCTGAAATACAAATAATTTCTCTAAGGAAAAGCAAAGTTGAATTTGCATAGGCAACTGCCCGAAGTTACTCCTTGTTACTGTTCAGTAAATAGTCCCCAAGAAACCTACTTTCAAAATAAAAGAATCCAATTGTTCTTTCTTCCCTGCAATTATCCCAACCTCAGAGTTGGCATCATCATAATAATTTTTCCCCCCTGATAAACTGTCTCAGTTGGAAGATACCATATGGGCCATATTCATTATCAAAATCAAATTCTTCCAGAGCAAAACATATAAAGGTGAGATTAAATTTCAAGCTGTAATTTCTGATTTTCTGTCCATACTCACTTCTATCTGCATTTCTCTTGAGCTGCTTCGGACCCATTTACCAGCAGTTCAGTAATTCTGACACTCTCCCCATTCTTATGCTTCAAACCCCTGCATAAACAGATCTTCCAAAGTTTTTAGCAACTCCTGCAGAACTGCTTTGAAGGAGAAAACTCAAAGCTCATCCTGGTCCTATAGATGCTCATCTTGGAGCATAATGCAAAGCTCAATCTATTTTTTGTTCTGTGAATATCAGATTTCAGGTGGTGTGCAGCATATTCAAACAGACCATCCACATCAATATGAAAAATAATGACTTCCCAAAGGAATTTGAACATTTGCCTCACTGACATCCAGCACTGTAAACTAATAATCTTTAAAATGTAAATAAGACCTGAGTTTTACCACTCCAGGTACCCCACGCAATCACCAGCCAATACATAAATTCAAAAGGACATTTACAAAATAACACAACTCGTAATAAGCTTAGTATGGATTTCTGTTTATGCTAAAGGACGTGGAAGGAAGACAAACCAACCAGAAAAGCACAGAATCATTGGAAAACTGCAGCAAAAGCAACCTCTGGAATTATATCCTACACCAGTGCAAATGAAACACCAGTTCAAGGAAACACAGCAGAATTATTGCTCACACTGGAACACACCAGTCTGAACAAAAAGCACTGAAATCTCATGCAGGGGTACTTGAAAAGGGAAAGGAGGAATATCCACCAACCACCAGCACAGAACTTCACCTGCATTATCTCCATCTGTATTAGGGGAGATTGTTAGTATGTCTTCAAAACAATTAATTCAATACTAATTGGGACTGAGGAAGCTCATTCTATCTTTTATCCTAATACTGGTAGTTAAAAGGTGATTTTAATTGCCATAGTAATCAGATATAATGAAGAGCAAAACTGTTTCTGATTAAATAACATTTGCATCAGAATTGCTGTTAGACACTTGGCAGCTCCCAGGAAGATGAATTCTCCAATTCCTTTTCTCTCTCTCTGCTTCAGACATGCCCACAGAAGCAAAGCTGCAAGAATTCTGCAGATGTTCAATCAGATGGAAATCATGAAAGGCTTCTCCAAATCCATCTCCCATAAGGAGAAAGAACAGTTCATGACTGGAACTGTGAAACTTCAGATCTGCAGGTATGTGCACAAGGCACTCAAACCTTTCTATGCCTCTGAACTTCACCAGGAAACCTGGACTTTTCACCTAATGCTAACAATCTTGATAATTTTTTTGAATTTTGAATTTTATAGTGCTTTTCTATATTTTTGTGTTCACCTTTTAATGGTTCAGAATGTTCAGCAGGTTTTTTATTGGTTTACGTGTGGTGCTTATGGGGCAGCTCAGTTACACAAAGCACAAAACCACCAAACTGAGTAAAGTGGTCTTCAAAATACTGGCAAGGGTGAGTTACTTCATCACTAGGAATTATTAAAACAGTTCTTGATTCTGGCCACACTGTGGTTTTCTATAGTTACACAAGAAACAGGTATTAATTTTAACAGTTAATTAATTAGAACTAATCTAATCTGGATTCTCCAGTGACTACTAAAAAGTTGCCACTGAACAGTCAGATAACAGGAAAAACACTTACAATAGAACTACACAAAAAGCTGGAAAATGCAGGAACCCAACTGCTCTGACCTCAAAGGCTGCAGCACTGAGTTCAAATTTGGCTCTGGGAGATCCAGAGAAAGAGCTGAGAGAGGGTGAGGTTAAAACAAGCCTTTGGGTGAAAATCACCTTGTCAAAATGACAGCTTGAGAGGACATCTGCCTCCTTCCTCTGAGTCTTCTGTGTCACATTCACTTAGACAAATTTACAAACTATTTATATAAGCACCAATGAGCACACAGAAGTAGCTGCATCAAGAAAAAAAATTAGTTATTTGTCAAAAAAAAAGTCAATTGAATATCAATGTCATGGAATCCAGGGGGGATGGAGGTTTAGCCCTCCTCCTACCACAGCAGCAGAGCTGTAATATGTGAAATGGATATTTCAATGTATTTAGAACCAGGAAAAAAGTATTTTAGAAGTAGTAAACTAACTTTGTGTCTCAGCTTTACAAACATTAGTTATTTAAATGGCAGTTTTGGTGCATTGGGCCATGTAAAGACATTCATATATTTGCATTTTCATTAAGAGAGGACTAAAATGCAAAATAAAACTTTAGTTGTATCAGAAGATTTTCATGATGGAAAAAAAAAACGCTGTCAGTGTAGTGAAGCATCTGTGCCACTGCTCAGAGTGGTCTCCCCTCAGCTGCTCGAAAACTGAAGGGCTGCAGAAAAATGAAGGGGAGCTCTCAGGACTGAGCTGAGGCAATTTTAGGAGTTGTAACTTCAAAGTGAGAGCTGCAGCCCTTAACCAAGCCCAAGTCACTGAGAGCAGTGTCTAAGTGGGCTTTCCACACTTTTCAACAGCTCACAGAATATTTTGGCTTGCACTGGCTCGAGTGGTAGCTCAAATAAACTCTCTCTCAGAGTGTCTTCAAGCACTCTGGCAGAGGCAGGGTGGCCAAGGGATGTTTGGCTGGTTCCTACCCCACTCACAGAGAAGTGCCTGTCCAGATTACTGTGGCCTTGTTTTGGGGGGGGAGGTGGCAGATATTACAGAAATACTAATCAAATGCTGAAAGAATGGATTAGAAAAGTCTCATTAGAAACCTTCACTTAACTTCACAAAGTAAAGAAAATGTATTTTTGCATCCCCTGTGTTTGAATTTTGTATTTTGTTTATAGTTATACTGAAATTGGATTAATCTTTGTATGATCTGATATTAAAGTTTGTCATTTTTACGAAACAACAGATTTGTTCATTAAAACTTCTGCTACAGAATATTCCATGCAGTTACACTGCCAGTTCAAGCAAGGCCAAAGATAACAGGATTTGTGGTACCATTGCAGAAACCCTCCAAAAAGCAAACAGCATTTTTCCCTGAGCAGGGCCTGTTAAATGGATAACAAGGACAGGTGTTTTTATAGCTGGGTCAGATTAGCAGATTAACACAAACTCAGAGAAACTGAACAAAAAACCCCAAGTAAACTCTTGTCTAAATCCAATTTTACCACCTCCACTTGCCTTCTGGAGCCAGACAGGTAAAGAACAAAGCCTGTATTTTACAACCTTCTGGAAATCTGCACAGCAACAATACCAGGCCCATGCCATTCCTTCTGCTTTCTTACCTTCCCCTCTCTCAGGGTGGCCTCATGTGAAATACAATATTCTCACAGCTGACAAGCTCAACACATTGCTTTTTATCGTGCTGAAATGTCACTCTGTACTCAGGCTCCAATCTCAACTAGGTTTTCCAGCTCCTAATAGGACTACTGGGAGAACATCCATTCTAACACAGACCCCCAAGCCCAAAAAGAAAGACATTAATTACCACAACACCTTGATTATGGAGACGTTTACAGAATGAAATTAACAACAAAGCAAGTAAGACACTTCTTCTTGGAAGCCAATCCATAAGAAAAAATAAATCAATTAAGTGCTACAAATGCAAAAAAGCCAATAATTCACAGCAAAATGCCTTGAAAGGAACATTACACATAAGAAGTGGCAGATATGGAATGACATGGTCAGGTGGCTGAAAGAAACCAGAATTTTCCATTTTGAAAAGTGAACTTTTTTCAGCTTTCAGAAGAGGCAGGAAGTATTTCTCATATTGATCAGAAACAGCCTTCTGTTTGTTACTCCTGACCTGGTTTTGCCTGTAACAAGTCTCTCTGCCAAGAGGGATGCCTTACCTTTGTTCATGTCAATCAGCTGCTGCTTCTTCTTCTGTCGCTCCAGCCTCTCTCGCTCCGCCTTCTCCTTGGCCAGCTTGGCTCTCTTCGTTTTCTCCTCCAATTCTCTTCTTTTGTTGTTTTCTTTTAATGCCTCCTGCATCAGATGAGATGAATGTGAGTGTCTATCCACCAAGGAAACCCCAAATAACCTGGTTTACACAGATCCTGTGTTTATGTGCAATGAGAGGAAAAAACCAGGCATCCTCAGGAATCTTGGAGGGAACATAACACACCACGTTATTTGTACACATGAGCATTACTGAGCAGAACAATGGGAACTGCAATAGCTTTGCACTTATGGTGAAGGAAAAATAATCATTTATTTCAGCAGCAACACGTTTGTATTTTTCCCTATGAAGATTGCAAATCTGCCTTAAACCTGTGCCTTGCTCTTGGGAGGGATGAGTGGGGATGCAGCCAAGCTTCCACTATGATGGAAATTCAATTACAAGTGGCTGAAACTCAGGTACTAGAATTTAAGTTACAATTCATATCAAATTTTTTGTTGAAATAGCCAGTCTGGATCAGTAAAATACAGAAAACACAGGAGAAGAAATGAAAAATAACAGTTGAGTTTTTAGACTGTGACTATAAAATCTCTGAGATAGCAGGTTATACAAATGAGCAAATTACAAATCCAAGACTTCCAAATGCAGAATATTCATTCAAACAAGCATCTTTCAGTGTGCAAATGCCATTTCAGGAGTCTCCTGAGGTCAAACACCACATTTCAGCCCTTCCCTCACAGCTGGTCCTGTTTTGCAGACTCTGGACACCAGGTACTGGTGACGGCACCCATGGCTCCACTGCAAACTGCACCAGGAGCTGCACTCAGTGCCCCATCACAGAGCCAGCTGCACCAGAAACACCTTTTCTTTCAGAAATAAAGGGAACTAAAGGACAAAATCAATGTTTAATCCCTTTTGGTTTTGGACAGTTCTGTCGCTGCACATTCAATCACACCTGACAGAGATTTCATTTTCCTGCAACTTCCCAGGCTGTAATGGAAGTAAATGCCCCCAATCTTAGGAGAGAAAGCAAATATGAAATGTCATGGTTGCCCTGGTAGCTCACTGCCATTGACACGCTGTGATTAGATCATGGATTCTGTCACATTTTCCACCAGGAAAACTACAGCAGACTGAGCTAAACCAGATCTAAAGTTATTTTACCTGGAAATTCTCTTTGAGCACAACTGTGTGAGTTTTATCTGAAGGAAGATTCTGTGGAAATTCAGACTGCACTTCATAAAATACAATGGATATTGAACCAATGGTGATTAAGAAAACAAAAAGCCATTCAAAAGAAAGCTTTAATCTTCCTGAAGGACAGTAAGATAACAAAATACTGATAACTATGTGAGAGTACCCCTTTTATCTATCTACACCCATCCACCACCTGGAATGTACTTGCTTGTTATTACTCTCCATCAGGCAGTTGGACTCTTAACCATTTCATATTTGTTGTGTCATTTACTGCTCTACATTTAGTCAGAGTTAGATGAAAGCTGGGAAAAAATCATTGGCAAGAACATACTCCCACCTGGTAGCAAATTCAGTGCAGCAAAATAAATCAGAAAGCAAAATAAATCTATGTTCATCTATATTTATAAACATACTTGAATTAATATTGCTAACAAATTTGATCACGGTTTCTCAAAACTGACTGATGATGAATGTAAATAAAGAGAATTCTGATTCAGGAGTACACTGCTTTCTACAGCATTTGCTCTGCCTGAATTCCACCACCAATCCTTTCAGTTTCATTTTCTACAGTTCTACTGCAAAGGGTTCTTTTTCTCTCTCATGTGGCTGTAGATACTTCACTATTCAGTATTCCTCATTCTCCACACCCCCAGACTGTGGAAAAGCCCAACAATATCCAATACCAAGGGGAATTGATTCTGCCCCTGCCTTGCCACAGTGTCATTTGGGACCCCCAAATACAAAGTTAAACATGAAATAAAATTAAAAGAAATCCCATGCTTTCACCTCTTTTTCCTTTGGCATGCTTTTATACTCCCCTGTAGACCTCCTCTCTTCCAAACATTTGAGTTGCAGCAGATGTCTTTTAATACAGAACAGTGCTGTTCCAGATTAATAGGGGTTTTTTAAAGTATTAAATGCCAGTGATCCCCTTTCTGTGTAGTTTTGCAGGTTAAATCACCTCAAAAGGTAAAGATCAGTTTGAAGACTGAAAAAAATAGCTCTGTAATCAGCCCTGCTTTTAAAAGAGGGAATAAAAATCAGCAGTTTTGTTACTGCAGTATAGTTCCACAGTGACTAAGTACTTACTACTGTTCATAGGTATTTACTACACAGCTAAATTTATTCTCTAATTAAAACTAATCTAGTTATAAATCAGACAAAGAAGCAATCCATTGGTAAGAATAAAAGCCCTCTCAACAGCTTGAGCTTGAACACATTTTGAAAAGTACTCATCTAGATGCTGTCTTCTGAAAACATGTAAGTGCATGCACAAGGGGAAAGCATTTCCAAGTGAATCTCAGCTGACAGAAATATTTAAATGCATAAAACCCTTTTATTGATGTGCTGTTCATGACCCTCTGTTATTCTGGTTGCTGTGTAAGGGCAAGCAGTTTTGCTAATTCAACAGCAAATTAAAAGTTAGAGAAAGTTTGAGTGTGGCTTTGCTTTGTAATAATAAAAACAAAACCAAATTATTGTCTCTCCTAGCAGAGAAATAGATTCAGCAAGGAATATTATCTCTTTTTAAGTGAGTTAGTTGAAGAGGCACATATTTGATGTTCCCCCTTGTGTTTATTAGGATTCACTGAAGTGCAGCTCTTGTACTCAGGACTGCCAGTTTACAGCTTGGCTTCCTTAAGAAGCAAATAAAAAATTAATGCATCTCTTGCATTCTGTACATATCTTAAGTTTTGACAGACAAACATATTCAAGCATCGACACGGTTGTAAATAGACTCTCAAAGGTAAATTATTAAAAACAAGAAGAAAGAAAACAAACTGTAATGCACAAATCTCCCTGGATATTAAAGATGCAGTTGGCTACACAGCGGTCATGCACCAATAATGAGGGCTGCCTGTGATCCCTCAGGCCTCCCCAAAATTTGCCTTCCAACTGCAAAATATGTCAACTGAAGTTCCAGCAAAATAATCTTCTTCAGTCATAAGTCATTAGGAACAACAAACCCAGATTAACTGGAAGTTAATCTACAGAAATAAAGAGAGTTAAAATACAGCAGATTGAGCAATCACTTTACATGTAAAAGAAAGATCTTCCACGGGTATTGCTTGGAGGATAACACATTTAAACACATTGTTATCCCGAGGAAAATAACAGAAAAGAGATGTAACGAGCTGGCATTAAACAGGAGCAGACAAATTGACTGGCTGATGGGTGGCCATGACACAGTAAGTACAGAGGATGAGGTTTGGGACAGGGCCCGTGGCTCCTGCAGCGGGGCCACCCCAGGGGCACAAATGCCCTGGGCTTGCCAGGACGGATGAAGGGCTTGGCCAGCGGAGCTGCTGCTCCCGGGGCAGGCAGGGAGAGGGGTTTGCTGCTGCCTTTTCAGCTGCAATGCAAAACCACTTCAAACTGTCCAGTGCTGTAAGGCAGAAGAGGTTTGCAGTGTTTACTGAGCCAAAGTTAAGACTACCAATGAAAAGGTGTCACTTAATTACTCAGCTGTGTAAGTTGGAATCATCATTAAATAGCCCCTGAGTGGACAGGCTTGGGACTGTTTTCCACCTCCCTTCAATCGATATTTAGATAGCAGAATAAACACACACACACCCCCTCATTCAGGTTATTCCTGAAAGAGACACAGAGCTGAAGCACACCCACACACAAACAAAACTGTATCACTGTCTTTTAAAAAAAAAAAACAAAAACCCACAACTTGAAAACCCCAGGAAAACAAATGTTGGCTGTTTGGGTACAATCCTAAAAGAGAAACCAAGGCCCAGGGCAGACCAATTATTGTTTTGCTCCAAAAGCAATCTTTCTGCATCAAGGAAGGGACAAATCAATGTTCTGGCACACCATCACGTGAGCACAATCCTTTAGACTTTTTAACAAAAATTCACTCTAAGGTAAATCTGTAAGAACTGTTCATACAAAAGCCTGAACCCAGCAGAAAAAGTGAATTACTCTTTTTAACAGCAGGACCTTGAACATGACGTGTTGAAAGGTTTCAAAGTTTCGGGTAGAAATTCTCAATAGATTTTAAAAGAGACTGTGAGAATCCCACCTAGTGTAGTATGTAAAGACACAATGTAATTGAACAACAAAATAAAACTGCCTGGGCTGGAAAGAGTTTGCAGGCTTCCTTGGAGACATGGTCAGTGGACTATGGAAGGAAGCATTCCAGAGGGTGTGTGGCATTACCCCAAAGAAATAACAAATGTGGAAAAGCAATGCTGAAGGCACACGCTCACAAAGCTGCACTTCTTTTTCTTGATGTTTCTTCCACCTTCCACTTGGTGCTTCACTCTGTGTTCTGCCAGCATTATCCTATTCCAGTAGCTTGCCTGGATGTCTCTAAACGTGCTAAGCAAGCAAATATGAGCTTAAGGAAGTGAATGAGCTGTAATTTACTCCAACATCAGCAAGCTAAATGAAGCTGCAGTAATGCAGTGATCAATCAGAAATCACAATTAAGACAAATACGGATTCCAATTATCAAATTATCTTAATAAGGTATAGGAACAAACAGAACGATGAGACTAAGACTATATATGTGAAACAAAATTGTGGAGATCTTGGAGAGAAGTCAGGTTCATTCTAACACAGGAGAGCTTTTTCAGAAACAGTGAAGTGCAGGTGTTGGCATCTGCAGCCTGCACACATCACCTGTGGCAGGGTCTCTGCTGGACCCAGGATCAGGCCAAAGGGACTCACTCAGGGCAGGTAACAAAGCCACTCCTTCACAAGAGCTTTTCAACAGCCTCAGTTCTGCCACAATCAAAATCCCAAACTGTGCTTTGCTTTCAGAGTGGAATGAGGATTCAAAATCCTCATTTAAATATTACAAACTTCCAAGATAATGCCTAGAAATAATGACATTTCTCAGTTGGACTCACTGCTACCAGCACTGAATATAAAACAAAACAAAACAAAAAAATCTAAAGAAAACTTTTTAATCCTGTTCCTTTCAAGATTAGGAAATTTAACTCCATGGTTTCCTTTAGACCATGTTTTCCCCTATTACTTTTGAAAATACTCCTTAATCAGTGGCATCTCTCCCCTGAAACAGGACATCCAGTGCTTTTACCCCATCCACAAAGGCAACCACCTCACCAGAGAAACAGGTGAGACAGGTCAGAACAAAATCCCAACTCCATCTATGCAGTTATTTCTACACTTGCCAACACAGTGTACTTGAACTCTTTTTAATTTCTTTTATTACTATTTATTTTTACATCTTTTGGGGAGCTTCCAAGAGAAATCTCATCCTTGTGTTTTACATCATGAATAAAGCACTGATCTAGCAGCACTAACCCCTTGTAAATAAAGCTGAATTACTGCTCCTACGTGAATACTTTTGATTTTGATTCCACCAGCTGGATCCTTTCCTAGCCTGGACCTAATTCCTGATTTGCTCAGCATAATGATTAAAACCTCTTCTGCTCAGCACTAGGGTGGATGCATACCCTCAGATGAGAATTTAGGGAGCTTACAAAAGGTTTGTGTTTCGGGTTTGGGGCGGGGGGAGGAAGGACTCACTGTATATTGCCTGTTAATAAGGACAGGGTTTCACTTTTGATACCACCTCTTGGGAAATTTCGCTGAAGAAAATACTTCTTGCTCGTTATTCTTTATTTTTCCATAGCTTCCTGCTAGCTGGAAACTGTTATCTTTCAGAATGCATTAAAGAACTGTTACTTTTTAGGCAGAAGGGACGAAGTGTATTCCCAGACAAATAACCAAGGAGAACAATGAATAAATAGAGCCTTTCTTTTAAACCACTCCTGAATTACAAACTCAATTTATGAGTTTGAAAGCTGAGAATTTAGCCTGACTATGCATTGTATTTCACAGTAAATCAGATGTTTATTATGTATTTATTTATGTATTGTATATTCATTGATTTCTATTACTGTAGCAAATGACCTGCTGCATTCTAGGGACATTTCAAAAAAGCCACAAAAAAAACCCCATTCCTGAGTCACAGAGCTTGAAACTGACTTCGAAGCAAGTTGTAAACAAACAAATATGAGGAAGAAGAAAAGCTCTCACAGGTACATTTATACTCAGGACACTGAATCCACTGTGGTAAAACCTGGTTTTTATGAAGGCACCATAACAGATGTTCTGTGTCCTGTCGGGTACAGGGCATCAATCTTACAAAATCTTAAAAGCCCCGAGTAGTCGTCACCAATAAAGAGTGTTCAGTTTGCTGATTATTTCATGTGTCCTCTCAGTCTGGGGAGATTTTCAGTTTGTGGATGTTGTGTTGCAGGGCACACAGCAGCCATCAATCAGCACCAGTGTTGATGCAAAAGGACAATTTATTTCCCTGGTGTTTTACCAAGCCCATCCCTCATGCTGCCAGCTGATGAGTTACTCACATCTGCCTAAATACTGACCTAGCTAGAGTACAACCCTTCTTCTCCAGGTACATTTCTCATGTACCTGAAGACTTAATTCCTTATTCAAAGAGCTGCATTTACACAAATGTGAGGGAAGCAGTCAGCACTGATAAAACTGTCTGCCAGATAAAAAAATATCACTTCACTGAACAAAACAGCCTCTCTGCATTTCATACAGCTACACCCACAAATGCCTCTCCCTGCCTCAGAAACAACTTTGGGTTTTTAGACTCAAAATTCACCTTTAAGACTATCTGCATTAAAAGGAAGCCCACAGATTAAACAAAGTTCAAAACATTTAAAAACTCTGTAAGAGAAAAGAACTGTTCCTATCTGGTGCTGAGGTACATATTCCACACAACTTCCACAACACAATCACACTGAAGGCAAGTTTATGTCCCTTTGCAAATGCAGGCATGACAGATCTGGGGGATGTTTTCAAAACCTCTACCACCACCAAAAACAAACATTCAGAAAGTGACAGCTTGAAAATATTGCAGGTCACTTGATATAAAGTGTGAGACAGCAAGGTAAAGAACACAAATAGAAAAGAACAAACTGGCATCTTGCTCCAGGCAACTGATTAATCATTATTTGATAAGAGCCTGATCCATTTGAGTTTGATGTTGTATCAGGTTGCAATTGTCCTCAAAGTCTGTGTTTACTTTCAATGGAATAAAGGACTAAAATCAATAAAAATATAGAAAATATTTCTTCTTCAGAAGAGTCTGAAATATCCAAGAGATATTATTACGCAGTGGATCTTTAACTGCAAAGAGGAAAAGAAATAAAAAAAACGTAACAAAACCACCCTTTTTGCTAGTTGTTATTCAATTTCTCTGCAGTTGTCAGCTCCAGGAGAATACACCTTTTTCTTTATTCTTCTCCAGGCTTGAATTTGACTCGTGTTCCACTGGCAAACACAAGTCCTGCTGAAATACTTCACTTAATTCCTGTGCTGCTCCAGCAATCTGAAGAACTTTTGAGCTCTAAACTAAACTGGCCCGTGGCACAAGAAAGGAGCTTTACCAATAGACAGGCAATGGCAAGAACATAAAAGAATGATGAACAGGAAGAAATGAGTTATCAATATTTATGAAATATTTGGAATTATACTTCAGCCAATTACCAAAATACTAAAAGAAGTTAATGGGACCACTTAGAGAAAGCAGGAAGGTATTACAGCAATCTGAACTGGGCAAATTTATACACATGCATGCTCTGGGGAATGTTTGGAGATGTTCTCTAGCCTCAGTCTTATCTGATTGCTCCTGAATTCTTATCAGTAGTTATTACTTTTTTTAAGTAAATCCCACAGATTAAAGGAGTTTCTGCATATTTTTCCTGTGGGGAAACTTCTTGCAAGCATCAAAATGTTACAGAAAGTCTTAATTCTTTTTTGTAATTTTTTTTTCCCCTTATAGAAAAAAAAAAAAAAAGGCTTTACTGTGAACTTTTAATGTTTGCCCTAGGCCTTCCTCAAGTATCTGGAAAAAATTAGATCCCCGAACAAGAACCTTTGTGTCACTAAAGTCTACAAGGTTCTGCTCCAGTGAATAAAATAAGTCAAGAAATCTCCAAAGACCTAATTACAATTACTGCCACTGCTGCCTGTGACCGAAGCACAAGCGATGCTGTGCTAAGGGAGGTGCCTCCTCCAGCTCCACAGGCCTTGGATTTCACTGTTTTACACTGGAGCATTACTGGTTAAATTAAGATCCCTCACACTTACGGTCCAAGCCCATTTCATTTCTGAGTAACTTCCTTCAAAACAGGCTTAGAAGATAAAAGGACAGATAAAATGCTAAAGACCATAGCACCAGAGGGATATAATTAACTATTTGGACTCAACAGGTAGCATTAGAAGAGTATCCCGGGAAAGTATTTTGTCCACTTTCTAAAATTATAAAGGAATGCCAGAAACCAGCCCTGCTTTTCTGGGAGCTCAGAAAGACTCTTTATGGTACGCATCTTCTATTGAGAAAAACTTTTGCCTACCAGAAAGAAACCTTACACTTGGTTTGTCCACTGATAGCCCACGTATCCAAATTTTAAACCCCAAGAAAGTCCATTAAAACTGATTCATTCTGCAGCTGAAACATAAAAGTTGACTTAAATTCGAAAATTTTAAAAATATTTTCTAACTACCCACATGTCTCAACCTTATCCACAGTTGAGCTGTCAAGCTACAAACTGGAGAACAGTGTGTCACGACCAAAATCTAAATAATTCTGGAAACATTCACCAAATTCCCTGCCATGGAACAAACCACAAAATTAAGTATAACAGAAAAAAACCAGAGAGACAAGGAAAGAACTAAAATTGGGAGAAAAAAAAGATATAAAGACAATATGTAACATTTTGCAGGTATTACTCACCAAAAACAGAGTTCTGAAGTTGCTCAGATCGCCAAAGAATTCTTCTATGCTTACTGCTTTGGGATCAAAGGTGAAGTATTCTCCCAGATTTTCATACAATTTGGTCATGTTGTTGTGCATGTTGGACAGTTTTTCATACTGCTCTCGGGCACTCTCAGCAAAGCTGTGAGGTTTTGTTAAGGGAAATGACTCAAATGCACAATCCCACAGTACATGGAGGAAACAAAGCACACAAACAAAGAGAACTCAGCACAAAACTCACAACTGGAAAATGTGCAAGTGCTGTTCTGCTTCCATGTTTATGAATCAATATTAACAGGCCTGCAAGTTCATCCCAGCATTTCCATTAAATGATCCCTTTCCAACGGTGAAGATTTGCC
Organism: Ifrita kowaldi; assembly: GCA_013398055.1. Classification (NCBI taxonomy): domain Eukaryota; kingdom Metazoa; phylum Chordata; class Aves; order Passeriformes; family Cinclosomatidae; genus Ifrita; species Ifrita kowaldi. The sequence goes on from VZRS01003572.1 coordinate 530,014, forward strand.
ACTGACAGAGAACACAACTTGCTCTATAAAATTTACAAATATCGCGGACATTTTTGAGATGAATAATTTAATAAAATGCATTCAGTGAAAACACACAGTGAAATTTAGTTTGCTGTGAGAATCTGTGATCTCTCACTGCTCGGGTGATGTCCTGTCCCCCACCTCACATCCCTATATTTTATATGTAAAATGTGCATAACTATCAGTGACAAAATCATACAGTATGACAACTAATTTTCTTTGCCTTTTATTACGAAATTCTTCTCTGTGGATTCCTTCCTGCCCAGCCACACAGCTCGTGCCTCAGGCTGCCTGTATTAGGTTCACTTTTTTGAGGCACGCTCTCAACTCTGTAATTTCACAGAACTTACAAAAACGAAATATCCACCCACCCATCCCAGCAAACTGACAAACAGCTTTGAAAAATTATTAGTGAGAAAAACACCATGGAACAACAAAAGTCTTTTTTTTTTCCCTTTCCTTAGGAAGTGTGGAAGCCTAAAAATGAGACTGAGATTGACTTTCATCCCAGCAGCCATCATTAAAAGTTTGACATAATGCTTTTAAATAGAAAAATGTGGTGCTTTTTTTCCCTACATGAAAAAAAATAAAGAATTTTTGAACAATTATTTTGCAAATAGAAGAAGGGTGCAAGCTAGTAAGGGAAATATTAGTTTGCCTCAAAGCAAGTACATTTCACTCTGCTCTTTTCTTCTGTGGGGCTGTTTAGAGCCACAAAGTCACAGACCACTGGGAAAAACACAGCTGCTACAGGATTAAACCAGTTCTGCTGATAGTGAATTGAAGCTGATGAAAGTGTTTGCTGCACATATCAAGCCCCAGAATAAAAGACACGAGTTATTCCCTGAAGTACAGGGCCGCCGCAGCCGGGCTCCCCGCGGCTTTTCCTTGTAGCAGCTCCCATCCACGGGGCTCTGATTGTCAACACAGCACAGCTCCAGCCCTCCCCAGACCCTCCCCTCTCGTTGGAGAGCTGCCTGCTATCGCATTGCTAATTACACTTCTGAGATCCCAGGCTCTCTGCAAAACAACCACCAGCCTGCAAACTGAACAGGGGACAGAGACACACAGAGAAATCGGACAAAAAATCCATTTCTTTTTGACATTGGACTAAACCCAAAAGGGATGCTCCAGAAAACAGTCAGCAAACTGCAGAATAAAGCATGGAAATTCAGGTGGATGTTCCATTGATAACATTTCCGTAGCATCTGGATGCTGCTGAGTACCTAAAAGGCTGTTACTGCACAAGCAACATGCAAGCACAACAAAGCTGAAAAAAAAATACCTTCCATTGGAAAGAGGCCTAATATTCCACCTGGATTTTCCTATTTTAACTAATGGGAGAGTACATAAATAATCATTTAAAAATTGGTTCTTAAAAGCATGATTGAAAACTTTATCAATACAAATTTTTCCAAGCAATCCTCTCTTCTTGCCTAAAGCCTCAGTGGCATAAGAGCAAGGCTGGTAGCTCGTAATGTTCATTTAGGAACAGAAACCAAGGCAGTGATGGATATTAATACATTAAATCAAGATTTTGAAAGAGCAATATCTGCCTGTACAGTGGCACAGCAGTGGCAATACCTCATTCTCAGTTTATTGAAAACAAGTTTAAGCTGCTTGATCAGAATTTCAAGCTTGGACTGTTGAGTCGCTCATCTCAACAAGATAAACCTGGTACAGCTCAGTCTTCAGTGACATTTAACTGCACGAAAGGAAATGAAAGTTTAATGGCAAGAATACATTAAATAGGTAATAATGGCACATTACTGAATTATTGAGCACAGTCTAAAAATTTCAGAAAAGCATGAATTGCCTTAGAGTCAGCAGATTGCTGTCGTGAGCACCTCACCAAAAACACTAAACAGGAATACAAATATATATAAATGTACAAATTGATTTTGTGGATCCTTTGAAAACAATCTTACATAATATAATACAAAACCAAAAACGACCGAAAAGTCTGAAAAAAAGAAAAATACTTTGACAATTCCAGATTTGCACCCAATTCTTGGAGACAAAGCTCCCAGTTCTCCACTCAAGTTGCACATTCACGTAAGAAATAACAACAGTATGCACTAAAAAACCCCAGTACTGCTACTGAAAGTAGAAGATATTTTAAAGCACCACTCTAGAAATATACACTGTGATTTCAACATCATTATTTTTTATCTATTAAGTACCAAACTGCAAGTCAGAAATATCTTTAACAGATGACCTACAAGACAAGGGGATGCCAGCAAGATGGATGAATGGGATGAGCTAAGAGAGAATTGAGTATTTCAACTGTGCTTAATTCTGAAGAAGACAAGTCAGAGCTGTAAAGACAATAGTTCCCAGTCCCAGACCATGCAACATGAGCAAAGTTACTGTCACACTCCATATGCTTCATCCAACCTTCCTTCTTATATATTAGTAGCTTAAAACATCTTCTTGAAACGCACTAATTCAGCCAAGAGAGCAATTCCAGGGGAGCAGAGCCAGACATGTCTACACGATTTCATGAACAAGTTAGTGAGGAATCAAAGGTATCTCGACTTTGTGTAACAGCAATACTTAATTCCAACAGTTTTCCTGAACACAGATTGAAGCTTTACTGAGTGCTCATTTAAAAACTCTAAACATGGTTTCATTCTCATCATTCTAAACCAAACCAAAAATGACAGATTTTTTCGCTAACAAGTCTAAAGGTGCTTGTTCAATTAGGAGAAAGTACTTTATTCAGAAGCTGTTTTTTTCCACATAACCATATTTCCTAGTTTCTTTCATAACCTTAAGAAAATTCTATGCCAATACTTCACTGCAAAAGCTATCAGATACCCTGTGCAAAGCCTAAAATAATTTAAGCAATCAATGGATATAAGCATTAATATGCTGCTGTGCTACCACTTTATGTCAGAGATAAAAAATCACTAATCACTAATTATAGGAGAAATTATTTCTTTAAGTCCATATGAGGACCCCTACCTTTACCCTTCCATGTTTTCTACTGAGTTTTTCCATTTTCATAGATGAAAAATGAGATCAGAGAAATCAAGGTTGAAGACCTCGATTCAGCTGGGGGTTAAGTCATCACTTCTACTGTAACATCTGCTGTGGATTCCACATCAGTATCTCAGTAACTTGAACAGAAGTTACCAAAGCACCAGCAGCCCCCAGACACCCCCCTGCCTGCCCCAAGGCAGCAGCCACTGCTGTCAGCACGGGCAGAGCAAACCAGGGCACCCAGGGATGGATGTGCCACAGCAGGAGGAACACTGGTCACCTAGCCATGGCTACAGGCAACATCCTGCACTTCCAGCAGCTCAGGAGACCCTCTCCAGGGCCACAGGCACTGCAAAGAAATGGAATTTAAGGGATGTTCACCACGGATCTGAGACAGCAGAACAAAACCAGGCCAGCGAGCCGATGCCTTTGATAGCTCCAGCAGGTGGAAGAGACCCAAAGGAGAGAGCTGCCAGAAAGTTCTGAGCACTCTGCAGAGAGTGACTGCAGGCTCTGTGTGCCACAGCCCTGCAGCTGCTGCTCACAGGAAAACAGGGGAGCAGCATTCCCAGGGAATTCCATTTCCATGGAATGCTCAATTCTCCAAAGTTTGTGTTGACACGAAAGGATTCATTTCTGAAATGGGCACCTGGGATCATGCTCTGGGTGGGGTCACTCCTGGTGGAGAGCAAAACCACGGGAACAAAAGGAAACCAAGGCCCACTGCAGGGGGAAGATGTTCTCATTTATAAACCTACTCAGCCTAAAGGGAAGGAATCAGTGGATTTAGCATAATCTGTACATTAGCACTGTAACAAGGAGGTAAAAAGTAATCAGCCTGGAATTTTCTACAAGTCTGGAAAGCAAAGCCACCTAAACTTTATTTATTTAAATATCTGATCTACTTCTTTTCCAGTTAACTTCAGTTTTACTGAAAGTCTCGAGGTTTCTTATTTTCCTATATACACTGAAGCCAATATTGATTACAAACTTCTCAAAGACAGCACAGCATCACTGGGAAAACAGAAACATGGCTCAGCATAACTCTCCACATTATTTCCTTTACATTGGCCCACAACAGTCTTTTTAGGTGTACTGCTAACTGATTCTACAGATTTTATGACACACTAGTTAAAAAAAAGAAAAAACACAACCAAAACCCAACAATAATTTATAATTTACAATAGGAAAACTGGGAATCAATTTACTATTCCCAATGCAAATAAGTTCTTCTCTTAAAAGAATGCATTTTTCAAAAATACACAGTGTAAAAATACACAGATATAGCAGACAAGATACACTTATCTACACTAATATAAAAGAAATATACTTCAAAAAGAATTCAAATACTTTTTGAATGATTTTTAATGACAATTACCACTAACTGCGTAAATTTACTAAAAATATTTTAACCACACCAATTGCATTCCTGCACTTCAGAACTCTTGCAAACCATTGCAGAGCAGGATTCTGGCCTGAGGAACCATCCCTTTTAACCACTTAGAAGAGAAAGTTTGATTCAATAGTGTCATCTTTAATGAAGGATGCACAAGAGCTCTTAGTTTCTAATCTCCCAGCTCATTCATAATAGAGCATTCTTCGAGTTGAACTGTGGAAATACAAACAGAACTTGTTAACTGAAGGCAGAAATTCAGCTTTAATAGCAGTAAGTCATTTACACTGATGGCTCTATTTTCACCTGCTATCAGGATGTAAACACATGCTAACAATTTTATCACTCACACTACATCCATAATGCATCTCTGTGACTGCACAGCAGCCAAAACTTCTGGAGCATGCACAGATAATTATGAACCACAATTATATCCCTAATCTTTTCTTCCTGTTGGAAGCCTTTGCAAAAACCAACCAACCAACCAAAAAAAATCAAAAATCTTCACTGCAATGCACTTCACTCTACCCAAATTAGAAGCCAAAGAAACCAAGATCCATAGCAGGAGCCCCACTCCATCTGTGTACACAAAATCATGTACTTCTGAAAAGCTTAAAGATTCCCTAATAAAATACCCATAAAAAGCTCAGTGTGAGAATTTCTTTCTCATTACAAAGCAAATTACCTCATCAGTCAGCATTTGACAGAACAGCTCAGGAAAAAAACCTAAACAAACCACAACACAAAAGAACAGTGGATTCTGAGCTGTCTTAGGGCTATTCCTCTCCCTTTGTTCCATTAGTACCTGACATCACCATTAACTGTCAGAATGATGTTACCCAACTGCACTCATGGTAAAAAGACAGGATTTCAGAGGGTTTTGTGTTCATGGAAACGAAGCACAGAAAGACCACGACCATCCATGAACAACCCTGGCTGTGACCTGCTCCCCGTCCCAAAATCTCAGCATCCCACTTAGGTTCATGTTCATTAGGATGAAGCTTTCTGACTGGTCCCTTAATGGCTGTAAAACTTTCATCTTGGTAAACACTAAAAAATCTGTCAGTGTTTGCTTACTTCCAGCCCTAAGCAATCACATCAATTCCTAACTTTGCAGCCTTCAAACTTCTCAATAATGAAAAGACAATTTCCATTGATTCCACCACATTGCTATGCACAGCAGAAAGCTTTTGTCAACATCATTTCAATATTACTTTTTTATTTATACTTCTGTTAACGAGCACACAAAGATCACTGCTCATTTCTCTGAAAGTCCCAGAGGAAGCCTCTGGGTAAAAACTGATAAACAAGGGCTACTTTATAAAATATTCAGTCCAAGGAGCAAACTCCACACGCTGTTTCTCAAACTGTTTTATGCTGGGAAAGTTGGCTCAAAGATTGAGGGTGGCAAATTAGGAATTTCCTGTGCTAGCCAGAAGAGGAAAACTTGAAAAGCAAATAAGAGCACTTGGCTCTCCAAAGAGAACACAAAAGGCAAGATTTCTAAAGCTGCAGACTAGAGAGAAGGAAAGATCTTATCTATCTTAAAAAAACCACAAAACACTCAAAAATTGGAGCTAGGCATTAACCTAAATTAACCTGAACCACTTGTGGGCCTTATTATTCAAAGAAAAAAAAACGTTGATGACCTCAGAAGGTTTTTTCCCACAATTGTGACAGGGGAATAACTCCCAAATTCCCTACTCCCATTTTTAGGAGAGGACAGAAAGATCAAAAGAGTTTTTAAAAGCTCTAAAACTCTGAAAGTAACCCAAACTTTTCATCCTGGCAAAAGCAACACTTTATTTCCACTGATGAAGTCACCAGAATTTTGAAACTGCCTTCATACTGCCTGACAATAGAAACCACCTCGTTCTTAATTCTCATTTGTGGTATTTTGATTTTTAAATCATTTGAAGCAGTATGAAGAATAGTATTTGTAGCTTTTTGTCCAAACTCAAATCTCTTATTTTTCTTGTGGTGGCAAACAATTAATCACTATTCCTGCATTAATTAGAAGGCAACATAGAAAACATGATAGTCAAACACATATCAAACAGAAAATGTTGCCTGAGAAATGGATTTGTAGCATCCCTTCCCTGGAGAACAATTAGATAAAAATCTCTTTAGATGAATAAAAACAAGAAAGAAAACACCGAAAATGCAGCTAGTACAAACAAAATGCTGTTGAGAAATTTGTTTTGCATATTATATTCAAATTAGTGGTGACTGTTCCAAATACCACAGAGTGTTGACATGTTCTAGTAACAATTAAAAAAGTGTTGATAGGTACTTCAGCAGAAGCCTGGCAAGGTGGCCACTCCCAGAAATATTACATGAGCTTTGGATCACACAATCAGATGCCTTAAACAATAATCACAGCTTTGTGTGCCCTGAATCTTTCACAGGAACTGCAGCCACGTTCCCTCCTCTCTCTTTGATCAGGCAGCTTTTCCTCACTTCAGCTGGGTTTAATTAAAACTTGAGCTGTCAGTGGCCCCCGGGCTGCACAAGCTTCAATCAGGAGATCTGATGGCTCCTTCATCGAGAGGAAGTTTTTGGTAAAGGCTGGGGAAGGAACAGAGACATTCCTCCCTGTATTTCCAGGTTTCCTTCAGTGCTGCAATGTCACAAGTCCTCAATTTCTTGTTTTCAGAAATCTGAAAAACTGATGATTGGATAATGGTTGAAGAGCCCAAATGTTCCAAATCAAGGAGGGAAAGGAATTTTATGTCACCTGAGGAAAAAACCCAACACAGAATAACCTTATTCAAATTGAGATTTGCTTAGTGCAAACAACTGCTCTAATGAAGTGTTCACAAACCCAAGCAGAGGAGAAAACGAAAGTGAAAACCTACACTAAAATGAGTTTATTTTGCACCTAAGTAACATTTTGAATACCAGGTGCCTACATAAAACCACACATCATATGTGTTTGAGTGAAGTGGTGTAGGTCCTTCCACTCCTCTTTTCTCTCCAGGAATGGTTCCACATTTTACATTAATAACTTAACAACTTATTGGGCAATTAATTGCTAGAAGTTCACCACTGCCTGCACACAAACAGCCTTGCCCCCAGTGACTGGGATTAAACCAAGGAAAAGTCAGGAAAGTGAAGTTATCCCTCAAAGCTCCATCTCAGACAACAGACACTTGAGAATATTCCTTAAACAACTGTTCTGGCCAGAGGGAAAGGCTGAGAGCAGAACCACAAGGCAAGCAGGATCTGAAATCAAGGTTTCCTTTACTCACAGGCACCTCTTGTTGCTCAGTGCCATCCTTCCCCTCCAAAACACTTGAGCTTTAAAAACAATTTTTCTATTTGGAGTGTGGAGAAGTGTGGAGGGCAAAAAGCAGCTCCATCAACAAGAACATTTTGCTAAAGCAGTTTCTCAGGACAGTTTGATTCTGGTATCTAAAGCTGCAGCTCCAGGGATTTATAGAGTGCACTCTGCCTTCAATTTCTGATTTTAAAATAAGCATACAATAATTAAAGAATGGATTTCAAACGGATTATCACTCTAATAAAGCACAATCCTTTACAAAAGTGTCTTTCAGTGATCTGGACAACCTGATTTAATCCTAACTTAAGGATGAAAGCCCAGTTTCCCTCAGGCAATGATTCACAATCAAGGAGCCATTAAATTTCTGTTACATGTACAGAAGTAGAGTTCTGCTCATAGAATTTTATTCTTTGGAATCTTGCACATGATTTTCCCTCCTATATAATTTTCATGTGCTGTGCAGACAGCTGTCAAAAAGTTCTCTCTCCCCAGCCAGCCAACACAAGCTCTTTTTGTTCTCTCCTCCTTCCCTGTTCCCAGTCCTCTCTCGATCTTCCTCAGCTCTGCAGCACAATTTTAGGTGCTGTTCTCAAGGTGCAGAACAGAACAGAGCTCCCTCCTGTGGCACAGCCACATCATCTTAGGGATTAAACCAAAAATCCAACACAGGTCTCTAATCAAACGTCTGCAATTGAATGTACAAAAGTCCTTACCATAAAATTTACAGAATATAAGTTTTTCAATAAATAAAAATTAGAAAAATAAGCAACTGGAGGTTCTTGATTGTCAGAGCTAAACCTGCTGCCATCACTGTGCCTCCCCATTTGACATTCACCAATTTCTTCCTCTACTCGCGCTACAATGGAATGTACAGATTATTTGTACACTTCTGTTCACAGAATTCTTACTATAACCCAGTATGAAAGAATCAATATCATCTTATGTCTCCTCATATCAGGGCTTTCCTTCGTAAAATGGAATGAAAATCTGAAGGTAGAAATAAACTGTCAAAGAAAATTGATACTGTGCTTTGCATAACACAATTGTCCTTTATAATGTTCCAAAGTTCTTGTATTTTAAACTATTAACTTTATGAAAACTCTGCCTTAGTCCAGACCAGTGAAAATACAAAGGATCATTTTCCAAAGGGATTTGTCACTTTTTTTTTACTGATATGAAATAGCTGTAAAAGAAATGAACATTATGCAATGTAACATGACACATTATTAGGTGCTTTTCAAACTCAATCCAAGTAAAGATTATACCTATATAATCCTATAGTTATCACCTGGAACACAGTGAGATTTTCACTTTGCTTTAAGATGGATCAAAGAGGAAAAAAAATAAAGAAATATTATGTGACAGGAAAGGGAGGGGAAAGCTCTTTAAAAAGCACTGTTGAGTATGGCAAGGAGAGAGATTTAATTCTTTCTGCACACATCTGAATGAGGGGGAAACGAGGAGAGAAAACCCCTTTAAAGAGCAATATTAAGGTAATAAAAAAATGAGTCCCAGCTGACCCTGAAAACCCAGATGAACTGGGGAAATTCACCATCTGGGAAAGTTTAAAAAAGCTTTTGTTAGACATGACTGAGGGCATATAAGCACAAAGTCTTAAATGAGTCCACAGATTCAATATTTCTATTAAAAAAATCACAGGATTTGTCATGAAGATGAATTACTAACATTTTTCTTTCATATTTTTTTGTCTCTATATACTTCTCCCTTTACTTTTCCTCCCCCCAGGCCTGCTCACACGTGTTTCTGTGAGATCCCATCACCCTGCCACAGCCTTACTTTCAACTCTGCCCAACAATTGGCAAACTGGCCTGACTTCTTTGGTGTATGGCATCTATACAAACATAAAAACCATGAAATGAGCACACAATGCCACCTGTATGCACCAAAATACAGAACGCACCCTTGGCAAATATTCAAATTAATTAATTTTACTTTATGAGGAACATACTGTTTATACTGCATTTCCTACTGCATTTACCTTCTGGATTTTTACCTCATAAAAAAGAGCAGACAGTGCATGATTTATCTGGCCATAAACCACATCCTCCCAGATGCACAGCCCATTACTGGTTTTCTCCATTATAGCATCCCACACCTCTCCAAAGTTGCTCTCACACTACCAGGTCTTGATTCCTGATCCACAGCCCTTCAGTATTTCTCTTCTTTACTTGTGCATTATTTACTGATTCCTTTATCTGGTAATTTAGCTGATAGACTAAATTTTGTTACAGGCTCTCTCTGAAGCAGGTAGATAAAAATGATTTCCCACCAGCCCCTGAAGAACCTGAATGATCCCTTATCCTACTGAACATATTGTTACCTCTCATCATGCTGTGTTCACACCCTTAAGGCAGCCTGTAGTCTGAGGCTCATCTTGTCTCAAAGCAAATCAACAATTTTCACATTACTGGTCAAGCACTGAAACACTGATTTACTAATCTCTCTCTGTTGGCTTATATCATGTTTTGTTCATAAAAGAATGGAATAGCTCATGATCAGTTATGCAGGCCTGGGTAGAATTCCTTTCCCAACAATGGATGAAAAGATATTAAAACACATAGATATAATAAAGGGAATAAAGCCAGGTACCAAGCAAAAGCCCACAAAGTACTGTAAAAAACTCACATTAGGATAAAAATAAACATCTGGAATCCTGCCAGATGAGACCTGACCAATTTAAAGTTTTTCAAATTCCATTTCACTAAGCAACACGCAGGCTCCTTCAAATTAAACAATTCACATGAAATATCTAAACAGCACGTCTGGTACTTGATGGTCTGCAATAAAAACAGACCAACAATTCTTTTCCTGCTTAGTGCACCACAGAGGAAAATACAGAATTTCAGTATACCTTAAGGAAAATTTCATACTTGGTGTGATTAAAAAACCACACACACACAGAATCACCCACATTCATCCCAGAAAGCTTCACCACGGCTCGTTAAAGCTGCGAGAGAGAGAGGCAGTAAAACAGAGGAGGGGCTTCAGGTTTGGAAATGATTGTGTGGTGCTCTGGTCCAAGATAAACCTGCCACTCCACACACCCTGCAAGAAACCACCCTGACTTTTAAACCTTACAGATTTAACAGCAGGCAGACTGACAGTCCCTTCCAGCACTATTTCTCATGTATCTCTCAGTATTTACTCAGAATAAACAAAGCAGGGGGCAGAAAAATGAAGGCTATGACTGCTCAAACCTTCACTCCTCAGCCATCTCCTACCAAAGAAATGTTCATGCTATCCTGTCTCTCAGTAGGGAAACTGGACTTGGCCAAGCAGAAGGAGATTGAAGTTGTTTTTCCACAAGGTTAAACTCATCTTTAATTGGGAAGTATCTAATTCTACAAGGGTTACAGCTTAGTAACCATGCATGCTCAAAGCACAAGAGTAAATGAAGGGAAAGCACTTCCCTTTAAATGGCCAGAATAAAAACTTGCACAGCACATCTGAAATTAGGATTGTAATGGGATCATGACAAATTGATTCA
>VZRS01003572.1:541262-638502 GCA_013398055.1 Ifrita kowaldi
CCCCCAATTTAGAAAGATGATTATTTAGGACAATAATTAGCAACATTGCTGTTTACTGTATTACATAACAAACCAAACACAACTGGTTTCAGTGAGGACCAGAAAAGGAGAGTCATTCTATTAGGACAGTGAAATTATTTGCCTTTTTTCAGCAATATATTTTTATAAGTTAACTTTGTCCAAAGATTCACAGCATTCACCTGCTGCACATCCCAGCAAACACAAGGGGGTAGAGAGATGCAGCTCTGGAATATTTATCTGCAGCAGAATCAGCATATTTAACCTCACCTTAATTCAGTTATGGCTGCTGACCTTCATGAGAAGCATCCAGGCACACCAAATGTGACACTGGCCATGCAAATGCTTCAAAGCCATTTTAGTGGTGGGATTATTTTTTTTTTTTCATTCCAGGGTCAAAAATCAGGAAAGTGAAGGGATTAGGTAAGTAAATGCCACAGGGCCATAGAGGACATTCCTCAGTGGAAATCAAACTGAATGGCAACAGTTCTGTCATGACTGTCAGTGAACAACAGGCTCACCAAATAAACAGATAAATAAATTTCAGCTTCTGGGATTGTTTGCCTGAGTGCCGTTGAGGACTGAGATTTCAGAATGTGTTGCTGATGTTGTGCCCTTTAACTGCAAAAGGTCTTGGCCATATTTCTGACCCGCTGATTATTTTATTTCTAAACTGGTACCTATAAAAAGGCAGCTCTGCACACCAGATCATTTATGTGCTGGGGAGACACACTCTCTAAAGGCTAAGGAAACAACTTAAGTACATTTGAGCTCAACAACATCAAATACTGGTGGTTATTTCCCCTATAGCTTAATAATGTCAATTGAATATACGTAACTAAATATAGCCCAAATTGCTTGTAATCTGATTTTTAACTTGGCAGGGTCAGTTCTTCAGTAGGATTCAAACTGCTGAGATGCCACGAGCTTAAACAATTAGCAATGCAAAAATGGAGAAGGAAAACTCTGTTCACTCACCGATGCCCTGAATTTCCTAAAAAAGCCTCTAGTTTGGAAAAGAAAAGCAGATTATTTGTACAAACTAATTCTTCCTATCTTCTATCACCGTGCTTTCAGCAGGGGGATTTTCTGCCAGTGCTGATGAAATCCAGCAGCCCCTCAGATGTACTTCTCAGAATTACAAGCACGAGCAGTTTAATCAAGTGTGTCTTGGTTGCTGTGGCAGCCCCATTTAAATATCAGGCGAGTGTTCAGAGATAAAAGGTTTTTAAATGTAACCTCTCAGAAAATGATACACTGTCAATTTCCTCTTCAAAAGTGCATTTTAGGGATTCTTTTCTTGCATTTGGGGCAATACAAAATAATGCAAATCTGGGGCATGCAGACTCGGGGGCTGTCAAACAGCCAAGCAAATCACTGGAATCTCAAATCTAATACCCAAATCACAAATTTAGCTGTCTTAGAGCTACAAAAACTTAGAACAGAGCGTTCTAGATGCAAAATTTAAAGTACACCACCCATGTGATACTTTTTTCTTTGCTCACGCTAATCAATTTGCATAAAACCCTACAGAACAGGTAGCACAAGGTGGCTATTCTTAAGAACATTTTATTAACTCATTACCAATCAATTCAAATTGACATAAATCTGAAGCAGGGCAAAAAAAAATGGTATTCCTGGCACTTAAATACATGCTCTGCTTCACAAAGTTCCTTGAAACATGAACAATTTATATACTAAAATTAACTGTAAGGCAGAAGCCATACAGCATTATGGGGCTTACTTAGGAAAAGTATTTTGTATGGATAAATAACCATAATTTTCCTTCAGTCAAGAGTTGCACTTGCAAATTAAACTGTTTTCAAATGTCATTTTTGTAGATAGCAAGAAAGAAAACTTTATATATATATATATATATAGAGTAGGAAAAGGCAGATGTATCAAACTCTTCTAAGGTTTATACGTGACTTGGAATTGGAAAAATCATTGAATGGTTCTCTCTTCCAGCTCCCAAAGCACTGAGAAATGCCTCTACATTTAAAACCACATTTAAATACATTCAGGCAGAAGATAGTTACTTCAAAGGTAGGGACATATACAAAGGTCCCAGAAACGTTTCCTTGTGGGGTTATATAGGAGAATTCCCTGTTTATGAGCAACTTCAGATATTAATGTACATTTTCCTCCAGAAATTAAAACACTGGTACATTTCAAGTTCCACAAACAAAACCAGGCTTTCCTAAAAATGACATCTCCAAACACTTGAAGGGAATTATTCTTCCCTGAGAAGCCAGGAGGAAATCCCAAGTGCTGAGAGATGCCAGGAGCGTTCCTGCCATTCCCATTGTCCCAGCACTCTGGGGCAGGGTGGAATTGCTGTCCTGCTCTCAGTCACTGACAGGAGCACAGTTCCCAGCCCTTTCCAGATGCTCAGACCCTGCTCTGGGAACATTTCCTCCTTCCCCAGGGGCTGCTCTAAGAGACTCTGCAGTGCAGCTCCTCCAAGAGAATCATCAGTTGATGTTTAATGCACATTAAATGCTGAACATTCCCACTGCATGGAAGTCCCCCCCACATGAAGCACACTTGTCCCCAGACCATTTCTGTACAAGTGAAGTCCATCAAGTGAGGAAATCAACCCCTCATATTTCGTTGTGAAGCTGTAATGGTTATTAGATAGAACTGGGAGCATAAATGCACATCGAGTGAGGATACATGCCTTTCAGGAAGGCAGCTTTTTTATTCCGTAAAAAGGGTTCTGTTCTAATGAATGGTGCTCCTTACTGGAAATTAAAATTAGTTCACAAATTGCTGCTGTTCCATTTAATGATAAGATGAATGCACAGTGCTTTGAATTTTTTTTATCTGCAGTAATTTTTGCTCTTTCATTCATCGTTCTCTTAATTTTGCAATTCTTTAAAAATAAGCTTTTAATTCTTCACATGTATGCAACCAGTTAGAAAACCCACGTGGCAGCATTTAGTGCTCTGGTAGGCAAAAGATTTTAACAAGTTTAGGCACGTTAATGTCTCTTATTAGGGTAAACGATAGAGCTGAAAAGAGAAAAGCCACTCAAGGTCTCTGTTCAGGGATGCACCAGGACATGCCCTTGGCAGAAATAAATTCATGCCAGATTTTTCATAAAATACACACAGCCAAAGCCATTCTTCTCCAGGTAGTAGGATAACAAAAAGCATTAAACCAGCAACCAAATACACTCCCTCCTGCTCCCTCACTCTCCCCCTTCTCCTTGGAACAACATTCAAGGCTCCTGTTTATTTTCTAGAGGAATAAACTTTTGTCATAGAGTGTGTGTGTGATGTTGGAAGGGATATTTATTATTCATGTATTTATAGTTCTAAATCAATATTAACTCTGCACAACTCTTCATTTGTTCCCTCTGAAATTGCTTTTCATTCTGTTGTTTTTAATCTTTGTTAATAACATTTACATTAGAACTCCATTAATCTGAGTATCCTTCTCAATTCCCAACTAGACACTCATGTTTTAACATCACTGGAATCAGTGTATACACCTACAACAAGTAAATATAAAATTCAGAGTTCTGCACCTTAGAAAAGCTCTTCAATTAGAGGCACAAACTGAAATAAAACCAGGAGTGAAAGCCAGATTTGGCATAGTCTGTAATTACTTTTCTAAACTGTTGAATCAGACTCCCCAGTGCTGCATGCAGCAGGGCTAATTATAAAAGAAACCTCTCCCATTTAAAGCTGAATTATTTACAAATTCATCTTCAAGTAAAATACAATTCCAGCCACAGATCAGATCATAAAGTTGTTTCAGGAATCACATATAAGTTATTTAACATAGCAAGAAACTCACAGAAGGAATATTTTATTCCCTTTATTTTCTCCAGCTACACTACACTGAGATGAATAACTGCATGTGCTAAATAAAAAACTGATTAAGTGAAGTAAAGCATTATCTTGCTTAGAAACTGACCAAGAAAAAATCCAAAATGAAAATTTAGGTAGAATTTCTATCCATCTTTTTGTCACTCACAGTACCAAAAGCTTGTTTGTTGGAAAAAAAGTTAGAAAAACTAAAATTACTTAACTTCTTTCACAGAATTTGCTTCTACATCATGAATATTAATTTCATTATTATGAATTAGTATTATGAATGGTATTTTTCCTGTCAGTGGCCTCCTACCTTAATTTGATACTCCAAGCAGTATCACTCTCACACCCTCTGAGGAAAGTCTCATCCACACCTACTGGTAAATAGCTTTGTTTATGACAGGAGCAGGAAAGAGAAACTATGCCTTGAATATTATAATTCCTGCATCCTGAAACTCTACTGAGACCCATCTCAAATTTCCCGAAACACTCAGAGAGATGTTCAGCCTGAGATTCTGTAACTTTCTAATCTCTGTATGTGCCATCACCAACAAATCTCCAGGCAGCTGACAAAATCAAAGAAATACACCCTGCAGCCTAGGGTGTCACTTTTACACCCTCCAAAATTATTCTTCAATCCAATAAAAATATGGGAGTGTAGAAAACTTTAAAATATTCCGTGATAAGCAGAAACAAACCTGATCACTTGATGTAACAGGAGATGATTTTCTAAAGAAGAAACACACCCCTTATCAGGTCATCTATTAATTATGCAAACATAAATCCTGAGGTGGACTCAGTTCATTTCTCACAGGCTTATCTCTTTTGTCAAGCCCCCAAAGTCCCAAGGATGACAAAAGCTGCCAGGCATGCACAGTTCTGGGGGCTGCTTCAATTGCAGGGGTTGGGAATCTGCCTGGGAATCAACGTTCAGGCACTGCAGCCAGGCTGCCCAGGACACCTGGAACAATTAATTTTCAAACATTTCATTTCATCCTCCTATTTTTGCCAATACAAAGAAGGATTAGTACATACTGGGGTTTTTTTATTCTTTTGCATTGTCAGACAAACTTTCTTCTCTCAGAAATTCAGGTGATAAGCTGGAGAGAGAAAAATGTTAAATATTATCTACTTGGCTCTTTTTTCTCACCAAACCATTTGAGTGATGCCAGTCATTTGTGTAAGGAAATACACAGACAGCAAAATGAAAATGCAACTCAAAAATAATTTCTATAACCTGGAAAGCAGAGCTGTCAAACTTAACAAGAAAAATCAGTGGTAAAGGTGCATTTCAGAAACTGGTTTAAGTTATGAACAGGAGTGGGGCCGGTGTGACAGAATTCAGCCTCTGCACGGGGTGACAGGGCACAGGACAATTACAGGGCAATCCTGGAAGTTTTTCTGATGTGGATGTATCTCAGGGAAATAATAAGCTTTGTTTAACAGCACAACTGATAAACGTGATTACCAGCAGCAAGTCTCTTACCCCTGCACGTAAGACAAGGTGAAAGGGAAGATGTAAGGAATAAGAAACAATTTTCCACTTAGTCAGGAGTTGTCTCTCTTAAGCTACTTTCCTGCAGTCTTGTCAGGAACTTAAAATAAATCCATGCAGAGAAGATATTAAATATCTTCTTGTGAAATTCTGTCACTGACTCCATTCAGATGGTAAATCCTGCAAAAAACTGACTTTGCACAGACACAGCAGTGGGGAGAAGCTCTTCATTACATCCACCCACCAAACGTGATGAGCAGCTGTGAACAGCTCTGAACATCAGTCCACCCCTTTTTCCTTCCTCTGAAAAACCCCAAACCCCACAATTTCTGTCACGACTTCTGCTGCAGCAAGAAAGGAAAGATATCACACGAACTATCTGAGCTTTTATAATGCACAAAATGCCTTGGACTTGCCCTGCACCACACCCCAAATGCTCCCATACCCACACAGAGGTGGGACTTGTGCACAATAAAAAACTGGGGATTTCTTCTTTTTTTTAAAAAAAATGACTTCTTCTTAGTCTTAGCTGCAATTTTGGGAGCTTCTTGTATCTACAGGGTACTTTTTACTTTAACCTTTTGAAGGAAATGAAAGCTGGATATACAGAAACAAGCTGGACAGATATCATGTTACAGTGTCCCACAGATTTTACCTGGTAGTGCTTAAAGAATCCATAGTCTCTATTCTCTACAGAAAAGTAAAGGACAGAACACTTCTGAGTGAAAAGAAATGTAAATATTTCTCTAAAATGATGGTGAAAAATAACCTAAAACCATTAACAAAATTAATGCTCTGCCCTTCAAAAAACACCACATCTGGACCTAAAAGTAAATGTATCAACTTTGCCACTGGTATTTTTCTAAAATTGATTCAATAACTCTTTCAGACAGAAAAGAAAATCCCCATACTGAGTTTATGGCTGCTCACTGTAACTACTTCCTTCAAGAAAGCTGTCAGGTTGCCCCCTTGAAAATCTGATTATTGATGCTTTCAGTTCTCCTCAGTTCTCTGTTTGCTCACATTCACCATGTTCACTGATGCTTTTTTCTCTGCTCTAGGAGAAATGCGTGAAAGAAGAGATTTAAAACCAATTTTCAAGTGCAGTAAATACTCCAGCAGAGGATGAGAACATTCAGATCACCAGTGAGGACGTGCACAAAGGATATGCTCATCTTCTCTACAAACTTATCGTGCTCATCCTGGGTTTTAGGGAAATTCTCAATGTCCTTCTCCAGGCGCTGGATCTGCTGGTTCATTGAATCAAGGTTGCTCTTCAGAGTCTGGGCTGAAACTGAGGGAAGAAAAAGAAAAAATAGTATAAAGCTTCCAGATTCCAGAAAGGGTATCAGAAGGGAGAAAAAACAATGTCAGTATAAATAGTCTTAAAGAGAATGATGCCATTAAGTTGGCTCACATTCTTCTGAATTACTGCTCATAAAAATCCCTCCCTTCATAAAAATAAAGTGAAATTATCTCCTGTAATATACCAGATCATCATATTTAACATTGAAATGTCACCACTTAATTCTACCATTAGTTCAAATTATTCCATTTCTATTTAAATTTATGGTAAAAATTCCAATATTTCTAATATTATTATTTCTAATATTCTTTTAAATCTAATTCAACGATGAAAAACTAACTGGAGTTCAAAGAGATTTCATCTTCTTAATGCATGTAGTTGGTTAAATGAATGATATTATTAACATTTCTGTCACAGGAATGATTTAAGGAACAGACATGGGGGGGAAAAAATTAAATATTTTTCTTATATTGAAATTACACTGATTTCTGGGACCCAGAGCTGTGGTAATGACAAAGGTAGGTCTGAATAATAAAAGCTGCTGATAATCAAAGAGGAGTAAGGGACTCACAGTACAGCACACTAATTTAAAAAGAGGGTACTGTAAAGAACTCCTGCTTGCTGTGTGACAAGCTGTTCTAATGAAAACCACTGTGATGCTAATTTGGATTAAACAACCCCTAATTGACACATCATGTGAGCAAAAAATGACAGCACCATTGTGACAGTGAGGCAATCCCACACCACAAAGAAATTCCAGACCTGGGTGGAAAGTGAGAGAGTCTCTGCAGAGAAATTCCTGGTCCAGCAGGAGAATTCAACCTGAACTGGTAATATTGACTTTTATGGCATAATCCATGAGGTCCATTTGTCATTCTCGTTTTCATCATAAAGAACAATTGGACAAGCACTTCCTCTTCATTTAAAGCTGCCTTTTGGAGCCCAAGCCTCTCTTCCATTCTCTTGCACAGCTCACAAATCAGTGCTCCCAAGGAAAAGCAGAGAATCCCAAGACCCCTTTCCCCCGAGTGCAGCCAAGAAAAGCAAATGACTCCATTTTTTAAAGGGGTTTTTATTATCTTTTGATGGCAAGCAGTTTGCCCAAAAGTTCCACCAAGTACTTTCTAAAGAACCATTTATTTTTCTGTTTTCTTGCTATTTAAAAAAAATGAAGCTGTGACTAGGTGAGATTAAAGAGTAGAAGGAAATTGAGTCACGATGGCCTGAAAAACAGCACATAGGAAATAAAAATCTGGTAAATAAGGAAGCTGTTCCCAGAAGAAAATCAATTTTCTATTCTTTCTAAGTAACGACTCACATCAGCCATAACACTGATTTCACGAGCGTGTTCAAATACATAAGGCACCAATAGAGCTGTCTTTATAGCAGCCATTATCTTGATTTTATTTTCAATTTTATCCATTTTATACTGGCTACCAAAGGAACTACTAATCATGTAATCCTAGAATTGTAGTGAAAGTTTTTTAAGCTTAATTCAACCGGGGTGGGAATCTATACTGACCACAGAATCCTTGTAGCTTTTAAATTCACATTTGAGAGTTAACCTTGAAATCAACCACTAAAACACTCGGAATAACATAAATTATCAAAGCTTTTAGGTTATGGCTGCATTAGTTTAATCATTTGATATTATGATCAAAGCACACATTTCTGCTTGCACTGAAGAACTTGAATTACTGTAATATTTTTATAGGCCGTTGTGGAGTTGGATGGGGAGAAACAGCACTGAAGGAAAATGCTGGAACTGAAAAATAAATGAGGAGGATGCAAATGGTGGCTTTGTTCATAAAAAGAATAGCAGCTGGTACGTAAATAGGCAACATAACACAAAGTTTAACTGTTTCCAGCAATTTGAAAATATTTAAATGCATGACCATGTAGCAAGAGTAAAAGCTTACTTCGGTCTGAAATTCAAAAGTGCAAAGAAATTCAGAAAGCAATGACAAATAACTGTTATCCTTTGTGATTAAGATGGATGGAAAGTGTTTTCAGCAACACTGCTGTATAAAATTAAGCTCAGAAAGCCCTGGACAAGGTGCAGTACTGGCTTTGAAAGGATGGAGAACCTCTATCCAAGCGAGAAGGCTGCATCCTAAAGCTGTGCTTCCCATAATTAACTTCCATATTCACACTCAATTAACAAAAAGACACTGTAGAATATGCAATTCTGTTAACTTTTTTTTTTCCCTAGCCCAGGCAAAAGCACAAGTTTCTGTTCAAATAATTTATGAAGTTGTTGTTCTGCAAGACAAATTTAAAAAGATGACAGAACAGGGAACATATATATATAGACTATAATAAAATATCTGCATTTCCTCCCATAAACCCTTTTATTAGAGATTTACTACTTCAGCAACGTGCAGAGGAATCAGCATGAATACCTTTTACTTTCAGGGAAATTCATATAAATTTCTTCAAACTCTTGCAAGGTTTTAATTTATGAAAGCATAAATTCTACTTGCAGCACAAAGCCATTTCCTTGAAACCATTTCAAAATGCACACACTGAACAGCCGGTCCCCTGCACTCCTCAAAGACAGAGGCTTGTTCACCTTCAATTTGCCCATCATTCCACATGAAAATTAGGCATCCTAATAGAACTGGTCTCAGAAATGGACATGAAAGGCAGCATTTGGCCTTCAGTGGCATGCAGGCACTGTGCAAGGGCTCTTACTGAGAAAGCCTCTCTGGAGCAGCCATTTCAACATTATACCTTTTAATCCTGCAGCAAGAGAGAACAACCAACTAAATCCAATACGTAAATAACTGATTTGAAGGTAGGCACATGAGGCAAATACAGAAAATGAGGGAAACATGAAGAAAAAAACCCAGCAGCAACAGCCACCAGAAAAAAAGCCCTGTGTGCAACCCCAAACACTCAAGGATGAGCAGACCCCAAAAAAAAAAGAAGCAACCTAAAGGATGCCCAGCCATTTATTTCCTTGGATTAGCAAAGATAAAATGTTTGCAGCATTTCCAAGTTAAAACAAATCAACAGCAGTGAACAACCCCCCCTCACAGCTTTACAGGACAATTAAGACTCCCATCCACAGTGGAAAGAGCAGCATTCAAGAAATGGGAAAGTGTGAGAATTCAAAAGTCAGCCACATTTGCTGACATGGGCAACAGCAGAGACAGAGAGTATAAATGAGTTTAGAAAGGAATGATGTGGATTCTGAGGCAACAGGATCAGAGACACATCAAGGGTGAGAGGCAGAGATGTAATTTTTAGAGTCTCTGAGAACACGTGCAGATGGTGGGGAAAACAGCCTGGAGGAACTGCAGCATCCCCCCCCAAAATGCCCTGCCTAAAAAAAGCACATAAACCCCAAAATCTATGCATGGACCCATGTTCAAGGCCAAAGAGAGGAAAAAAGGCAGCAAAATTTCCCAGTCTGTTCCAAACTGTGTCAACCTGGCCCTTAGTTTAGCCCTAAGGAAAGGCTGGCTTGCAGAGGGCACCTGCAGCTTGAAGGGGGAAAGAACCAGAGCATCTTCAATGTGTGTACCTCAAACTATGGTGATAAAAGGATTTATGGGACAAAGAAAAGAGCCAACAGCAGAAGTTGAACATGCATGTTTCAACTCACTACAGGATCACTGTAACATACAGAGCTAACATGAACAAGGAGAAGTGATGTGGAATAATGCATTGTCCAGATTACTCCTCTCAGTGGCAGACTAATACAGGCACTTGGATCTGTCAGTATTGTCTCTGCACAAATACTGAATGCAACTCAATCATGCATCATTAAATCTTGGACTGATTAAAAGATTGTTTTGTACATTATTATTTTATTATAGTAGAAATTCACAGTCACTGAAGACAGGGCACAATATTATGTTGACATGGAAGGTAATCATTTTCTTCACCTTATTATTTTCCCTGTATTAATTGCTCCTCAGAAAAAAACCCTCAACCCAATCCTATCTAGTCATTTTGGAGAAAGCAGTTGCACAGTCTGCACGCTAAGGAAGGCTTAGTGAGTGTCTGGTAGAGCAGTTTAGTCCCAGAAAAATGCTACAAGCAGTTAATCTCATGCTGATGTCGAGCACTAGCTGGTCCCTGTAGTCAAGCTAAGCATTTTGTATTTACATTAATACAGCAATAAGACCAAAGGTCAGACTAATCCTTTCTAAAATAAGATTGCATCGGACTGAGAGTCCTCCCCACAACGAGAGGTGAAATGATACATAACTGGGATGGCCACGTGCACAGCTCAAACAAACTCTGGAGTGAAAGCCAACAATATAAATTACTGCAGTGAGCAAAGCAAGTCTGTATGAAGCAAATGAACTCATGGATTTTTAAGTCTAGACAGTATTTGTACCATAACTACATTGCAAGCATACTAATGACTATTTATTTCTTATTGCCTGAGGGCAGATGGAAGCAGTCTTCCACAAAAGAATGAAAAGCAGTTTGGAGGGAAATGGGTGAGCAAGTACATAATCTGCAGGAATTACAAGCATTGATTACTCAATTCATACCAAGTAAGTTTCTATTTGTTAAGACAATGAATGTTTAAACACCTCAGGGTCAAAGGAGAAGAACAGATGCTATCTTACCCAGCTAGAGGAGTCACCATCCTCCTCTTCCAAAAACTGGGAAAGCTTTCTGACACCAAGCCTTTGTGCTTCACAACCAATACATCATGCAAAACAGACTTTTTCCCCCACAGAATCTTCCCAGCACCTTTTCAAGTTTAGGAGGAATAGCAGGTCTGCCCAAAGAGCCATGTTCTGTTTATATCCTATTACTGTGTACTGGAATTTGATTGGAGGAACCTTCAAAACAGAATTTTTAACAGATTTCACACATAGATGTGCATTTGCACTTCTGATTTGCACGCTAAGATCTCCTTCCCCAGGAGAGCCTCAGCATCTCAGCTGCTGCTCTCAGCACTGCTGTGGAAGGGTGAAGGAAGGCAGGGACACAGCTGTGCTCCACCTTTCAGGCTCCTACAGCAGCTTCCTTGCCTTGGCCAAACAAAGACACAGCACCTGTGCACTGCTGTCACTGTCCTGTCCACCTGCACAGAGAGGTGAGCACCATTTATTGTAAAACCCTTTGTAACAAGTGCAAGCCCGAGTAACTCTTGGTTTAGAGTTTAGTGAGAGATTCAGTCTCAGGCACTCTGTGTGTGCCACACTCCCACTTCCCCTTGTCAGGAGCAGCCCTCCCCTCATCCCTTCTCATTTACCTCACTGACTAAACAGCAAACAATAGCCCGTCATAGAATGTTTTTTACTTGAACTGACTTTTTGTATTACTACTGCAAATCTTCTAGAAAACAGCTGTCCCAATTTTAGAAAAATAACCAGGAGCACTGGAGCTGATGGGTGAGAACAGCTCTGCAATCAGCAGCATTCTCCTGGCAATATGGGATATCACCTCCAGAACACTCCAGAAACTCGCCATACTTTGATGTTGATTTAATTACAAATGTCTTCCAAGATCTCCAAAGTTGAGTTTATTTTTAAAAGAGAGCTTATAATTACAAAATCAAAATGTATTAAATGAGCATACAGAAGCAAAACTGCTGGCAGGGGTGTAAGACACATTGCAAATGAGGCACAGGAGACAAGCAAACAAAGTAAGGAATGCACAGAGAAGGAGCAAAGCTGTTGTCACAGAACCTGCTGCTGATATGAAAACTCACAGAGGTGGTGGGCAGCTGCATCCAACTGATCTCCCTTCACACTCCCAACCTGTAACTGGACCTGGCCCTTCTGACTGCCTGACCCACTTGCAGAGGTGCCACAACCCTCCTCACGGCCATCAAAGTACAAATTCAACCACAGATAAGCAGGAAAAGAAAGAACAAAGTGCCATTTTGTAGCTTCCACCTCTCTCTAGTGGCTTGTATTAAGGAATTCTAAATGGATTACACAACTTAAGGCATTTAAAGCAATCTTCACTTCTGAATTGGTTTAACTACAGCCAGATATTCTTAAATGCTTTAATTTCTTTAATAAGCCACAGCCCATGAGAGTCATTTGGACTGTTCTTTCATTTTGCCCTTGACACACACACTTCAGGGAGAGAAGCAGAGCCTTAAAATGCAAGCCATACAAAAAGCTGTTTAATGGAGATTCCAAATTATAACTTCAAAATGTAGCTTCAGAATGCAGAACAACCACAGTTCTGTACAAGGTTTATTACACACAGGCAGCAACTAAAAAAACCCTCGAAGTCTTCACAGACTGGGAAAATTCACTGAGCAATTTTGCAGCGTGTCAGACAATCCAGAATCTTAGCAAGCTTCCAAAAGCATCTCCTACAGAAACTGCTCCTGGGAACTACACCACAGGAGTGCCTGTGAGGTTTCTGCCTCCCTGCCTTCCTCACTGACGCCTGTCAGTGAAGGAGAAGCAACTGGGGGAAACTTCTAAAGAGCTGATGCATCCCCCCACCCATGGGGCAGTGCTGGGTGCACACCCAGAGTGCCACAACAGGAAGGAGTCCCCCATGTTTTATCCACCTGTGTGTGTCCCACAGCCAGGAACACACCCACAGAGTTCCTTCCACACCAGTACTGCAGCTTCTGTGAGGGAAAACAATGACAGAAGCCTCTGTACCACTTGTGGTTATGATGCAAAATTCCAGCAGCTTCAGATCCCATTAGAGAAAAGTCCCAGATGCCAGAATTAACTCTCTCCTGCCACAAGACACTGTCTGCTCTATACCACCCATGTGCCAGATTGGGCAGAATCTGCTTCAGCAGTTTAAACTGTGCAAGGTGGAAATGCTGCAGATCTCCTTGCTAAAACACAGTTTTTTCTGCTGCAACAAACTATAAAACTTTTGTTTGACAGAAAAACGGCTGCTGCTTATGAGCATGGTTTAAATTGCCATACTTCAAAGTGACAGTGGCACAGGATGTTTTAAAATATTTCCCCCATTCTAAAATTATGACATTAAATCACAGTCAAGTACCTGTATAAAATCTTAAAATTAATATTTTATTACAGTATCTGTAATAAAAAAGTATACACATATTTGTATTCCACAGTGCTTCTGATTGCTAATGGCCCTTCCAGAGAGATGCCTCAGCCATCAGAACCATATGCTTGCAAATTAATGAAATAAATTCCAATGTCCACATGAGTGACAAATCTGTGCTGGTGCTATTGGTACTTTTTAGCCCACTGCACAGACCTCACTCACCCCCACAAGGCACCTTTCACTCGATCTTACTTTTAACAACACTTTAAAAGAATTATCAAGTGGCACACCTTTATATCAGGCAAAGAATTCAGAATGTTAAGTGCTCAAAAAAGCCCTCATTATTACTGAAAGAGACTAAGATATATAGATCTATATATTATATATACACACCACTTTCACAGTTAATCTCAACTTGCTGTGACTCTCACTGCTGGCAGACAAAGCAAGCAGGTAACAGATACATCAGCAACTGGATATTCAACAGATGAAGATGAAGGTTTGTTTTCATGTTTTATTATTTACAGGCACAATGTTTGAATCATGAACTGGGATTTAAAAGTGTTGCTCTTAATATCTAAAATTAAGTTGCTGTTATAAAATACATGGCTAACTTATTTTAATCATCTTAATTTTGTGTGTTGCCTATTTCATTTTTATGATTTCCGAGAGGCTTGACACTCAGCAGAGTCTTAACTTAAAAAATACATTTCTTTTGTAAGTTATTCCAAACTATACTTTTAACCATGTGATTGTGTCTAGAAATATCTGACATGTAAGGTACCTCCTACCAAGATGGGACGGGAATGGAAGGGAATTTCACTGAGACCAAACAATGCACTTCATCACAACCTTGTGAATTTTGATTGGTTTTCCTTTCACAGTCTGCTTCCAGGAAGAAGAAATGCTTTTCCAATGATCTCTTGATAGTTAACCACTTTGACCTTTGCTCATATTTTCCAGAATAAAACTGTTTCCTAATTTATTTTTAGTTTTCATAAACCTCCAGGTTGATCTTCCATCTTTAAAAAGATTAACTATTTTATTATACCTAATATCAGATTATTGAAGATTTTAGTACATGCATGGGCAGTTCATCTAATCCCATTGACCTTTTCATATTAAAATCCAGTTTTATGCTTTATCTGCTCTTTGTTTAAAAAAAAAAAATCAGCCGTTGTTCAGATGCTGGTTCTTTATTCTTAGATGAAAATTAAAGCTGAGCAGGATTTTTTTTTCTTTACATGGAACTGAGAATATGCAGACAAGATTTACAAGAAGCTGAAGATGCCAAGTGTAGCATTTGGAAGGTTATGAACAGTCCAAACTATGAGGCTGCCTCCTGACTAAAGAGTACCAGCATCCATCTCAAGTAATGACACTCACCTGCCTAATTCATATTTCCTTATTTAAAACTCATGCAGAGATAATATTTGCTGGTAAATTTCTTCCTTTTTCATGAACATCTAACTGATACCAGCATCCTCATATCCAGCCAATTTGTTCCAAAAGAGGCTTCCCACAGGAAAAATAAACCCAACTGTCCATCCCTGAAACCACTGATTTACAAAACACCAAACAATAAATAGGAAGTGCAATTCTCTTCCATGCAAAGCACTGCAACTTCCCACCCAGAAAAAGCACCACGTGTGACAGAGCAGATGAACATTACAATTAACAAACCCCAAGAAGGGCCATGAGGAACAGCTGCAGCAACTTGCACAAATCCCATTTATTCTGCCAAAACTCTGCTTTGCTCCAGAAAGCAAAGAAAGGGCAAAAGGGAAGTTTTGGTCGTTAAAAATGAATAGTAATTTATGCTCTGCTAGAAGTCACTGCTGTTTATAGGAAATGCAGCTTTTATCTTACAGAATGAAACAAATTTAACTGCAATAAAATCTTTTTCATATGTGCTCTAAGCATCAGAATTATTAGAGGCATTGCTCCCATTAACATGCTTTCTCTGTTTAGGATGCTACAGCTTAACTAAACTTTACTGGCTCTTTCAGGTTAATTCCTGAAGTCAACCTACAGAACATCAGAGCCTTTGAATCAAACTATAAAAATCTCAAAGCTGCAAGGTCAAGTGTCAGCCACAGAAGAAAATTCATAAAAGATCATCAAAAGTGCCTGATAAACCAGAAGACTTTACAAAGAACGGAAGAGAAAGATTAAAAGTCACCTCAAGAAAGGAATTATCAAGTGGTAGAAAACATTTTTGGAATTTAGATAAGATATCCAACTGCTACTCGCATAAATAAATTAATCACTGCATTAGTCCACCACAGAATCACAGAATATCCTGAGCTGGAAGGGAATCACAAGGATCATGCAGTGCAGCTCCTGGCCCTGCACAGACACCCCAATAATCCCAGATCAGTCCCATTTTGTCCACAGGCACTCAGGCCTATGAACCACCCTGCAGCAAAGTGTGGTAGGGACACATTTAATCAACACAAATAAAATGCTATTTATATGCAGAAAAAGACATGGAAAGGTACATGCAAAGTTCAAGAAACAGCAAAAAAATTGTATGATAAAGACAGATGTATAAAAGTGTGAAGAAGTCTGAGATGAAACAGTGGCAAAGTTGGGTTGATGGATGAACTGTTCCCCAGGTCCTCGGGGAAAGAAGAGTTCTGCTCTCACCAGACAGGTTAAGACAGAAGAACACGAACTGAAAGCAAATGATGGCCTAATTAATAAAGTATCTGTCTAACAGCTAATCACTGCTCTGAAGAGAGACACTGACTGATAACCCTGGAAAAAAGGAGACAAAAATTTCCATGAGAAACCTGGACAGAGCTAGTGGAAATGTGTATCCAACTACTTCTCACCTCTATTTTCCTTCATATTCTTGTGCTCCCCCAGGCACAATTTATCTTCTGATGAACCATTAATGCCCAGGCAGATTAAAAGTTTGTGTTATGTTCAGCTACCACCTACCTTTGCCTTGCATAACTCAGCAGCAGTGTGCCAAGCAGCACAGCCTGTGTCCCATGACAACGTGTCCAGCAGGGGAACAGAGCTACCACAGCCACCAGCCTGGGCTGCTGAGTGACCACAAACAAAGAATGAACTGTGCCCAGTGCAGCACAGCTGAACTGAGCCTGCTCCCTGGGCAGCCTGGGAGTTTGGCAAGGCGTGTTTGCTGCTCTCTGTCAGGTGTGCAAACGAGGAGCTCGCTGTGGGTGAAGGCTCACAGCACACACAGTGCTCGCTGCAGAGGTTCAATGGGACACAGCCTATCTAAATGGGACAGTATCTTATCCAAATTCCAAAAATGGGACACATCCTCACTGCGCTGCTGACACAACTCCTGAGCCGTGGGTTTTCAAGCGCCTCACTGAAATACACTGTTTTATTTGCACAGCCTGCTGCAGAAGGAATTGCTCCATTACTGTTTTTCCCTCCTGACTTCTCAGCTCAATAAATACCAGAAAGGCACAATCCACGTGGATTATCAATGCTTACAGTTTACATAATCCTACCATCTCAAATGAGATGGTGGAAGCACTTCATGTCAAAGCAAACAACTGGTACCTTTAGGTGCTCTGTCCATTTGCTTACCTTTACTTGCACTCTCCACATGCTGCAGCTCATCTGGAAATTTTAAGATGTCCCGGTAATTCTCCTCACAGATTTCTGCCAGAAAGTGCAACAGGGTCGTTTTCTGATCTGATGATTTTGTATCTCGAATCTAAAAAGTGAACACAGGAGATAAAAGAGGAAAAAATGTTTCAAAAAAGTGAATATTGTAGATGCCAACTCATTAGCAAAACATTACCTACACAGGTTGCCTGCAAATAAACAGATTTTAAAAATGAAATTTCTTGAATTCTTCATAATTTAGGACTACAAAAGAAATCTACCTTATGAAGTATTTTTAAAAAAAGAACGATTAATTTTGATGAGAACAAAACCTGAAGACAGTCCATAAAGTTCTGAGATTTTAGCATTGCCAGTTCAGAATCCCCCCAGATAAAAAATAGCTGCGAACAGAGATTAAACAGAACAGAGAATTCAGAATATTCCTTCAATGTCACAAATGCAAATCCCTGAAATGCTCCATAGCTGGACATTGTCCTAACAGTCAGAACTTGTATTTTGACCAGTCAAGTTAAACTAACTCCTTGTTGTAAATCCACAATTTTTTCTTGAAGCAAAATCTAAACCACGCTGCTTTAGGCTGAAGATTTTAAGACCAGTTCTATACAGACACAAAATAAATGCACCCTGCCTTACTGGAATACAGAATGACAACAAAAACAGCAAAGGTAATCCTGACTGTAGGTAGAGGAAATTTAATACATCCAGTTGGTATGTATGAAAAACTGCAGGAAAACTGTGCACAATGTGAAGTAACAGGTAACTGTATATTTTTGCTGTTCTTTCAACTGCAGAGGCACTTTTTAGTGGTCTGCAATAAATCAGTATTCTTGAAAGTGGGAAGACTCTGTTCTCTGTGAGCCTGAGTGTGTGAATTGCTGAAATGAGTTTTTTTAGTAAAAAAAAAAAAATAAAGAATTCTGAAATAACTGTTAGAATATAGGACCAGTGGCATGTTTCCAATAAGCTCATGGCTAAATTCCATGGCAGAGTGCACATGTCCAGACAAAAAAACATTGTGAATTTAAGAGAATGAGAGAACGAGTTTAAGACGAAATTTCTTAGTTTGCCCATTTTTGTGTAGAGAAGGATGTAGGGAAGGAATGTGTGAGTTGATGGAAGATCCAGCAGAAGCAGACATTTCCTCTTATCCACAATGGCAGCAGACAAGAGTAGGCGTAGGTAGGAGTTTGAGACGAATACACTTCACATGACAGAGAGAATTAGTAATACATCTGGAAAGAATTGTTTTAGCAGCATTTCCCTTACTCATCCAGTACAGTTCTTACACAGAGGTAAGCTGCAACATACACAACAAATGAAATAAAGGATTTATTTAAGAAGAATACACAAATGCGTGTGTAAAATCTCCTATTTGTTTTCTCATTCTCTAAATCACTTGAAGTTCTAATTCTATAATCCTCATGACAGGCTTGCCCATCGATGTTCAATTTAATAGAGGCCTTTCAGCTTTAAGGATTACCCTGTTAAGAATAAATGAGTGCAGTGGAAAAACAGGCTTTTAAAAGTATAAGGTATTTAGGCAATTAAGAAAGCAATTTAATTCATACCAATTCAGCGATTAAAGACTAAACAATGCTCAGTAATGGTATGCAGTTAAAGGGCTTTCATGTGTTACATACACACAAGTTCTTCTGACTTGAAAAAAAATGTAGATTTAGTGGCTAAACATCTGCATGGAAAAAAGAAATTGCATTTCAATTTGTCTGTGAACAACAGTAGTGGGATTTGCAGTCTTTGATCTCTCTGACATCATCAAGTGGATAAAGCAGGTTTTTTCTAAATGGACAAAATTATTTTGCTTTCAAATTAGAACAGAAACATGTTTTGCCACCAACAGCAACATCATAACAAGAGTCAGTATTAGCACCTTGTAGTAAGCATTTATTCAGACCTTGAACAAATATATCAAATTCACTTCTTTGGCCCAATCATAAACAAGTCTCTGCTATATTCATCCTTATGTTTAACACGATGGATACAGATAGGTCTGCTTGATATTTAGAATCAATATCTGTCATTTAAAAATCAAGTCCTAAGCCTACTCATATAATGAGAAATAAGACAGGTGTTGTTTGAGTGTAGTTTAGCACATCCTATCTAAATCTAAAACCAGAAAGGAAAGGTAGGAACTGGACAGGTGACACCATGGCTGTGTCTTTACAGTCTCTGTATTCCCATACTGTACTTGGATTCCATATACACTTATATCCAATAACCCACTCACTATTTTAATACAATGCTTTTTATATTCAGCTTCTTTACCTGCAGGAATTCTGCCCAATAGATATAATACTCCTTGGCTTGTAAAGAACCTCATGACTTAGCCTGATTTCTGCTGCTCTACAGCCAGGTGGATGAAAAGAAAAAAGAGCCCATTAAGTTGTGCTTACAAGACCAGGAGCTGGACTTTGATGAACCTCGTGGGTCCCCTCCAACTTAGGATATTCTATCATTCTATAATTCAGGATAAATTTTTAACACTGTGGTGTTAAAATTTTAAAAGACAGGTTTTGAGCCTATGGCCTTTCTTCACCCAAGAGATGGAATTTGGAAATAACACATTTAGTTTAAAAATAAATGAAATTAATTGGTAGATCAGTGTGGGCTACAGAGAGCAGCTCCAGCTGAATGCTGAAGGATCTCTTGGAGGGTCAGTACCATGAGATCCATTGTTTGGGAGAGAATTAAAGGCCAAGGTACACAGAGCATAACACAGCACAGCCACTCAAATCAAGGGAGACAGTAACAAAACTCTCCCTTTACAGAGTAAAGCATTTAAACCGTGCCAGTCACACCACAGCCCCCTGCCAGGATGGGTCTGGGTTCACCCCAGGTGCTGCTGGATGCAGCTTGCAGGGGTGAGGGTTAAACACAACATCCAATGCAAGGAGGAATTTCTGTATGAACCATCACTGGAGTGACACTTTATTATAGCTATAAAAAAAGCTCTCTATTGATTTTTATGAGATTATAGACCTTCTCCTACCCTAGAAATCTTTCCCCCCTTACCAGAACAAGGGCTGCTGGACAGTAAATGCACCCTCATCAGTAATCCTCAGACTGGATAAACAGCTTGTCTTGTACTATTTGCACTATGAACAACAGTAACATAATAGCCCTTAATAGATAAAACACACATTGATCCAGCCAGAATGCAGCTTTATTAAAACTGAGCTGTTGGTCTTCGCTTTAATTCAGCACCACAGGACCAGCAGCTGTACCTGCACATTCATACAGCAAACCTCTTTCCTTTCAGCTCCATTCCCATGGAGCAGAATTTGGAACTCCCGGGGGGGCTCCTGCTGCACTGGGGGTTCCAAAAGCAGCTGGATCCTTTGCACATGTTAAACACAGCAAAAGATTTACCTGGAGTGAATTCCTGCAGCAGCCTCCCTCAGCCTGAGCCCTTCTCCTGCCGTATTTCTATTTTTACAGAGCACTTCATGCTCAGGCAATGAAGATGCCCCTGTGCATACACAGGAATAGCTGCTCTCCCCTGCCAGGCTGGATACATCCCATGAATGCTGATGGTGATGTCTCTTATTTGAACAAAATTAAGTTCTCTGCCTTCTGCCACAGGTTGTTTACAAATCATTTCTATCTTCAATAACATCATAGGCTGCAATATAACATCCAGAGAGATAATCTGTTTTTAAGGATTTGCAATTACTATTCAGTCATTAGCCTTCTAGCTCAGACCAGACAGGCTGGAGTTGTGCTTTATTTTATTTACCATGTTTTAATAAAAGTTGTAACAAAACCAGATTTCTGTGTACTAAATGACCAGCTCTGTTGTAAAAACATTTTTTTTTTTCCAAAACCAAACATATACCCCAGATCAATACTTGCCTTTTTACTTTTTTTTTTTCAGGCTGTATAGTGTAAGTACTACATCTAGTAAATAGACAATTAATTTTAAGATTGTGCAAGAAACAAGCAAAAAAAAATCAATACAAAACTCTGGTTTTATTGAGAACTGAATTCATCACATTAGGATTCCTCATCACGAAGTGTGTGTATTTTGCATATAGAAATGTGTACACAAACATCTTCTACCTTGCTGACATCTGACTCAAAAAAAACCATAAAATTCTCTTATCATGAGCAGAAAGACCACTAAATGGTAGTCTCTGGTCTAAAAGAGCATTTATTATCTCAAAATACAAAATAAAGGCTCCCAAAGTTCCACTAGACAAG
Organism: Ifrita kowaldi; assembly: GCA_013398055.1. Classification (NCBI taxonomy): domain Eukaryota; kingdom Metazoa; phylum Chordata; class Aves; order Passeriformes; family Cinclosomatidae; genus Ifrita; species Ifrita kowaldi. The sequence goes on from VZRS01003572.1 coordinate 562,702, forward strand.
CTTGAAGACTGAAATACATTCCTTAGGAGCAAAAAATAAAACACTTTAAAATTACCCAAGGAAAACCTCTAGCATGGTTGCAGTGCCTTCTCAAGTTGATATCACACACAATAAAAATTTTATAAACTCTCAATATTCACACAACTTTAAAACTTTAGTAGCATCCAGATGCCCCACAAAACACACACATGTGAAGCACATGACACTGCCAAGGAGACCTTGCTCTTGCTGTTAGATGTCACTTTTTTCTATCAGAGCCTTCTTCAGCCAAGAAATATAAATTAGACATTTTAATTCCCAGCAAGATGTCAGCGAACAGGATCCCCTGCCACGCTTCCACATGCACAAGTTTTCATTTTCTCAGTGAGGGCCAGTTAGTGACCAACAATCATAAATTCTGAGACTGTTTGAATAATGAAAATGCTGGTGGGTGGCTGTAAATAGACATTAAAGCTGGTGCTTGTAAGAGATATCCCCACCTGATACAGTTCAGTATTTTAAACTCCTCACAACAGTTAAAAACCACAGTCTTAGTTCAGAAACAAAGCCAATAAAGTCATCTTACTCTTCTGGGTGGAAATGGGAGGGCAGAATTTGAAAGCTTTTAAACAGAGGAACCAAATTCAATTATCACTTGAAAATAATACACAAAGACATCCATCACCCAAATATAAATTTGGATGATCAACAGTAATTTTAAAGTGTTGAAAATACTATGTAAACACCTCATTTGTAAAATTAAACACCAATGGAGTGGAGGGCTGCCTCTCTCAATATGATACTGAAGGATAAGTACAGGTGTAACAATATTTGAGAAAAAAATGAGTCTTGCAAAAGCACATTATTATAGTAATCTAATTCAAATTAGAATGGCAAATACATAAACCAGTTACTTTAAATAGCAAAAAATATCTTTTAACATGAAAAATAAACAGTGAAGTTCAGTTGCAAACAATGCACATGTCACAGTGTCCAAGGAAACTGATCCACATTTCCATAACTCCCTGACATGCTCTGAGTTTGGAACTCAGCACTGATAATTCGTAAGGTTCAATCAATACATGGAGATATTAATGATACAATTTCATGCCTGGATCTTGGCAAGATCTTTTTTGTTTCAATCACCATCAGTGTCTGTGATTATTTTTAGCCATGACCTTATCACAAAATATACCTGGTTACCTAAATGCAACAGCACAGCCAACTTCTGATTTCATTACACAAAATGTTTTTGAGTATTTTCTCAAAATCTCATAGGGAGGGGGGGTGAAAGAAAAAAAGCAAAACAGAAAAGGATATTTCCCTCAAATATCTACACTGAAAACAAATTTTAAAAAGTTAACAAACAGATTTTGTTTCTGAGGGCAATGCTGAATTAAATTAATTAAACAGACATAGATTTCTGTCTGCATTATTTCCAGAGGAATTTAGTTGTAAGCACAGGAAAGTTTGCTTCAGCAATTATTCAGTTCAACAGAGAACAGTTTGCAGGACGAGTCAATCTGCATCAGCTGTGTCAACAGGCGAGATCTGCTGACAGCAATTCATAAATCCATCACCTGGAGTGCAGGAACTCCTGCTCACAGCCCTGCTCTGCCCCAGCACCACTCCTGCACACTCATCACATCCCCTCCCACCTGGTAACAAGTGCTCTACTTCAAACATTCATTTCCCTTCAGATTCTGCTACTACCACAAAGAAAATGCAGCAGGAGATCGATGAAAAACATCCTTCAACTTGGCTTCTCTTTTAATAAAGTTATTAGAGAATGAAAGTTTTTCTCAGGTGGTGATTTTTACTTTATCAGAAGTTGGCAACATCTTTGCATTAAACCACAGCAAGCAGTGTCTTTCTCTGGTGAAACATGCCAGATCACACTTGCTGTGTTTGAAATATGGTTTTCCCCCAAGGTGAAATCTCCTTGAAGTTTGCACCACATCTCATGGTGCCCAAAAACAGGACCTGAAACCTGGATCCTCTGATTAGACCAGAAGAAAATTCTCTGCAAGTTCCATGCTATCTTTTTCTTTTGATCCATTTACAATCATTACATGTCTTTAAAATAAAGATACTTTCAAATGTACTTTTCAAACTGAGACAGTGAAGTTTGGATCAGTGCCTTACACACATTTATTTTACCACATACACAAACAAGTACTGCACACTAATATCTGACTGCTCTAGACTCTGGAGTTCTTGGTGCACCCCACATTTTGCTGCCACAGTTGAAGTCCAGCTTTGCTTACAGGTTAAACTGTGTTCATCCTTAATGCAGATCCTTATTTCTGTGGCTGTGCTTGAAGGACAGCTGGGTGGAAGATGCAAAGACAGAGGAGTAACGAGGTATTTGACACACACAGACTGTGTATATTCCATTGACGAGGTAAGTAAACAAACTCAGACTGAAAACATTTGTTCTACTTTGCACTCCAGAACAGACTTACAGTGAAACTGCCTTAAATCCCCACAGCACCAAGACAGCTGGAGCAGGGACCATCCTGGGAATGCTCACTCTGTATTTCCCTGCCCATTATTAAACACAGAGGTGCAGTCAGTAAGTTACACTGACTGAGTGCTTCTCCCTGCTTTGGGTACTTTCTCCTGTGTCCTGAGTTTCATGGAGCTGCACCTCAGTGTTCTATGGCTGCAGCTTACCTTGCAGAGAAAGCTGATGTTGAAGCCAAGGGATTGTGCATTTCTGGAGCCAGAGTTCATGTAGTTCCCGAGGAACAGCACCAACTCTAGGAGCTTGCTGAAGCTTTCACTCTTCTTGAGCTCCTCACAGGCCAGAGTCACTGCCATGATGTCAGGTTTGATGTTGTTCACGTGCTCCTCGAACATGAGGCGGAACAGGATCCCATTGAGCCGCGCCCGCAGCATTTTCACTGAGCTCATCTGCAAAGCAGCAAACATGACATCCAAACATAAAAATACAAATGCTGATTTAAGAAAAAAACTTACATAAAAAAGCCCAATGCTGTGCAGCCAGCAAGCCTACAGTTTCTGCATGTTTTCATTGCCTATCTTGTATTTCCAGGCATCCCGGCGTCCTACCACCCTTTGTGTTTCGGACATTTGGCAAAAGAGAGCACAGGACTAATTCCTTCCTGCTCTGGTAAAAAGATGGGAAGTTATAAATCATCAAGTTGTAACATGGTAAATGACAGAGATACTGAAAATAATCTACAATCCTGATTCATTAATTTAAATCCCCAAGACCAGATTCACTCGGCTAGGTAACAAAATATGGCCATGTCTTTCATCCTTTGCACAAGTGATCAGAACTACTTCCTCCCACTTAGCACACTGTAATTCACAAGAGAAATTTAAATTAGGAGAAAAATATGCACTGAGAATTTTTAAACCACTTAAAATTTTTAATTTAATTGCAAGAATGATCATGCTCCAAATCTATCTCATTTTACGTAGCAGAACACAGAAGGATTTCTTCCCCCACGGATTCACCATCGGCGGTGTTCCTGAAGCACTTAGCAAGAGAAGCTTTGTTATGTGACAAATCATGGATCCTGACTATCAAAACAGAAAGATTTCGATGTACTCCTGTCTCTGTTGACCAAAATTCTACCACGGTCCTTTGAGGAACCACGATTTTTCTACTGGTGTTATCTCCCACCAGCTACCAGAAGCAGCAGCAGTAACTTTCACAGGAAGGACTTGAGTGGCCTGAATAACAACGAATTCATTCTAAAATGAACATAAACATGAAGGCACTCCAGATGGTCTCAAACAATTCCTATGATCAGGCTGGAACAAGGGAAAGGAAAGGATCAGAAAAGAAGCATTTCAGCATAACTAGTGATCTTTTTTTATAAATCTCCATTGTCACAAATTTCTCTCTGAGCCTCTATAAGCCAAAATCATTGAAAGTCTTGAAACATTATTCTTCTAATCATTCTGTATTTCAGAAATATCATACTGAAAACATCTGCCTTGAAAGGATCTACTTACACTAATCTGCAGTAGATGGAAATTAAAATTAATCACATAATTTGCTTTAACTTTTGTAGAACAATCTCCAATTGCTGTTTTTACTCAAAATGGCACAGAAAAAAGTTGTCGAAAGCTTTAGATCCCAAAACCAGAGTGCAACAGAACATGGATACAGCACACAGGAGAGTGTGACAAACATTTGTGAAGATTAATCCTTTACAATACTTCAGAGAAGTGTCCTTTCTTCTTTTAATGCTGTGCAGTGTCATGGAACACTGATCATTTATTAGCTCTTGGCCACCAAACCAGCAGTGAGTTTTAATTTCATTCCCTGACCTACATAATATTTTAAAACTATCTTGATAATTTCCTAAGAGCTGTTTCATGTGGATTGTTTCCTTAAAACCCAGAACATTTTCATACACATAACGCCCTTTAGGTATCAGCAGATGAAGGCCACAAATGTTATTTTAGTTCCTCCAGCCCCACCCTGCTCTGCTTTCCCATTTTGAGTGCCTGTTTCTAAATCCACGTGTTCAGTGGCTGAGGAAGAGTGAACACATATTGAACTTTGAGGAATCTCCTAGAATTAGGTAAGGTGCAAAGCCTACACTTACTTGGACAGCTCAAATTCTTTATGGCTCTAAATAAAATTAGTGTCAAAGGCATATAAGAAACAAGACATTCAAAGAGGTGCAGGAACAGCAAGCATTGGCTTCTGCTGCAGACACTTAAAGAAGCAAGGAAATGGCTATTTCTTTTCCAGCTGACTGTCAGTGCTGGGCTGCATGTCATTATTTCCCCTTCTGGGCTTTCATAAAGGTCTTGTCTGAACTCTCTACCTAATCAAGTTCTTTATGCTTTATTATCATCATTCAATTCTCAAGCCCTGTATTAAAAGAAGGATCAAAGGCTACTGGAGAAAGGCAAAAAGCACAATTAAATTTGCCTCATTTGCTAAGAAAAAGCTGACATTCCTCTAATAAAAATTTGTCAACTTACTAGGACAACTTAGCCTCTTACCTATGTTACATTAAAGTTGCCTTTTTTCCCTGCAATGTTCTAGGAAGACTCATTCTGCAGCAGCTCAGGAAATTACAATGAGGCCAATCAAGCAGCCAATAAATTCAATTTAAAAGACTGAATGGGTCCAAACCAATGGAGGTGCAATAAACTTGTACCATTCTCCCCACTTCTTCTGCCTCCCAGCCAGGACTGCTCATGACAGCTGAACTGGTTAGACACAGGAAAAAAAGGGGTCACAGAATATGCAAGTTTATACAACTAAGTTGGTCAAATTTAGGCTTTTATAAATATTTAGAATTCAGGTAACATTCTGCCTAGTGAGTTCATGTTACACAGCTGATTCAGTTCATCTGTTTTCCTTGCTCTACTTCAACAGCAATGCAAACTTTCCTTTATAGGAAATTGTGGTGCCTTTTTTGATCCCAGTATATAACTTCAGAAAGTTCCAATAACTAATCAGAATATATAATTGATCTGAACATTTCATCTAAATGAAAATGCAGTTCTAATTTTCATTTACATATCAGCTGAATATTAAGTCAATCGGTCCCTTTGAATAAGTTAATCATTTACTAAGCATGGCTTTTCTACACAAACTTTAAGCAACTTATTCCAACCTTTATTAAATTTGATGGGCAAAGTGATTATCCAATTAACGTATCTTAATAATTAACACACCTAAATTTACATAAAAATAAGGGTACACACTTTAAATATTATTTAAGATAGTCTATCTTCTATTCCTAATGTCAAGGTTAAGATTACAATTAATGCAAAACTCCAAAATTAATTTGACACATAGGAAAAAAGGACTTCAGTCAAGTGAAGAGTTTAGATTCAGCTGCAATTCTTCCACTTTAATGGACAGTTCAATGATATCAAAATCAGAAACAAGCCCAGCACTTCAGCACCAGTAATGCACCAAGAGGCCTCTAGAAATAAGACAGAAGCAGGACCCATAAGGCAAAGTACTGGTTTTTATTAACCCAGATGGCAAAGCTGAATAAGCAAACAAGCTTCAGGAAACCTGGTTCCTTCATAAGGCAAACAGCACCATTTGGAGATGTTTGATTAAGCAGTTTTTGCTAATTAATGTTGCATTAAATGCTTGGAAACTCTCTCAACTTCCTACAGTCAGTGTTTCCTCAGAAACACAAACCAGTGACACAGTGATCGTGGCCATACTGGGACTGCTGGGAAATGAGGGCACTCCTATGGCTGTTTCAATAACCAAAGGGAAAAGCAAAGCCCATCCAGCTTCAGTCCAGCAGGAATCCTAACCCAGAGCAATCCACGAGCCCCAGAGATGGAAAACAGCATCTTAACCCAGAAATACCAGACAAGCCAAGCCAGGGGTGATGTTATCAAAGGGAATGTGTCAAAGGGAAGGAGGGATCAGTGTGGGAAATGATCCAAGTCATAAAGATCAGGGTGAAACATGAAGGAATTTACAGCAATAAAACAGAGGAATGTCCTTAAATCAAGGTCATTATGCACAATTTGGCCAATTTCTTTGCTAATTTTAAGCAGGTAACTGCATAGAATTCCCAGAGGCTTCCTTTGTCCTAACCCCTCCACTTTGCCTGCTTCCATTGTGCATTTCCCTTCAGCACACTCCAGATATTCTCCCTGTACAAAACCTGAGTAAATTCTCACTTTGTCTGACAATATCTAGGTAGGGGGAAATATACACATACATAGGTGTGTATATATATAGATATGCATATATCACAATATCTCTACATTCACACACATAATATATCCATAGATAAGTTTTGTTCTGTCTAAAGACAAAATAGAGTGATATGTTTATATTTTAAATATATATTGCATGCTATTATTGCTTCAAAGAAAGTAGCAAATATGTATTCATAGAGATTTTTAGATTGTTACTGATCAATAAATGGCAATGTTTTACTACTGCAGTTATTGCAATGAGACTAATGTATCACACTTCCATCAAAATTCCTCATCTTTGTTTGGAAAGAAAAGATTTTTGGAACTTCATGCCATTTAGTTTAAAAAAAAAGGAAATCAATAGGCTAAAGTTTTTCAGAAGAAGCCAATTGGTATCTTTCATTTTCTAAATCCTCCACCAAAATCTCATTAGGACAAATCATATTCTGTTACTTCCCCCAACTGAAAAATAATTAAAAAAAAAAAATCACTCAAAAGGCACTTCTGAAGCCAAATTATGCTCAAATCAGAGCTTTTTAGTAAAAAAAAAAAGTCTTTTAAGAGGCCTCCATTTCTGCTTTAATGCATTTTAATGTACATAATGCCTTAAAAATCCAGCAAGAGCAAACGTAGCTCCTGTGGAGTTGGGGATAAATCCTGAGCACGTTACAGAGGCTCTCATCATCATTTTAATCTCTTAGGTTGACGAAGGGAAGTGAAAACAGGAACTCATTTGCCTAAAGACTTCTGAGGCCTTTGGAAGAGCAGGCAGAAAGTGATTTCCAAGGCCTGGCAGTAACTCAGGATCCCACCCTCACCCACCAGCATGGATCAAATACCTGCTGCAAATGCTGGAATTTCCTTCCAAGAGAGGCCCCAGCCACTCTAACACTGGACAGCCCTGCTCTAGAACAGACCCAGGCACTGACTGCTGCTGACAAGAGCACAACCCCAGCTCCAGCTCTGATGTAAATCCACACCTCTCCTCGAGCCCTTCTGCAGGTTTGTGTTTGTATAAATACAGGTATTTTACATGTGTATGCATACACACACATCAAATATGGACATGGACTCAGGAACTCTTTCAGCTGGCAACAGGTTTTGATAAAAAACAGCAATTTTATTGGAGCTGTCACTGCCATGGAGTAACTGGGTCTTTTATGGACTCTTGGAAATTTCTCTGCTCGAAGCCACAGCGTTCTACAGAACTCTTTAACAAACATTCAACATGCAGACAAAAGATTTGGTCTGGCACAGGAGTGCCTGTTGCTTTTAATGGTATACTGCAATTCCTTCCCAAAAACCACCCAGAATCGTGGAATCAGAGGGGTTCACATTGGAAAGGACCCTAAGGATCATCCAGTTCCAGCCCTGGCTGGTCAAGGCCCTGCCCAGGCTGGCCTAATGTGTAGTAAAGAGATTTTTTGATTATTATTCATCAAGAAATAGTAACTTTTTCCTACTGCAGGCTTTGCAAAACACTAACAAAAAGATTTTATCCCTAAATTTGTTTCTTTTTACGTGAGAAAACGGAACTCTGAAGTCAATCATTGCACTAATACATACCACAACTCCAAATTGCTCTGGCTCAGCAAGATCATTATATTCATCCTTTAATTCAGCTAAGGCATTGAGTTCTTTCTGCTCAGGAAGATTCTTCACCAGGTTCTAAAACAAACAAGGCATTATATCAAATTTGTTACATTAAACTACCTGAGATATTAAAAATAACACGCTTAAAATACCACAACATGGAAATGCACGAGGAAATTACGGGACGCTTATTTTATTTATGCAGCCTTAACATCATATAAACATCAAATCAAAGCAGCAATTATTTAATACAGACATCAACTCCTCTGCTACAGTCTCTGATTTAAAGAATGTATTAAAAGGTTGGAGTATCATTTTTCAGGGTCTGACAGCATCAAGGAGTTTTTTCTGTTGACAATCTCTTTTTGCCCCAATGGTTGCATCTTGCTCATTAAATATTAATCAAGAAATAACTGGTCTGTGTAAAACATGACAAAACTAGCAAAAAAAAAAGTTACAATCATTAGACATTCAAAGTATCTGTGCACAAAGTACACTTCAAAATACCTTACACAAAAAAGGTCAACAACCCAAAATTGTACAGATCTTTTGGATGGCAAATATCCAGGAACTCGGGAAAAAGCTGAACTTGCTTGAAATCTTATTCATGTCCCCAAACAAAATTGTGAGTTATTAAATGCTCAAAATACAGACATGCTAAATATCTAAAATATTTATATTAAGACTGAAAAATGTTTGTTTTACGAAATACCCAGTAAAAGTGGAGATTGTGTTTATATTTTCATATATACACCAGTTAAAGAATTACACTGTTTTGATTTCAAGGGAAAAAAACCCAGATTTATATTCAAGCAAGCATCAATAGGAAAAGTTATGTGCCTGTTAAAAAAGCAACCAGCACTGCAGAAGCATAATTTTTTTTAGCTATAAAAACCTTAATTGGAAAAAATCTGTACCATTAGAGGTAGAGATGTCTTATGTTTAGACCAGACCAATCATGCCATCACTCTTGCAATATTCCTATTTGTTTTGAGAATTTGATTACTGATCACTCTGCCAGGCCTGAAGGAGACATTAAGGTCCAAGTTGGAAAAAGGCATCAGTCTAATTTGTCAAATTTCCAAGTGATAACAAGCTTAATTCTCCGAGCTGAAAGAATCAAACATTCCCCCATCCTAATAAAAACAAAATGAAGATGACAGGCAGCCTCACACAAAACATCCCTGTTACAGAAAGAGTTTTATACTCACACTGAGGAGCTACTGATTGTCCCAGCAAGCAGAGTTCAACACACGTGGCACAGAGAAACATCAGATTCCCCTCCGTGTCACACAGCTGAGCTGCAGCTCTGTGCTTAAACTAAGTTTGGGTTAACCTCTCCTGTTCACCCAAACCCATGTCCCACAGATTTCTACTTGCAAAAAAAGATGAAGGATCTGTAAAGCATTCTTGCTCATTTGATTAATTGTTTAATGCTGGTAAAGATCAAAGACATTAACTAATGCATTTTTTTTAATCTATTTTGATTAGTTGGACTGCTTACCAAATGCTGTCCTCCAGAATTTCACAGTATTTGTCAGAAATGTGGATTTCATTACAAATTAATAAACTTACTGCACAACACTGTTTTTCCATCAATGCAGAAATACAAGTACCTACTACTAACCCAGCTGGAGTTTTAGCTGTGTAACCAATATCTGTTAACGAGCTTGATTGCTTCTTTTTCCTCACCCACACCCCTTCATGGGCCAGAGCCAACAGACCAACTCATTCTACCCTTGTAACAAGGGGAATTTGGCTCTACTCCCACTGCAGCTCCTTTTTTAACACATCTATCTGTATGTTTACATTCACTGCATGTACTGAATAACTGAAAATGAAGATAAAGCATTCAGAGATCACATGTTCAAATCCCTGTCAGTACTTCAAGAAGCAGTTTCCTGCTGTATTCACTGTGATGCAGGTTTAAATAAAAATAAGGCAAATAAAAATGGTTTACATGAACATTAAGAGGAATCCAAGGTTGACATTAAGAGGCTGAAACTGTCACTCACTATTCCCTGTCACAAGGTCCTGAATTCTGTCAGACATGGTGCTTGACAACTGCTTACAAGAACTTACTCCCTCTAAGACACTCTAGGAATGGAAAACATTTTTTCCTAGAGTGCTTTCTCCGAGGAAGAGGTACAACAGTACATAGTCTACCATGTAGTTAAACTCATTAATCCAATTTATTTAAGTATTACACCGTAAGTCTAAAAAGCAGCAAGAAGCAAGTGCCTGAGAAGCAAAATGGAAAAAGCACTTTGCTATCTGCTCGATTATGCCATACCCATTCCACTTCCACACTCTTAGAACAAAGCAGTTTCTACATGTGCATTTTTATCAAGTGTGAGTTTTGCTAAGCACGGAAAAAAGCAAGCTTTGCTCTGTACAATTTTTCCAATCAGTAGTATTAAAAACTGTTGAACTGGTAAATTAGTTAATAGCTCAGTTGGCAGATTAAGATAAAAATAAACCAGAAGAGAGTGAATATGAAATAGATGATACAGTCCATTTACCCACTGCATTTCTAGGAATATCCTGTGAAATACACAGGAATCTCTTCCAGGTTATCAGCCACATGTCCCTGCTGCTGGAAGCAGCTACAGAAAGGGACCGATCTCCAAAGCACCCGTTTTCTGCAGATTCCAGGCTGCTGAGTTCTGGATAGTTGCATCCATGACCAAGTCACACCCATTTATCCTGGAGCTAACATCACCTTCTGCTTCCCCACCTCAGCTTTCCTCCCTGGAGCTCACACACATCCCTCTCCTCCCCACACAGACGTGACGTGCTCACATCCTGCCAGCTATTTATACTGCTGAGCTAATCAAGCCAATCTCTCCTGCTTCCTTCTGGAGACTGCTTCTCTAACCCTCAATCATCTTAAGTAGTTTTTAAGTTCAGCTCCTCTATTTTAAATTCATTTTTGAGAAATGTACTGAGTATTTTAGATAAGGTTGTAGAAACAGACTATTCAAAAGCATTAAAATGGTCCTCCTGACTGGAAACCCTTGACCCAATACACCTTGCAAGGACATTTTGTGGTCACCCAGGTCTGGTTGGGAGGAAGATAATTTACTTCATAGGAGCCCAGAGGGTGTCACTTTAACTTGTGACCAAAACAGAATTATCATGGGTGTAGCTCCTCTGCTGAGCTACATTTACAGTAGAGATCAGTATGAAACCACTCTGCACTTCAGCTGACCAAGGCAGCACTGTTCCCTCCCTCTTGGTTTCTGATCTTACTAAACCTGCAGGCTTCTTAATCACATGATCTGACATTTCTGATCAATAAACCAAGTCCTCAATAAAATTAGGGTTTTGCACTAATTTTCAAATACTGAGGCAACTCAGTTTAGACCAGAGTCCCCAGAATAACCATTTTGCAGGTCCAAAAAAAGGAAGAAGAAATTAATTTAGAAAACCTTGGGGGAATGGGACGAAGGCGCAAACAGAAGACAGGGAAGGATGAAGGGATCAATCGAGGCCCAGTGTGGTAGTTAGAATCTAAATCTGTATGATATTAAATAAAACAACAACAGTATTGCTGGGGTGCTAAATCTTTGTAACTTTTAGGGTTTCCATTCTTCTCTGTTGAACTGTCATTCCTCAGAGACCATGAGGGGCCATGCACACACTTGCTCTCCCCCTAGAGGGAGGAAATCAGAGAAGGATGTAAAGAAGCTGCACTCCCATCCTTTCTTCTCTCCAGCTGAGAGATTTGGGGCTCAAAATGAGACTAAACCAGCTTGAGAGCAAGTTTGATTTACAGATAGGTTTGGAGTTGCAGCAGGAGCCTGAAACATTCAGGGAGTTTCATCTCTCACTAGAGACAGGCAGAGTTGTTACAGAGCTGCTTCCACGAGAAGCCTCATGAAACTTCATTATGCACCAGCCTAAACCATCTTCAGCTTGTCTTCAAAGTTGAATATTCAAAGATTTCCTATTGGAAGGGGAAACTCCAAGGTTCTTTTGTTAGCAGTGCCTTTGAAAGGCAGTTTTCCTGCTGCACGGGACCACATTCCAAAGCAGAAGTGAAACCAATGAAACAGTAAACACAACTGATACACTTGCAGCTGAGACCTGCAGCAACTCCACACCAGTCTGACTCTTGAATTCTCACACCTTTCATGACATTTTTATGCAGAAAATGATCTATAACCAAAAGCAGAGGTATTTTCACATACCTGAATCAAGGATTCACTCAGCTTCTCTTCATCAACCTCTAAAATGATATTCTTTATTTCTTCATAAGGCAAACGGAAGGAACCCAAAAATATTGCTGAAATTGAGTAATACATCATTAGAACCAAAAGGTCAAAAAGAATGATATACAAAGGCAAGCCATTTCTAAAAACTCAAAAATCATATCCTCATCTAAATTGTGTTTCACAGTTAAGAAGTCTCCCATATAAAACAAATGCTAGATAAGCTCAATACTGCAATGTGGCTTAAAATGAATTTCCTTTCTACAACATGAAACTGTGACAACATTTTTTACTTTTTGATCAGCCTCAGTTGCTCCCTAGCAAAGTTACTTAGCAATAAAGCCTTACCTTTATGAATGACATGTGCATTCCTACTTAAACAGACCTACTCAGCCAATAGAAGACTTTATCTATTATTATTATGGCTTCCATAACCATGTATGAATAGCTGCACTGCATTTTCAAGTGGATAAATGATATTTACATGATATTCTAGAAAAAAATTCACATCAAAGGGGCAATGAAGAGCTAGGCAAAGTAAGAAAAAATGTCCTAACTACCACTTTTTAGGGTAACTGAACTTATACAAGAGACACATACAACACAAAACCTTCAAAGATGGAGTTCTCAAAGCAATTTGATCTCAGAATGTTATAAAACCTCAAGAGAGCCCCATTCAGTAAACTACAAAGAATTCTTAACAGATGGATCAGCATAATATTGGAACAAAGTGCTTTATATTCAGCCTAACTACTCTGGCTGATTATCCTGCATCCATGCTTTCAAAACATGAAGTTTTCTACCAGTTGTGTCACAGTTAATTTTCTGCTCACGAAAACGTGCTCACAGATGTGGTAATGAACATGTACACATTTGGGCTTACACACTTAATTTGCCATGGACACAGTTGGACTAGGGGCATTCATGGTGTTTGTGATTCAAATAAAAGACTCTACTACTATTAATGATTGATTTTCCCCCATAATTAAAGAGGGAAGAAGGAGTTAAATAACACAAGAGGGCTGTTTCTGTCACAATTCATAGCAGCAGTACTTGCACCTCTTTAGCCCATCAGGTAATGCCTTCCCCTGAACCTCCATTCCTTCACTGCTCTACCCAGAAGGAACAATTAGGAATGGCCTCTAAACCCCATCCCACAAACCCCATCAACACTGTGACAAACTAATGATCATCATTTAATTGCACTTTCAGTACTGAGCAATAACTGAGAGAATCAACTGACAAAAACCCCAGTAGCTCATTAAGTCTAAATCATTTTTCCATGTTATTTTTTTTCATTTTTCCCAAGTTATATAGCAAATTAAAAACGTGTATTTAAACACTTCTGAATTTCAGGCTCATGCTCAAATTAGCAGTTTTTAGAAAAAGCAATTGCACATATAAACAAAAAAAGAAAACCTATGACCAGTGAGATGTAGATGCTACTTAGATATTGGCCTAATGCCCTTCACATCACTTACATAAATTTTGTGCAGATTTTCCATCCAAAACTCTTAATTCTTTGATCTTCTTCTTTGACTGAGCTGCTTTCTTTTCTTCTGATTCTTCTACAGGCTTTTTGGCTGGAAAGTAGGTATTTGTTAAATTCTATTCATTATTACAACTGTTCAATCTTAGCTAACAGCAAGTCCATTAGAAAGCCATAATATTACATCTTTTACAATCAATTCCAGGCAAAATGACTGCACTGCCTCAACCTACTGTAAAATATCCAAACAAACAAAGCAAACATCCAAAATTGAAAGGAACAAAAAATAAAAATATGCCAATGAGCAATTTTCCCAAGCACTATCAAATAATATTTATGTATTTTAACCCAGGAAATTTCACTTCAGCTCCAATTTATTGCAAGCATTTTTAAAAACACAAGGATTTGGTATTACCTCAAAGCACATGAGTGCCCTCTATTGAAACATTAATAATATTAATAAGTTCTCCATCCAAAACCAACAACATAAATCACTTGATATTTATCACACTGAACAAAAGTATGTTTTTATTAATTATTTACACTGCCAGTCGTAAAGAGCAAAACTAAGAAAATAGTGTCTATTTTAAAGTGATTTCTTTTAAATTAGCAAGATTTGCTAGCCTTATATTCAGCACTTTGAATTATATAGAAAGAATTGTGGCATTGGAATACCTAAAATATAAGCTGATTTTTTGCATAATTTAAAACAGTCAATTTCCACAGAATTTTCTTAAGCATTAAGTAAACCCATTAAAAAGGATTTATTTCCTTTTAAATATCACATAACATATTTGGCACTGAAGGAATAGAATCTTAATGTGCTTAACATTAATTGAACTTAATGAATATTTTAAGTCATTCAAAAGTAACTGAAAAACTGGAAAGTCAAATTAAGATGAAGTTTCAAGCAGACTGAGTATGTTTCTGTTCTCTGAGCACTACTTTTTGTTGTACTGCAATGAGCCACCACGGGTTTCATTACAGGCACCAACTAAGAAAAAATGTTAACTTTTAGAGTGAAGAATAACAAAATCTCAGTTTCAACCTCTTTAATAATAATAAAAGAAAAAAGAACATAGAAAACAAGTATTTGTCTCCTTACACCCACTACCACTAGGAAAGCATCTGGCATAAAGTAATTCTGCTGGTTTAGAGCCCTGAACAATCAGTTTACCTTGGGCACGGTCATGGCAGTGCTACCTGAGGCAGTCCCAGGCAGTGCCCTCAGCCCCAGCTCCTCTAGGGAAGGGGAAGCTGAACAGAAAGGATGATTCAGCAACAAACCAAGCCTTGCTCTCCCCTCCCCTCCCACGAGCAGCTGGCTTGGTGCTTGTACAAGCCCTGAGCTCCACATCACCAGATAACCCCGGAATTCCCACCAGCACTGACCCCTGAACTGTAATGAGCTCCATTTAAAATCCTAAAGTGACACTTCATCGAGTAATCAGACCCTTATCACTAATTGCTTTCAATTAAACAAGGAAATAAGACCAGGTGCTCAACAACACAAACAAAAAACCACCCAAGAGTTAAAAATTAGCTGTCCCATGGGAAGGCAACAAACATTACGAGCTCTGTTTTATCACAGGAGACACTGCAAAGCCTGGATTTGTCTGCTGAGACAGCTGAGAAAAACCATTCAAGAAGATGAGAGACCTATTGCAAACTTGATCCGTTTAAGAGTTAAACCCTCCAGATCTCCATGGATCAAGTCTTTAAAACACTGAACACCACAGCCCCTCCCAACCCACCCACAGGGTACCAGACTTGTCTCAGTAGTTGGGAGCACCAAAGACAAACCTGCTCTGCAGCCACCGACAATAAAACACACACATCCCAGTCCCCTGGCCTGCAAACTGCAGAGGCAACAAAGTTAAAAAGAGTGGGAGTAACAAATCTTTTTGTTACCAAATATCACCTCACAGAAGGGAACTTCCTACAGTGATAATTTGGATAGCTCAGAAGGATTTGTGAGAATCCATGCAGTGAGAGAAACACCTCCCTGAGCAAGAGCTCAAGGGCAAAGGTGTTACACCAGTCCAACACAAAACAGGTGTTCAGTTACTCAGCTGCTACAGTATCAAAAAAGGAAAAGTGATTTTGGGGTTTAAACCCATTCTATAAACAGACACACAGAGGGTGAGCTGAGGCAGAATTCACAACGGGAACTCTGCCTGTACAGGGCAAAGAACCAGTTTCCCTTTTCACCCCTCCTACCCTGTGTGCAGGTGCACTCCTCTACTGGTTGCAAAATTAGGAACTACATTTAGAGCACAGCAGATCACATATTCCAACATTTCGTAACAAACCACAGCTACTCTGACCTACTCAAGCCTGAAGGCTATAACACCACTACTTACAGATCATCCATTTAATAAATATTAGATGTCTGGGTTAGATTAATTTTTTTCTATTTGAAAAAGGCCAGAGAAGATGTTCTTTCCAGAAAGCTCTTATCTTTGCACACTCGAAACTTCAAAGTTAACTTCATGCCAATTCACAAAAACCAGAGAAACACTAGAACCAGATGCTTACACGACTGTTAAAGTCACCAGACAGCATCAACACCAATCTTACCAAGCCCAAATTCATAGGGAGAAAGAGACACTACTAAAGTTTCTAGATTAGACAGCTCCTAGAATCTCTCCACCACTTGAGCCATGCTTGACATGGAGCACCAGGGAACTCTCCAAAGCCACACTTGTCCCTCTCCTGCCAGAGGCTCTGATCACACAAGTCCATTTCAGCAGTGATTCAGCTGTAACACAACCACGGATTATAGAATTTTGAAAAATAATTAACTCAATTAAAAAGATACTTGATACTTTCCAGAATCCAATACACTACTGCTGACCAACCTCTGGCCCCTTGTCAGGTTCTCCTTTCCCAAGTGCCTGTTTAAAGATAAGACGCTTTTTGGTTTGATGCCACAGAACCAAAGGGAGAGATGAAAGCAGGATTTTATAGCAGACAGCACAGGGTAGCTCAGAAAAGCAAGATGAAAAATCAATCTGGAAGCTAAAGCAGCTGTATTACTTCATACAGACCTTGGAGTTTAGTGCTGTGATTTTTCATTACAGAACTTTGATAATGGTACTGGCTTACATCTTCATTCAAAACCAGCTTTTTTTCAAACCAGCAAGTCTCACAGACAGCACTGAGAACTGGTGACTGCCATCCCCAGGTTTCCATGACAGAAATGGTCAGAGTTTAAAACAAAATGTGTAGCAGAAGGGAAACTTCCTTACTCTCTGACCCCACCTGATGAAGCAATAGAACACTGAAAGGAACAGTCAGCTGCCCGGCTCTGGAGTCTTATTCCACAGGGTCCAGCTCCTACCCAACTCCCAGCTGAGCCACTCACACCCCAGGATCCTGTTTAAGTTTGCTGCTCTTGTTTCAGAGCATGACAAGCTCCTTCCACACCTTGATGCAAAGCCAGCCCTCCACAGTCACGGCTCAGCAGCCCCACTCCCCAGAACACACTCACTGCTCGAACCTGGATCAGTCCTGCACTGCATGAGCAGCCCTGAAGGATGGCAGAACCCTCCAGCGAGTGGCTGAACCTGTCTGGACCCTCTAGCAAGTCATTCTTTGCAAAAGAGACAAGTACCTCCTTCACAGGTCTCAGTAAGGGCCCACAAGTGCAAGTATTTGGCTCCCCCAGGACAGCAGCACACGTATCAGCAGAGTTCACTCTTCCAGGGGCCTCTCAGGCTGCCCTCTGGTATTTCTGACCCCCATGTCTGGGCTAACAGACCAGGCTCATGCACGTCTGCTGTGTTTTATGCAAAGCATTTTTAAATCCCCTACCCTCCATCTCTGTGTTTCTTCAGGATGGTTAATCCCATTTCACACACATTTATCCAAATGAATATTGGACTTATCTGCAATATGTATACACACACAAACAAGCAGAGATGCACATGTGGAGTTTCTGTTTTCAAGAAATGAAGAAAATTCTGCTCTTGGTTATTTAAAGAGAGATCCCCATTCATTTGGAAAGAAGTAAGAACTAAGCAAGCATTAAAAAAACCCAACAAACCAACAATTAACAGTCACTGAAACGGCAAAATAGCCACCAAGGCATACTTATCTCACTCTAGTTAGACCTGTAGAAAGTTTTGTCCAGGCTTTTCTTTATAATTCACCTCAGGTAGACAAAAGAAGAGAAGAGAGCCAATATGAAAAAGCCAAAGGAGAACATGCAGACCAGAAGACAGAGATGTAAACACCAACACCATGTAACTTTTTTTTTCCTAATTTAGAGCTCTATTAAGTTTGTAATAATACATTTGTTTATCAGTGTTGGAGGGAAAAAGCTGATGCAAGATGCTGCAAGGCATTGTTTGCTGTTGATCTGCCATTACCCAGAGCATGTGCAGCTCCAGCTGTACCTTCAGTGAGACCTTCAGCTGGGAGCTCATCTAATCCCACTGCTTGAAACCCTTAAAACCCATCCAGGGTATACTAAACAAAATGTTATGTAAGTTTAAAACACATTAAGCAAGACTAATGATAATCATGGCAAAGAACATACACAAACGTGTTGAAATGCTTTTGAGCCCTAATTAAGAAAAAAAACCTACCATCAGTACTTTTGCACTTCTGTAGTAAAAAAAGAAGCATACATTATTCTTGAAAATTATCATTTTACACCTGCTCATTAATTTAGCTACTGAATAGCATTAGAAGTGGCCACGACTAATTTTTTGAAATATATATTATTTTATTCAATGATATTGAAGCTGTTAAAGCATTTTATTATGACCTGAAATGTCCAGTTCATACTGAATTCCTTTCTTTCTTTAAATTATCAATGAGTAATTTTAATAAAGAATTAACAGCAAAAACTGTCAGTCATGAATACGATGAGGATGAAAATTAAAGGGAGATAAAAAGGAGTACATTGAATTACAGCGTGGAGAAATCAGACATTTAGGTGAACTTTAGCCTACCTTAGCCTGAGCCTTAATCTCCAATTTCTGTCAAGTGTGTACACACAGTGAACAAAAACATCCTTATATTGTCATGGGAAATGAATGAGTAATTTCATCTTATTTCCATCTGGCGAGCAGCTTCCCAATTGCATTTACCAGTATTTGGCAGCAAAAGTAAATATACAAAAGAAATTAACTGCTTTGTTATTCCCTCTACTAGAGAGAAGAACTATGGCTAGTACAGGAGTATAGGAGAAAAAAATTAAGTGTACATACATTGCAAGGGATGTAAACTACACGCACAAGAGTAGACTTGAGCAGCTGAAAGTAATAATTACACTGAATTAACACCCCCCAAAAGAAAAAAAGACCCTGATGTGATATGACTTGGTACAGAAGTGGAGTAAGGAGCTAGGAATGCCACTGAAAGATTAGAAAGTAATTTGTAGCACAAAAGTTCCATAAATTCTGTTGCAAAAAAATAAAACTTCTTGAAGTCTGGCTAAATTGATCATCTTGGAAAGCTACTGATAGTCTTCCATTTCTGTTATTCCTAGAGGCACTCAAAAATGGAAATAAAAGTCAAATGAAGGGGGAGAAGGAGGAAAGTCAAACAAAGTAGACAAAAATTTGCAGTTCTTTTACCTCAGCAATACCCACACCCCAAGTGTGTCCCTTGGTGTGTCCCCAGCATCCCCCAGTGTGTCCCCTGGTGTGTCCCCAGCATTCCTGAGGGTGTCCCTTGGTGTGCCCCCAGCATTCCCCAGTGTATCCCTTGGTGTGCCCCCAGCATTCCCCAGTGTATCCCTTGGTGTGCCCCCAGCATTCCCCAATGTGTCCCCAGCATTCCCAGGGTGTCCCTTGGTGTGCCCCCAGCATTCCTGAGGGGGTCCCTTGGTGTGCCCCCAGCAATCCCAGTGTATCCCTTGGTGTGCCCCCAGCATTCCCAGTGTGTCCCTTGGTGCGTCCCCAGCATTCCCAGTGTGTCCCTTGGTGTGCCCCCAGCATTCCCAGGGTGTCCCTTGGTGTGTCCCCAGCATCCCCAGGCTGCAGGGGCAGAACTGTGGGCAGGCAGGGCCAGGGAGCACGGCTGGGGCACAGCCCGGCCTCTCTCCAGCCTCTGCAAGGGACAGCACACGAACCACGGCCCAGCTCTTGCTGCAGGCAGCAGAATGAACTCTGACAAAGTTTGTGTGCTCCAGCCAAACCACACAAATAATCTGCTGATCATCACCAAGTGCAAACGTGTCCATGCATCTGTGGAATTGCTCAGCTTGGAAAAGCCCTCGAAGACCATGAAGCCCAACCAGCAGCCCAGGACCACCACCAGGGTCAGCACTAAACCATGTGCTCAAGTGCCACATCCACATGCCTTTGAACACTTGCAGGATGCCCATTTCCCTGGGCAGCTTGTGTCAATGCTTGACAGCCCTTTCTGCGAAGAAATTTCTCCCTCTGTGTAATCCAAACCTCTCCTGGTGCAACCTAAAGCCAATTCCTCTGCTCCTGTCACTTGTTACCTGGGAGAAGCAGAGCCCTGACTCTGGCAGCAAGGAGAAAGCAACAATGCAGCCTAAACAGAGCAGTGACCAAGGAGGAACTCCCTACCCAGTCCTGTACCCAGTGACACCAGAGAAGGTTCAATGGAGCCCAGAGGAGGAGAGACTCTGGGAGATGCCACAGTTCCCGCAGCTGAGGCCACAAGCTCCCCTGGACCACAGCAGCTCTCCATGAGAAATGCCATGCAATTCATGAACTGCAGGAACTGAGACTGGAGTGCCTTGGCATCCTAATCCACTTCTAGCCTTCACTCAGTCATTTGGGCTCTAACTTTGAAAACCAGCACAGTTTCCCCAAATATCCAGAGAGAGATGAAGAGCATCAGCAGATGCCAGCCACGCCTCCTGTCAATTCAGGCAGCAGCTGGGGGATCTCATGTTTATTCCCAATGCCACCTGGCATTTTTCAGTTCACCTAAAATCACTCAGTCACCAATTCCTGAAGCAAAATTAATTAAACACTCCTGCTGTCACTCTGTCCTTTCTGCAGTCAGAAGAGCTGAATACCTGGTACAGCAATAAAAAAAGGATTATTACAAAGCAAGCCATTAATCTAAAAGCGAATCTTACACTGAGCCCTTAAGGTAAAAAAAAAAACAAAAAACTAACAGGGAGGGAAAAAAAATGGAACCTCTTGCAATCTTGCATGTTTTTTGCCTAATTAATGTAATTAAGCTGAAGGAAGTGGCATCAGCTCAACAAATTATGCTCTGTGGAAGAATAAAAAAGATCATAACTTAGTTTTACAAATTAGTTTTCAAAAAAAAAGTAACAAGGGATCTATATTCCTATTAATTGTTCTTATAATTGATTGCTACTTTATTTGACCACCACATTTAATGACTACTATTAATTTAACATGAAATATTCCTTGTTCTGTTCAAATTGCCCTAAAATGGTTGTAAATAGTCTAATTGTCAACCTCTAGCAAGAACTTGTGCAGCAAAGTTGTACAGTTAAAGTGGACTTAATTACCCACCCTGTATTGTGATGGCTTTCAGCTTTCTATCAACAGCCTCAAGGAGATGTCTGGGCCAGAAATACTTAAAAAAAAAACCAAAACAAACCAACAACCAAAGCAACCCCTCCCCACACACAAACAAAAAGTCCCAAATACACCCACACCAGATTTCCCAACTGATTTTGCCCCTTCTATTTACTGTGAAGGATGTTGCTTCTGCTGTAAGACAGTAAGCAAATATTAACAATGCATGGCACACAAATGGTCAGAGAAATACAGATGAACATTAGAAATCAAACAACAGCAGGCAAGCAAGGATTAAACTGAAAATATCCTCCATGGGCCTAATTTACTGTGTTGTAGATGTGCTGGAAGAAGCTGGAACAAAACCCAGTAGCCTTTTCCACGACCTCCTCTCTCCTGTCTTCTCCATGAATATTGATAGGGAGGAAAGCCTCAGGGCTGTGCACCCCATTTGTCCCTTTGCCAACATCTCCAAGCTTTCCCCTGGAGGCGCTGGGAGCAGCTCCCAGGATCTGCTGATCCTTGGGGTGTGGGGGGCACTGAGCTCTGCACAGCCCCACTATCAGTGCCTGACCAAGGAGATGGGTCCTGCATTTCAGAACTCACAGAGGAAGTGTTGACGTGGGGGAGAGAAGATGTTTGCCTATGGAAATAAAATTCTGCCTATAATAGCATTTCTAATTTAAACAGCCACATGGCCCAGTTATATTTTTTCCTCTGACATCAGGCCACCATCACCACCAAACTGAGACAGGACAACTATAATCATTTCCCAGATTCTAGCTGATATGTTTCTCATCCATACAATTTTCAAAAGTAAAAAAAAAAAGTATCAAGACTCAGAAAAAAAATCAAACTAAATGTCATTAAACTGCTGTCATATTTTATCAAGATTCTAACAAACTCATTTTCCTTTATTACTATGAGAAGTGGAATAAATGGATCTCTTCTAAATTAATAGTTCACCTACTACTCCCCTTGATTAAGGCCATAAAAGGCTCACCTTCACAAACAAACACACATATGGGAATCACATTTTCCAAAGGAACTCTCCAAATCATGAAGCTAAGATCCCAAGATCCAAAAATCCTTCTACACAGTCGAGTTGATTAGATATTGGTATTTAATGGAAGACTAAAATGTTAATAAAAATGAAGACATAAAATGATTTCTTCTATCACTGTGATCTCTGACATTTCACAATCCTGACTAAATATTGAAACATTAAGTAAAATATACATCTCCAAACAGACATTTTTGTATTTTCTTCCTTTTTGAAGTATTTCTCTGTCATCAAGGTTTTAAATAAATATGCATGCAAAACTCTTTAACTTAGACATAACTAATTCCCAAATCCCTTAATTTTTGAGTGTGATGTGGCACATCCTAGTTATACACTCTGACCTACACAATGTTTCATATCCGTTGACTTAGTCCATAAGAAATTTGATTTTATGTTGAGTTAAAAGAATTCTATTCTATTTAGAGTAAAACATAAAAAATATGGGTTATTACCTGGTATTTATTGTCATATAAAACCAGGAGAACTCAAAAAGAAGCTTTCATAGACACCAGGTCCAAAGGAAAACTTCACAGGGTAAAAGGATCATATTAAAAATAACTGGGAAATGATCTGTCTTAATAGATTCCATAATTTCAATAGTAAGAGTAAGTGCCCCATGAGGCTGACTGGTAATCACAGCTTTGATAGCTGATCAATAGAAATAAGGATGAAAAGATAAGATGTTGGGAAATTAGTCTTCCATAAACAAACGTTTCAAACTCTGGCTTTGTGGTGGATGGCATCAAACAAATCTGATTAGTGGCACGTAATCCATACTAATCACATGCCAACACAAATGTTCTGGCCCCATGCTGGAGCCAAGGCTCCTGCAGAACTGCTTTGGAGCAGAACTCCTGGTTGGAAGCAGACACACCAGAGGGCAGTGGCTGCTTTGGAGCAGGCCCCAGGCTGCCACAGAGGATGCACTGCCCACGCTCTCCATCACTCTCACTAATGACCACTAACTAAGGTCATCCCAAGAGTTTCAGTATCCTGGGATACTGAGACCTTTCTGCCGTTCTAATGGGACTCTGAAAAACAAGCAGCAAGGGGGGCATGTGGTGACAGCCAAAGCTGTGAGTGCCCCTCAGTAAATGGGGCAGATCCACTGGTATTTTTTGGGTGATGGTCAGCAAGGATGTTTTACTGTGTGACTTCTGTGGATCATGCAGAATTTTGGTCTGCCCCTCTGGGCAGTCTTTGAAAACACAAAGGAATAAATACAAATCAGCTATTAATGAGACTTTCAATGAGAGAAAAAGGAGGCAGCAAACCAGGAAGACTAAAAGCAGCAGGGCTAAAACTCTGGAAAACAACACATCTGTTTGAAATACAGAGAAGTGCAGTAGCACAGGTTATAAATGCTGAAAGATCCTGAGCTCACTGAAGACAAAACAATTTACTGTGTGTGTAAAGATGTGACCTCTAGCTTAGAAAAAACATCAACTGCTGGCAGCTGAGAAGTATCTCTGTTTAATCGATTCTGTGTACATCAAGCAGCAGACATCTAATATGTATTAACATGTACTTACTCTTTTGACTGAGCATCTGCTCTCAGTCACCTGCTGAGGATAAAAGACAGGGCTCAACCAGCCTGAAGCCAGCCCTGGGTGGTTGTTTATGTTATTACCAACTTAGAACAAAAAGCTTGAAAAAGCTTTCTTGGGGTCCAAGCATCCCCAAGTGCTGTGAACACACACAGGTGCTCACAGAACACATGGGCAGTGATTATCTGCCTTCAAGACATACAAGATAAATTCCAGATAAATTAATGACACATTACAGGATTAGTCATAGGGGAACCTACAGAGTACTAAATTAAGCTGCTTGCATTGTAGCAGCCTAAAAATAGTGCAGGAGCACACAGGTCCCTCACCTTCAGCAGCATCACCGGGCTCCACTGTTCACCTCAGCACATTCTGGGCACAAGCACACACAGGATCCACTGTAATTCTAAATTTAGCAGCTGGAACCTATGCTCTGCTGACCTTTTGTATTACCAACACAAGCAAAATTTGGCTAAAGTGATTCATTAAGAAAGCAGTGAGTCAGTGCTAATGATCCAAGTCTTCAATGAAACAACAAAAAAAATGTCAAAGAAAACCTTGGAATTTACTCCACAGGTACTCCCATTTAAAATATGCAACTTAATGATACTTCCACACTGACTTTACCATGTGGACTTTTTGCTTTTAGAAAGCCTTTAAGCTGCTGCCTCTTCACAGTGGGTAATTATTCTGTAGTAGTATTCCACAATAATTACATTCCCACCTCACAGAACAGAATAAAGCACGTGAAAGGAAGAAGTTTCAGAGACACTTCAGTTTCTCACGTTGCACAAGACACAACAGTCACACAATACAGAGTTGTAATTTCAGCTTTACATCCTTTCCAGACGATTACTGAGTAATGCAAAAAGCTGATACCTTTGTTATTATCTGTACTAATGCCTATGTACATAGTATTTTCAATTTCTCAATGAATTCACAAACTTAATAGCATGATTGTTAACTTTTAATCCTTTAAATAGCTTTTGAATGTCTCTTTCTTCAAAGAACCTTTATTCATGTAGGTAACAGAACTATCCTTACTCCACTATAAACGGCAGAAACTCCTGCAGTGGCAGATATTCTGTCCAAAGCATCCTGGAACAGCATTACAGCACAAGCAACCATCACTCACAGAAAGGTTCCATGACAAAAGCAGATAGCATATTTTTTGGAAATATTTTTGGTCAGCAGTAAGAAAGGTGTGTGTTTCAGCACATAAAACATAAAACCCGTGGAGAGGGCATCATTTTTCTACAAACACAGAATCACTGCAGGTCAGCACAGTGAGCAACTGGAACCAGGCCATGAATCAGACACGTTTTGTCAGTTTACGCTTTTGCAGGAAAAAAAAAATATCCACATTCTATCTCTTTTGATAGAAAGTAGATTTAGGAGGAGGTGTAGGATGTGCAAGCCGTGGTTCTGCTGAGAGATGCAGGGGACATCTCTTTAATACAGACTTGAAAGAACTATTTTACAAGTAAGGCCATAAATTCTGCTTATAAGCACAGCTTTGTTTACAGCAGGGTTTTATTTATTTAAGCAAATACATTGTTATTCCTACAACTCTGCTGGAAGTTTTGAGGAGACTGAAATATTGGTGCATAGTCTCTTTAATAGTCAGCACCAGCTGTCCTGGCAAGTAGCTGGTCTGCTCTCCACCCTTTCCTCTACACTTTTTCATTCTCCCCCTGCTTCATTTGGGTTACAAATTCCCAGCCAGTGTTCAGCTGAAGAACCTGCACTGGAACACTCAGCTGCAGTTTCCTTTACCAACACTCAGGAAGTTGCCAGAAAACGTATCTACAGCTACAAACACATCAGAGGGCAAAAGGAATTGTTGTAAACCATTCAGAGCTACTGAACACAGACCTAGAACTGACAAGCAACTGACCTCCAACTCACCATCAGTGTATTTTACATACAGATATAAATTGCTACACACGAAAGAGAAGCCACACTTTAGTGGATAATCTTAACAGTTCACTGACCAAGGGATTACTGTCAAATCCACAGAATGATTTAATCATATAATCACCAAATGGTTTGGGTTGTAAGGGACCTCAGAGGTGATCTTGTTCCAACCCCTGTCATGGGCAGGAACACCCTCCACTAGACCAGGTTGCTCAGAGCTCCACCCAACCCGGCCTTGAACACTTCACGTTGAGAGGAACTAGCTTCATATTAAATAGATTTTTACAATATCTAACCTAAATTCCCACAAAAAATGCAGTTGCATACTTGAAGAAGAACATCTTTTGCAGGTTATTCTTTCTGTTTTGACATTAGAGAAAGCATTCTTCTCAGTCTATTCTCTTTATTTATTCATACAGAAGGGGTTTTATTCCAGGAATATAGATTTCTATTTGTTTAAAAACAAACAAAACCCATTTCTTTTTGCAGTTCAACACAGATTCTTTTTTTCAATTCAACTTCTGAATTTCTTTTTCATCGAATTCATAGAAAAAAACACTCTCTGTAAGAACATTATAGATCAAGACTACTTCATGAATGTATTCATATTTCATGCTAATTAGTCTTTGTACACAATCCCTCTCGCTGCTGTGCCGAGTCCACGTGTCTCTGTCCTCAGCTCCTCGTTAAATGTGCTGGGCTTTGTCAGAGCACTGCATCACCAAGACTCAGACAGACAGGTCAGAATGCAGAGCTGCCTTTCTTCCCCTGCTGGATTTTATCAAGCTGATAACACACAAAAGCTCCAGCTCCTCAGAAAAAGGAGGCATGTAGGAGGTACAGAAGGCACTAACTGCTACCAGTCATCACACAGCAGGCTGGAATTCCAGACTTCTGGAATTGGTGGGTAATGAACATTTGTCTGTGTGTCACCAGCAGTGATTCTTACACCTCTCTAATGAGAGCCTCCCAGACCTTAAACGTAGGAAAAAACCCACTGCACCAATTTCCTTTGTAGAAACAACCCAATGCCTTTGTAAGTTCACCTTCCCTTGGCTTTTTTTTATAGTCACAAGTGCTCTTCCATCTTTCCTCTTCAAGATTTTGATTTTCAAATTCTGAGAGCTCAGGTATAACAAATTAATACATGAATTCTGTAAGTAACCACCTAAAATATAAGGCATTATAACTAAGACAGCTCAGTCACAACATTGTTATAAATACACAGCAGAGCCCTTTTAAGACAATACATGTCTGTCCTCACTCTAATTCTATTTAAATTCTTCTGGTGAAGCTTTCTGACAAAATTACTAATTGAAACTTGCAGAAAATCTGAGCAGCAGGGGAGTTTGTTACTAATATTTTTCAGAAGTTTTTCAGTGCCAGAGATTTCTTAACCAAACGATGGCCTTGGCAGCAGGCACACACACAAGTGACAGCCTCTCCAATCCCAGTTTGCCACATGGCACTGAAAAGGCAGGTGGATAATCAGTTTGTACCTGCAGAACTGCTCCAGTCACCCAGTAACCAGCAGGATTCCTTATTTCAAGTCCTTGCTCCTCAAGTCTCCAGTAGGGAAGACCAACCTCTCCTAGTGATGTTCCAAAAGGGTTAAGCACTGCCAATTAAACTAAAACTGAGGGAATGGCCTCCACATTAGAGCATCTGACCTGGAATCAGAACAGACAGAATGCTGACTCTGAAAATGAACTCCATTTCTGTAGGAATTGTGTGGAATACATTAAGCTGTATCTCCATGCAATCCATGAATAATGACAGCAGCTTTCAAATAGCTCAGATCTCAAACTATTTCCCACCTGCCTCAATCTGGATATAACTGAATTCACATACAGACTGTTTGTATTTGATTTTCTGAAGGTGCAATTATTGCAGTTCTTTATTTAATGCTAAGATAACGTCCAAACTTCTCTATCAGAACCCTCTTATGGAGCAACAATGCTCTGAAAATACACTAACTCTGCTGCACAAGTAAAGAAAGCAAGCTCCAGGAATAACATACTGGAGATCAGGATAACTGCATCTATCTGACCCATTCCTCTTTAGTTTTCCTCCTTATGAATCTACCACAAAACTTTTAAAAGCAGAGGCCCAAGAGACACAATCAAAATGTTCCACAGCCTGAGACCTCCAGTGAAATTCCTGCCCCTGCCTAACCCTATGGCATGAGCATTCTGAAAGCATTATTTATATAAAGATTTTACAGGAAAAGAAGACAACAAATGAAAATAGCACAACTGACACTGAATCTAACTTCTGAGAAAGTCTAAATAGGTTTTTTTTTTTTAAATCTAGGATATTCTTCATTCACTGTCACATGATGAGAACTACAGTTAGTAGGTCACACCAACAGGACATGTATTCTACATAGTATTTTTTTCAAAATCAATTGTTTTCTTAGTGACTCCACACTACAAACTACCTTTGACATAAAGTTATTGAAAGGTGTGTTAAAATGCTATTTGAAATCAAATATTAAGAACTAATATTTACAATCTTTACCTCCTAACTGGAACTTTTTCTTTCGGACCCTTCAGAACACTACTCTCATATCAGTCCTTTTGTTCCATGATCAATGAAATGGGTCCTGATGCTCTCAAAATAAGACTTGGACTCTAAAATAACTCAAAGGTCATTTAAGAATTTGAAAAGATGACATAAAATATATAAAAATGCAGAGACATACGCATATAAATCTAGTCTAGATGGCAATAATTTCAGGCAGCAGTTTATTTAAACCATGCAAAGCTTTCTTCACCCCTGAGTTCGACAGTTTACCTACTGGATAAATCCAGTGGAGAATAAAAGGCAAGAGTGAAAAATGGCAAACTAATAACCCACTCCTCCTTTATGGTACTTGAATTTATTCTGTTGCTGAAAAACAACGATTTCAAATACATTCAAAGATGAAAACAAAGCAATCTGCTGCACTTCTGTGTCAGGCAGACATGAACACGGATGACCCACGTGTGCAATCCAAGGAAATGGAATGCCCCTGCCACACAGCACTGGGTGACCCTACACTGCAGAGCTGATCCTCCTCGGGTCTGGATTCCCACCCTTCTGCAAGGGAGAGGCTGAGGAGGGAAAGGAACCAAACACACACAGCCTGAATGAACAGCAGACCAAGGGAGCCACCTGCAGTTTGCAATCCAGAAGCAAATCCATGAGGAGTTCAGAGGTTTTTCTTCCTTTTTATGTTGAAGCAGAGCAGGGAGCTGAACCAGTGCAACACAGCCATGCTTAACACCAGAGATTCCTGTATCAAACTGAGTCTTGCTGTCTCACACCTACAAACAGCTGTGTTAAAGGAAATTTGGCCAAAGCTGAATCCATTGAAAGCATGCAAATGTGAAGCTCTCTGATGAATTAGATCTCAGCTTCTCAGCACATCAAATTCAAAGCCATTTTTTTTACAACTACTAATTACAGGCCCTTGTAGTTACAAGTACCAAATGCAAATGAATGCAAACAGTTTTCCTTCAAGTTTAAGGGTGCACTAACACATTATACACATAAACATCAAATCCTGAAATTTTGTTCATGTTTTGTTCAATTATAGCTTACATGGAAGTTTGTATTTTCTCTTGTCCCGTCCCACTCAAAATTCCCATCATGTGAAAAACACAACTCAGCTATTAAGAACTTACTTCAGTTTTGAAAACATATGAAAATGATTGCTGAATTGTATTTTAAACGTCTAATTGTAAAGCAACAGAACCCTGATCAAGAAGTTTTCCCTCGAGGCAAGTTGGATGGATAATGAATTCTGTATTGGAACAATCCCAGTAGTTACAGACTATTATGTACTAATTACTACCTTTACAGATCTACTGTACACATAATTAATTTCTTCAGAGCACAACTATCATTCTTGACTGGCAAAATACACAACCTAAATTACAAGAGCCAGAAATTAACACGATCCTTCAGGGAGAAGGCATTAACTTGCTTTGCAGTGTTTTGCAATTAGACAATCAATCAAACAGTGAGGAGTGATTTTGATAGCAGCAGGCCCAGAGCTGAGCATTGTCACAGAGTCATCTGAGACCCCGAGCAGGGGCTGTGCCACAACCTGGCTGCAGAGGCACAACACTGCAGGCCTTCACCTGCACCTGTCAGGAGACACTTCAGCACACAACCCTGCATGGATTTAACATTCCATAAATGGAATAACACAGGGAGCTTTTTGACATCCTATTCCACAAAGCACTGAAGGCATGACAGTGCTGCTGGTGCTCTCCCTTCCACTGGTGGCCAGAGAGAAAATTTCTATCAGTTAAGGGACAAAAGCAAAGTTTGGTAAAAGAACGTTCAGCGTTCTGCTTAAATGATTTCAAAGATTTCAGTAGGTTCTTGACAAAAACACTAACGCTTTACACTGCTAATTTCAGTTGTTGGGGGATTTAGGACATTCTAGAGAATTAAATCATACACACCCCCAACTTCACCAAAAAGCAGTAGCCCAGGTTTCCTGAGATGTATAATCACACTGGATTACTAATTAATTTACTAAGCAAAAATTATTGTTCAACTTCAAGACAATATTTCCCCCCAAAAGTAGCACTTCCCTTCAGCTCAGGCTGCATTCCTCTAAAACAGACAGCACTCAAACAGCAAGGCAGCTCACAGCTTAATGATAACCAACATTAAGTCATTTCTGGAGTATCCTAAAACAAAACTATGTTAAATGAGAAAAATTCACCAAGTTATCTTCTCATTGTGCCAAAGAATCATGAATAGAATTCAGAGGTTTAATCAAATTTCAGTGCTGCAGCTTACATGGAATCAGAGATTTTTAATAAATGTCTACACTACCATTTCTTTTCCTACAGTTACTATTCCCACTGGCATTCCAAAATTTCACAGAACACAAGACAGTAAACACTGAGTCATCACAACTGCTTCTGGCAATTGTCAGTTTGCTTCCACTCATCCATTGTTTGTTTTCTGTGCTGACTGTGCTCTTGAGAGAGCATCGCACACATCTTTAGCTTTTTATCACTCTCCCATAATGTTCTAGGAGACCACCTCATGGAATGGGACTCAAGCAAAAGGGAAATCTGATCCCACATGATGCTTGAAATAAGTACTTGGGGCATTACTGAGCTGCTTGTGACTCCCAAGGCAAAAGGGGAGGAAGAATGGTGAACACCATCCCATGTTTCTCTTTGCAGATGGCAGCTGCAGGAAAAAAGTTGCTTTTTGGAATGCAATTATTTGGGTCTGTGCTGCAACTACATGCTCCAAGAGTCTTTTTGACTTCTAGTAGGTTATCAAGTTTAAAAAAAACTTGAACTCAGAGACAGACAACTCTGCCTTTCTGTAGGAGTCAGCCAAGTACGATTTTCATACCCTGAGTACCAAACAGCAGCATTTTCAATGTGCATCCTTCGCTATGGTCTCTTATTTTCTACAATCATAACCTCAGAACTACACAAGGAATAACAGGAAAAATATTTGCAAGGCTATCACTACACTCCTCGCTATTTGAGGGGTTTCTGTTTTTCCTAGTTTTAGAACTGTGCAACTATGTCAACAAGAATTTCTTCTCACAGGAAACTGTCAGCTATATCAAAATTTCAAGAAGGTTTCTTCAGCATTTTAACAAAGAAGCTTTTCAGGAATTCAGAAACATTTCTTCAGATTTCTGATGAAAGAATTCAGCTCAAGGCAGAAGCTTGTCCTTTTCATTAAGAAGGGGCTCATGCCATTGTGTCATCTGCTGCTGGGCATTCTTCCCCTTAAAGGTCTTCCTGTCACACTGAAAGAAGTGGCCAAATCCACACCATCTTACCCTCACTGCAGTGCTAGGAGCCAAGAATCAATCCAACTTTGGCAGGGAAAAGAATGTTAAATTACTGCAAAGGATGCTTTTTGTGCTACTGCATGGAATATCTGAATATATAGACCAGAAAGTGGTTCTACAATGTGTTGTAAAAGGCGAATTCTAATGGTTTAAATTCAGTGACTACTCAAAGGAGTATGAGCTACAAGTAGTGTGTGTATCTGATGAAAAACACAGCCACGACCAACTCTTTGAAGAGGTTTCAAAAGAACACGGAAGAAAAGACATTCAGAAATAATTCACAGAAACTACTCAAAAATCAGTTCAAGAAAGTTACAGTCCTCTGAGAGCCCTTCCTGAGTTAACCTTTCACACACTGCATTAGTAAAAACTGCTGCTCTTATTCCTGAAATTCTCAGCTAGGAATAATGATGCAAATAAACACCATTCTAGGATCAGAATTTAAATTTAATTATAATTTCATTAGAAGAAAATTCACATCTGTCTGCAACATAGTGCACTTTTAAAAGGTATTATTGTAAAAAGGTTCCTCCCCTCATGCTGTAAAGTGAAGGAGGAGCAATTCTCGTAATAGACTGTTATGCTTAATATATGTTTTAAATCATCTTCCTGCTATAAAACCATCATATGAATTCCATGGTACTGCACAAAGCATAAAAGAAACTGCCATTGCACAGTTTTAACTTAATAAAAGCACAATAAAGAGTAAAGTAAGAATGTACCTTTCATTTGGGTTCCAAAGGTAAGTGCCAATTTTGCAAACAGCTCCGGGTCTTCAAATTTATCTTCTTCAGCTTTTACCCAAAAGCTGTTTTCTCCTATTTCTTGAGGTTCAATCTGAAAGAAAAACAGCATCTCCAAAGTCAATAAGCAGTGTTTCCAGCAGCCATGGCAAAGCAAATGCTACAGAACTTTAGTGATAATTGGGCTGAATGAAGTTTAGCCCCGCCCTGGGATGTTCTCTCACTGCTGCTTCCTGCACAAACTCCGTGGGCTGAGCTGTCCTCTGGCCACTCATGGCCTTCATTGTACTCAGCAGGTTTTCCACACAGGCCTGGTAACAGCATCTGGGTTTCAATGTGTTTTAGCTCTCTCTTGATTACTTCCCAGAGAGCCCCCAAACTCTTCAGCACTGACATGCACCCTGCTGCCTGAGAACTGCATGAAACACCTCACCAGGAAATGAACTGTCCATGGGACCTTGCAGAGACTCAGAATTAAGTCTGTACTGGCTACACTAATGGAAGAAAACACTCTGCAATATAGAAGCTGAAAGACAACTTGATTTGTCATGTATGACTCAGAACTGCTATTTCATTTTCAAAATATATTCCTCTAACATTATTAATTATTGTTTATAAGTTTGTTTAAATGCCAAGGAATTTCCAAGAGCTATTTAACTCCTAGATGATATGCAGGGAACTCAGCAATACTGCACTTGTCAGCCTCACTCCAGTTTCCCTGCAACACCCTGGTCCTCCACCTTCCAGCACTGCTTTACCACCAGCCCCAGGGAAGACATTTTAAAAAACTACCTTAATCCAACACTAATGGGGAAGACAGTTACAGCAAAAGGGACTAAATTAAACAGTAAGAATTTTATTCCTCAAATGATGGCTCCTTAAAAGTGATGATCAGATCGACTTTCCACTTTCTCAGTAGGCAAGAGATCTCTGGCACCTTTCCCAGAGCACTTAAGCAAAGCGTCCATCTGCAGTTCCTTCCCATTGTCACAGCCAGCATTCCCACAGACACTTTATAAATCATTCCTATAAACTCCCCAATGGAACTGATCACAATGGAATTGGCTGCAATTACCAATATGTATTATAAAATAAAAGCTTGCTTTTCTGTGTTTACAGGACAGCAGTCTGTCTCACAGCTACAAAACTCCTGCCATGCATCCTGACCCAGCCTTTTCTCCCCGAGATACAGTTAATTCCTTCTCCCACAATAAAGAAGAGAAGTTACCCTTTTATGCAGATTATTTTATAAGAATTACAGACAGAAAAAGATTTTCAAACTGAGTTTACAATTTATTTAAATTAATTCACTAAAAACATGGTTGGCTGTTTTCAATATCTTTCTAGTTAAATATATTGAAAGTCTGTTTTTAAATTACCACTGCTAGATAGACTTCCAGATTATTTTAGCACATCTCCAAATATTTTGAAATAATTTGAAATCATTGAAGCATTAACTCTTCTGCCAAAAGAAGCTATAAATTGGCATGCCATGCATTTCCACACAGGTTCTCTCTCAACCTTCCGGATTCCTCTTCCAAAATTTGTGGAATTATTCTGCTGTTTTGTTACTTCAAAGAAAGAGCTGTTTCACTGCTCAACACTTCAGAATTTAGAGGAACCCAAAACCTAAACCTGTTTCTTTAGAAAGACAATTACCATCACTTATTCAAAAATATCAGAGGGCAGTCTGGCTCCTCTTCCAACAGCACACTTGTGTCATCATTAGTTCTTGAAAGGTTTTGCCTGAAGTGGTGATGGTACTCACTCACAAATGACACAAAGCAACTTACATCCAGCACCCCACTGCACCCAGCTCCATCTGGGAGAACACGGTATAACACCCAACTCTACAGAATAAAGTTGTGTGTCTAAATTCATTTAAATAACCAGCTGTGAAACACCCTAGAAAACCTGCACGGCTGCCTTAGAGTGTGATTTAAATTCCAAAACTGTTTGGTGCTAAAGTGCAGCTTATGGTCAGCAATGATCACCTGGTGCCACTTAACAGCTTGTTTTCATCAACAATTGCATTTTACTTGGTACCAAGAGAGAGTAAATGGTTCTCAAGGCAAGTGTGAGGCAGCAGCTGGGAGTGCCAAGGTGTGCACTGGATATCTGCTACTCACATTTGTCAGTGAAGCTACACTGAAATCCCAGCTAGAGCTCAAACCACACAGCATGGAATATATAGAAGTCCTCCTTTCATTTGCCTTGATGATTTGGTGATCCAGGTACTTTTTCCTACACCAAACATCAATATATCTGTCATATTTTATACCACTAAAAAACTGCCAACCACAACTTCAGAATGCAATGATTTGGTCTTGAAAATAGATGCAATTATCCAATACTCCACATTTATTTCCTTGATATGGAAGGAGCAGTGGCTACACTGATCAAAAAGGGGTTTTAAAGCAACAAACCCCAGCACAGACCCAGATGTTTGCATAACTTCTCTCGTCAGAGAGTGACTGCCTATACTGAGAGTAAATAGTAACTAGTAACTGCTTTAAGGGCTCACTTGCACATCAGATTGTGCTTGCACTTTACTGCTCAAGTAATGTTTATATTTTAAGATGGTTTTAAAAAGGAAATGCGATTAAATTCAACCATGTTAAGACACTGGAAGCCCATGGTGCCCAAACCTTCCCCATGAGCAGTCCCGTGGCTCCTCCCAGTGGCCACAGCCCTGCTCCAGCACATCACTAATTGAGAACGACCAGTAAACATCTCGGATAGGTAATCAGCAACTAACACTAAGGCCTGATATCAGCACTCTCTGAACTTACAACTACATTACATCGTGGATTTAAAAAGCTTAAGTTGGTTTGTTTTGCTAGGTATGTGTGAAAGCTGTTTTCAAACAGTTTGGAGATATTTATATACTTTTATACAACTTGATGCAAAGCTGCAATTCACATTCACTGCACCTGATACAATGGATTGGAAGTAAGGTGGCTTCCTGGGATACCTGGTACAACAGCAAGTTCTGTCAAGATGAATCTCATTTAAAAATCCATCCCAGTACATGGTACCCAGTGCATCTGTGAAGTGGAGGAGGGGAAGGAACATCAGCTCCACCACTCTTGTCATACCTTTGACCAGTTGATTCTCTTCATTGAGACTTCCAGCTTATACTTCTTCTTCTCCTTCATCCCGTGAGGCAATGCTGGGATCACCGGGAAGGGAGCAAAGGGAACCCCTCCGAGAGGGGGTGGCATCGGGGGCCCCCCAAAAGGCGGCGGTGGAGGGACTGCTCCTCCGGGCAGAGGAGGAGGAGGAGGAAGCCCTGCTCCTCCGGGCAGAGGAGGAGGAGGAGGAAGCCCTGCTCCCCCAGGGAGAGGAGGGAGCACACCGGGCAGAGGTGGCGGAGGGGGGATGGCTGCCCCGGGCAGAGGAGGCGGCGGCGGAGGAAGCGATGCTGCTGCACCGGGTAACGGAGGAGGGGGAGGAATTACTGCTCCACCGGGCAGGGGAGGAGGAGGGGGGATTGCTGTTGCTCCAGGTAGCGGAGGAGGAGGGGGGATTGTTGCTCCACCAGGTAGCGGAGGAGGAGGAGGAATTGCTCCTCCACCAGGGAGTGGAGGAGGAGGAGGAGGGATGGCTCCACCAGGGAGTGAAGGCGCTGGAGACGGCGGGGCGTTCTCGCCTGGCAGGGCTGGAGGTACTGCTGGGACTTCTGACAGGCCTGGACCCTGAAACATAAAAGAGGAACTCTTTCATCAGTGACAGGAGGCCATCTGATACAAAGCTGAACAAACCAGGATGGTTTGTAGTCAACTGCACCTCAAGAAGGAGAAATGCAACTGTTCTCCTATTTAAATGAGAAACAATAACAATAGATTATACCACGTACCATAAAACTGCCAAGTAAACTGAATAACCTCGCATTTTTATAAAAACAAATTGTTTCAATTTTAAAGAAAATTTAATAGTAGCAGTAACACTTAAGTGAACAGAACAGCATTTTATTTCTTACCAATGCACAAAACATTTATCCCACTTAGGATACCCTGGTAAGCAGGAGCATCAGAGATGAGAATAACCACGCTGAATTTTAACAGCACTCATCTGCTGGTGGAAAATTCTCCCCAGCAATCAGGGGAGCAGCTACTGCAGTTCAAGAGGTCACAGGAACACAGCTGTTCAGAACTGTCCTGACATCTGGGGGCTGGAGGGTGTGCAACAACCCATCCTGCTGCCTTCTAAATCTGTCTGAGGGTGCTGCTTTGGTGAGAGGAAGAAAGCAAGCACAAAATCCATTCTAACAAGTTGCAAAAGGAACAAGGAAGAGGAACAGCAGCATGTCAAACCACGAGAGGGGTGAATGCATCTAAAAGTAAGTGCCATCATGTTCTGTGGGGAGCATAGCACTAGAAAAGGGAACAGATAATAGAATTACATGGTTAATTAACCAATGGTCACCATTACTGGGAATGCCCTGTCACATCTGGATAGTCTGAACTGTGTTAGAATCAATAAAACAGGATTAATAATTAATTAGACTAAAAACACATTTTTTTACTTTGCACAAGGCATGTGTTTCTTTGGCCCACAAGTTACAATGCAACAATTGGTGCAGAACCCGCTCAAACAGACTGTCAAACTTCAGTGTAACACTGGCTTGTAGACATTTGTAATAAACATGAAATTGGCAAGAAGGAAGTAGGAACAGGAGTGTGAGTCTCTACCTCACTGCCCAAATAGGAAGTGAGATCACAGGCACTAAGACAGCAAAAATAAAGATGAAAAGGCAACAGGCAGACCTTGCCTGGCATTGAAGGAGTACAAAATAAGCCAGGCTGAGGCAAAAGCGCCAAGTCATAATATTTGTTAGTTCCTAAAGGGTATAAATGACCTGTCTAAAACCCAAAGCTGGTGAAAAAAAAAAAAAAAGGCTAGGCTTATATAAAAATGTAAGAGTAAAAAAATATATAAAACCAAAATACTTTAAAAATCAAGACTTCCAAAACAAAAACTTTCTGCAAAACCTACGGAAGCAGCAATGTGAAAGCATAAACAAATACTTGCAGGGAAAAAAAAAGTCAGGCTGTATTCAAGATTTTTATAGCCTAAGGAACATTCTTCCTCAATAAAGCAGGTATCTGTGACAGGCTGAACATACCACTGTTTGAAAAATGTTACCTCCATTAACTATCCTTAGTAACTTATGCTGGCTGCAAAACAAATCAATACACCTGTAACACACATTTCACACCCCAGAGAGACAAGATAGTCCAGGGCAATTTCTTTTCAACTGCTCCTCAAAAAAAAAGAAATCAACTCAGCTGTGGAACTCAATGTGATCCAGTTTTATTACCTGGGTCCGGAGCTGTTTGACTTCTGATTCAAGTTCTTTGATTTTCTCTTCTCGTTTCTGAAGCTCAGCTTGTGCCTCTTGCCGAGCTGTGAACTCTTCATCAAACTGCAACAATTTAACCAAAACAGGAGAGTTTGTCCAGTTATGACCATGCCAGAGCCTATACTGGCAGGAATTCTGTAACTGGAGCAATAGATGCACTTCTGACTTTTTAAAGAGCATTCTTCTAATATGTTCACCTTTACTACCTCATAATTTCTTCCATCAGTAAGCCAATGACAGAGAACCACCCAGATCCAGCTACTTCAGTGCAGGTTTTTAGGTTTTTCCCCCAAGAGAACATTGCAGACTTCTCAAACCAAACTCGAGTATACATCTATTGCAGCAAGCTTAAATTCATTAAAATTAAATCTGCAATCATCATGTTCAAGAACATGTACTGCCTTATGGCCTGAAAATGCCTTCTTAGACCAGATCAGCAAAAAATCAAAACTTTGAATGATTTTACCCCACACCTCCATAATACATGAACATCAGTACTACTGCAGCTAACACAGCACATTCATCCATTTTTACAAGCTTACACCTGCACTTCAGGTATTGAATTATGACTCTTTCAGGACAGAAAAGCAACAAGTGGAATTTTTCCCATCAGTTATCTACAGCAGAGGAACACAACTGAGGATATGTACAGTTAATACTACTCAGCTGCTTTTGATTTCAGACTGAGCTGTATCTGAGCCTTGCACATACACAGAACCACCCAAAACCCCCAGAGCTGTAAAGATGAATGCACTTCCTGCCTGGGAGATCCCCTATTTCCCAGTTTTACCTGGGAAACAAGCTGACTGTATTCCTGTCAGGATTCTGTTCCACACCTTAAAGAGAACCATGAGTAGGACTGACCTTTCTGGAAAATTCTGCTGCTTTCTTTTCACTCTCTTCTACTTTGGCTTTGTCCACACACGCATCTAGAATTTCAATAAAATACCACACACCAGTCACATCAAACATATCACAGCTCTGAGGTGCCTTCCAACCATCAGTACCCTGTGAGCCCATGACACCAAAGCAACAGACAGGTTTTTTTTTGACCCTGTCTCATTTCATTGAAGGCTACAGCATTTGCCCTGGTACTCCCCAAGGACACCTGTAGTTTCCATGTGTATTTCCAGAAAACTGAAAAAATTCACAGTCAATAAAAGTCTAGACAGAAGAACACAAAGAAAGACAAGGTAAAACTGCTTAAAGTGTACAAACCAACAAGATGTGTAAAATTAATGTCCATCCTTCCTCTGTATTTAAAATCTGGGTCCATGCCACTGCAGTGCAGCACTATCTGTGACACACATTCTTCTATGATCTTGTAATACTGAGGTCTGAAACAGCAAACATTTATGAGACAATAAGAATATGAACAAGCATTTATGCAATTGGGGTTGGGGAGCAACTAACTCCTAATAACTGAATTATACACCTGCCAGTAGAACTGTCGAGTTCAAAGTCTGATTTGTAAATATTTTGGATGTGGTACCTTGACCCTGCTAAGACACCGAGCTGCACACAAGAGAAGTTTACACTGAGAAGACCAGACACAAGGCATGTGGGAGTATTTTCAATTATCAGCTGCACAACTTTCACATTCTTAGAAGCAATGAAGGTATCAAACTTGAATAAAGAAAAAGTGCCCAACAAGTTAAGAGGTTTTTGGGATGAGGTTGTTGGACTAAGGGTCAAGTCTTTGCAATAAGCATTCTTATATTTACCAAGATCTTTCTAATACTAACATTGAGCAGAAAGATAAATAACACATCATTCTCAGAGAGACTTTTTAGGCATGATTATGAGCTACTCAGTTTACCAGGGTCTGGATTTCTATTCTTGTCCCTACTCCTCCCAAAAAATCCAACCTGGCAGCTGGCACTCACCGGACATAGTAATCGTTCCTGATCAGAAGGAAATGTTGGAGAATTGACAAGAAGTAATTTTCAGAAGAAGTATCTTTCACCATATTATACAGCAGATGAAATACTTCGGTGACATCAGTGCAAACATTGTTAAGAAAATACAAGTCCTTAAAAAACTAAGAACTTAAAAACCAAACAAAAGACCAAAAAAGCCCACTGCACCACAGAACATCCACCCCACCCAAACACTGCTCCCCAGACATTTCCCACATTGTTCAAGTAAAACCCCTCCTAAAACTGTCACATTTTTGAACTCCTATCCTTAGCAGTAAATATTATTTTCCACTAAGACTGCACACACAATCTCTGTGCCCTGTTTAAGAGTTAGGACATGTTTCATTATTAGTCAGAACAATCATACCATACACTTAATGTTTTAGAATCCTGTAAAAACATTCCATACAAAGCTTTGTTTCCACTCTGAAGCTGAGCCAGGCTATGGGCAAACACACACTGGTCACTCACTTTCATTTCCTAAAGATGACCATTACCTGGAATTACCTGTTCTGCAAAACAACAGCATTACAGGGGATTTTATAGTCCTCTCATTGATTGCCTCCACCTCCCTCTGCTTCTTCCTAAAAACTGCAAGCAGCCATTCTGAACTTAGGTAATTTTGAATTTACTGCTGCTTCCCAGCTAGAAAAGGCACACATCTCAAGTGCTTCAGAACCTACGAGAAATTTTATTCCTTTTATTATCAAAACTCATTTTTCTTCAAACTTATGATCTTCCATGGGTATAACTTTATCTCTTCATGTATTATGAGACAGAGTTTAGCTTAATAAATGTTATTTATGAAAAATTAATTCAGTTCCCAATGACTTACATTTGACATGCAAATTTAGGCACTAATTATCTAAATATTTTCTAACAAAAAAAGCAACTGGAGAGAAATCTGCTTGACAAAGCCCCTGGTAAGACACACAACTGAGACAAATAACCTGCACACAGAGCACTGTAATTTCCATTTAATAAAGTTCTGAAACGACACAAGTTATAACAGCTCTTCCTTAAAGGATATTCCATTTCAGCTTTGATATCATTGAGACGATGTGACAGTTCAAAGTGGTCTTCATCTCTGTTCTCATCAAACACCCTCAGCTGAATATCAAGCTCATCATTTTCCTTATCTTTCAAGGTCTGTTTTTCAAGGTAGAGTATATCTTAATTTCTCCATTTTTAAAGCAAGTATTCCCCCCCTTGAACATTGTATCATGATGAAATGTAAGACACTAACCTCTGGAATAGGAGAAAGTTTTAACTCAGTGCCCGGGATTTTTTTATTATAATGATATAAAGGAGCTATGGATCTCCCTCCTGACTCTTTCTCAACACATTGGCAGTTCAACATTTAAAAAGACTGATCACCAAATATTAATTGCTTTTACACTCAGATCTGTATGGCAGATGTTGGTGCACTCTCCCAAGTTTTCTATCAGATCATGATTTGTTACAATTCAGTTTCTTTGCTACCTAACCCACCCCTAATTCTTAAAATTTTTAACCATTTATTGATTCTATAAAATATCTTTCAATAGATTAAAAAAACCCACACCAAACTAAAAATCTTGAGGCTTTCAGATGCTCTGCAGCAAATAAAGCCAGTAGATCACGTTAATGTATCTACATGATATAAACCCTAAAAATATACCCCAAGAAAAATTAACATCACACACCATGAAGAGTCTCGAGGCTGAATGAGCCAAAAATGGAAGTTTTTGTTCCTGACAAATTGACAATTTGAAACTTTGTATCTTTAAAGTCATAGCAGAATAAACTCTGTTTCAGACAAATACAAGCAGGTACTCTAACTTCTCTCATCTCTTGTGAGGAAGTGATGAGTACCTTAAATACACATATCTTTGATGTAAGCATCAGAACAGTTTCTTGGTTAAGAGCTACAG
Source organism: Ifrita kowaldi (assembly GCA_013398055.1). Lineage (NCBI taxonomy): Eukaryota > Metazoa > Chordata > Aves > Passeriformes > Cinclosomatidae > Ifrita > Ifrita kowaldi. Next base: position 604,433 of record VZRS01003572.1, read on the forward strand.
ATCTCTCCCTGAGTCAGAAATATTCCTGTCTGTGCAGCTGCTTGAAGACAGACATGCAGTCTCAGAGAGAATGAATGTGTCAATTTGATTTTTCTTTGAAATGTCCCACTGCATTCTCAGCAGGCAGATTAAAGAAAACCAGATTTCACAGAAAACAACAGAACAGCATATACAAAGAAAGTTAATCCAAGATTGGTTCCACAGCCAGATTCACATTCACTGCATGTGCTTTGAGCTCATTATGCAGAATTTGGCTACCCTAATTTAATTTCTAATACATTGACTTGTTTCAGCTACTATTCTGGTTCACACAGCTCCTGAGAACCTAAATTTGTAACTCTGCAGGCTGAAAGCAGATTTGGATTGATAATCTGACCTTCTGCACCCCCAATCCTTCCCTGGTGCTGTTCTGCTAGAACAGTTTGGTTATCTCCAACATTCACAGTGGACAGTGACCAACACCTATACACAAATGACTTACAGGCAATATTTTCTTCAGGCCACAACGTAAAAACTCATTTCTCAAGTGTATCCTGAAATCGAGATCATCTGGAGATGTAACAAGGGCATTGATGAGCTGCATACATGCCACCTGTTGTCAGAAACACAGAATGCAAATCAATATTGCTTCATTTTAATTATAAAAGCAAAGAGATGGATGTTATTTATTATGCAGCACATATACAACACTTGGGTTTATTTTAGCAACATCAAATACTGCTCTGTTTCCATATCAGGATGCTTCTGCTGTGTCAAAATAGTACCACATGAATGATCATCACAGAATAATATCATGGAATGGTTTGAGCTGGAAGGGACCTTAAAGCCCATCCAGTGCCACCCCTGCCGTGGGCAGGGACACCTCCCACTGTCCCAGGCTGCTCCCAGCCCCAATGTCCAGCCTGGCCTTGGGCACTGCCAGGGATCCAGGGGCAGCCTCAGCTGCTCTGAGCACCCTGTGCCAGGGCCTGCCCACACTAAAATCATACACCAGTTATTCCCAAACTGAAGTTGCCCACTGTACCTCCTTCTCTTTCTCCTCACTATTCACCAGTTTGAAAACTGTTTCTACAATAATTAAAAACTTTAAAAAACCCCACATCAGAACCACCCAAAAAACACCCATACCCAAGTAAGTCACTTCACCAGGTGTTTTTTCTATTCCTGCAGAGCACTTCTGCAAAATGCCTGAAGTCTCAGGGTAGTGGCTAATGCTTTAATTGAACAGCTGTGCACTTTAATTGATTTACTTGAAAACAGGTAGACAATAGCATAACACCAAAAGTGCTGATCCACGTTAAAAGACTAAAATGGGACTCAAGGGAAATACCAAGTTTGGTAAAAGATGTTAACTGCAAATAGAAGTAGCATTAGAGTAGGACAAAAAAAAATCAATAGCTGCAGAGGAAAAAAATCAGATAAAAAGCACTCTTCCTGTTTTAATTACACTCACTATTTAGCTTTAATAGAACACCTTATGGAGTCTCAAATTTCTATTAAAACACCCTTTCAAAGGCACTCTCTTGATAGAGCTGCATCTTCAGATAATGCAGTATCATCGTGCTTGCTTGAATGATTCTTGTTATTTTACTACTATGACATGACTTAACAAGCCAAAGTACATGTCCAATCTGAAATTAATAGAGAGAAGAGGTGCCATCTGCTCTGATTGCTGCTGCCAGAGAGACTCTGGCTTAATGGCTTGTGCTAATACATTACAAGTAAAGAACGATTTTGTCAGAAACAAGGTAATGAGTCTTGCAATTGTGCCTTCACTGAGGTATCAGAGAGCTTTGGGAGGGGGAGCCTGGCAGGAATGGTGGGTGGTTGTTTTTGTTTGCCTTAAATCAACAAGGTCATAAAGAAGGAGACAAGCTCAGAATGAATTCTTCAGTGATAGCACTATTAAGATCAGAATGTCATTTATAGAAACTCACTGAACATCATTAACTCATCAGCCCTGAAACAAGAGGAGCTGATGGCAAGCACAGCATTAAGGCAACTACAGCTGATGGGTATTTGATCCAAGACTGGAAAAAGGCATCCCAAGGATGCCTGCCCTGTTTACACTGTACTTCTCCACATCTTTCAGCCAAGATAGCTGAAATACAAATTCTAACACAAAACGTGCATCAACACTGTATTGGGAGAAGAAGGTAAGTCTAAGCCATCCTTTAATAGGATATTCAGCCACTTGGCCTCTATGCAAACATGGCAGTACCAAAAAAAAAAGCAAAACCAACCCCAATTTAAAAAACTTGCATTTCAATAGCACCCAAAACTCTTAGCTAGGCTGGTGCCCATAGAGAATTAAAAAGCTCTATCCATTGACCCCTAAGCAGCAATGAACACGATCTAAGTCATGACTTAGTAAAAGCCACTGGCACAGAATGTTTATTTTATAAAACCAACTTTCCAAGCTCACTAGATTACCCTTAGAGAAGCACTAGAGGCTGATGAGAGGCACACATTGAACACACCAAGGAACACGGAGTCCTGGTTGACAAAAACACCAATGATATCCTGCTGCACTTCATCCATCCCAAAAGGAGCAGTGCAAAAAATGTGCACAGCCCATTCTACACCTGCCATAATTATCATACATCTGAATATTTAAGAGGCCACATCAATAGTCCCAGCACTAGGAACAGATTTATTACCTGAATATCACATCTGGCATTCAAGGAAAGAAATATCACTAATTACTCTCTTTACTAAGGTCACAACTTCTTAATCCTTTTTTTGGGACAGGAAGTGAGCTCCTTGCTCTCACACCACTAACAAGTAGAAAATCTAATACCAGCAGACCATTGGTGTTTATTTCTCCTCTTTTACTGACCACTGGATTAAGAGCAGCAAAAGATTTGGTGTGTAAATTATTTAGAGGCCACGAAGCAGTGAACAGCATTCCAGCCTTTCAGCTGAAGCACACAGAAAAGCAAACTCACCTGCAGCTGTATGAACTCGTGGTTCTCCAGGCCTTCCACAATCTGAGAGAAACGCTCTTCCCTGCTGTGCCTCTCAGCAGCAGTTGTTATAGCACCTAAAAGCTTGTCCAGACTAAGAGAAAGGCAAACTGTCAAAAGAGCACAGCACAGCCAACTTGCTCATTCTAAACACACTCAGCCCACTGCCCACACAACTCAAGGCTTTAGTACACTGACAGAGTCTAAGTGCATTTACCTGCAGAAAGTTGAAAACAAATCAAGAATCAAAGTGCTAAAAATACCTACAAGATTAATGTTGAAATAAGAAAAAAAAGGGTGAATAAATCTCTGTATTATTATTTCAGCTAAGAAACAATCAATCAATGAGGGGGAAAAAATCCTTACCTCTCCAAGGCTGTGCACTTGATAACAGCTGACATGATTAACATCAGGAAATTCTAATAAACTGTCCTTTCAGAAATCAACATGTTTTAATCTATTTATTGCATAGTAGATGAAGTTCGCCCATTTTAACTTTCAGTAAATAAATACACTGATGAATTTACAGCAAACATATGCCAAGCAACAACATCTTTGTTTTAAAAATCTCATGGGCAAGTGCTAAATAACTTTTAAGTTCAACTGCCCCAAAGCCCAGCTGTAAATGTGAACTTCTTGCTGCTGTGGTGGAGAGCTGATTTGTCCTTTCAGACCTCCCACTTCAGCCACAGTGCATGTGAGCCACAGGTCTCTGCTCATCTGCTTTTCTCTCATTTAATACTGAATTAAGGCAACAAAACAGGTGAAATCTCTTTAATTTTAAACCACATCAATAAAGACTTGATAGGTTACATTTGTTTCACTGACAAGGTTTCTCACCTGTGCCCAAATTAACAACTCATGAGCCCAAAAAAAAGCTTCAGTATCTCACTCACATGTTTTCCTCTCCAATAATGCAGATGGCAGAAAGGATTTTCACTGTCTCAGTCATCATGTGTGGTTGCTTTGGGTCAATTGCTCTTGACAACAGCAAGAGACTCCTTTCATCTCCTAGGATCCTTTGCAAACCATACTGAGAGAAACAAAAAGCTCACAGTGAAAAGGCTGGACTTGCCTAGGATACTCATCACTATCTGTGGGGTAAGATCCTTAGGGATTCTCCCAACCCCTCCCTCCCATAAGGGTTTGGGAACACTCTACCAAAACCCTACCAAAAGCCCCAGGTAATTACTGCTGGTCACAGGTCAGTGTCCCCACTCTTGCATTTGAGGCTTTCTCCTGACAGAGGGATTCAGCTCCTCAGGAGGACACCAGGACCTTGCAAAACCAGTACCCACCAAAAGACAAACCAAGTTTTATTTTCCATCTATGTCTGAAACATTTCAGAAGCATGAAAAATCTGCTTTTCACCCTCTTCGTTAGATAAACTCTTCTGTGAGATTTTTCAAAACTGAGTAAAAGTAGTTATAAGTAATTTTTATGCAGTTTCATTTGCTGGGGAGGATACATAAATAAAAGACTTCAGATTTTGCTACGCATTAAGCAAAATTACAAGTTTAACACATCAGCTTCTAGCAACAGTACTCATACTCTGTAAACCTGAGTAACCTGTGTTAGAGAAAATTAGATCAGACTTAACCTAATCCTTTATCCACCTCCTACCAACTTAAAAACCACAGCTAAAAAGATATCAAAACCTACTCAATATAAATCAGGTGAAAAGTATATTATATTAACAATCATGTATTAAAATCTGAATTTATAAAGCTTTTTTGTCATTTCCAAGCAATTCATTTCCAAATTCACTTACTTTAAATTTATACTATCATCTTCTCTTTATCAAATAATTTACTCCCAAAAATCAATATTATTTAACAAAAGGAAGAAAAAATGCATATTCTGAAAGGCTCATGAAGAAGACTGCCAACAGAAGCCTAAGACTTACATTTCCATAGAGTTAAACACTGGATATCCAAGCTTTCCTTCCCTCTCCAACATTTAACCTGCTACATATATCTTGAACTGAGAAAAATCAATCATGCTAGAAGTATGTGAATTTAAAATACACTTACTTTATTGTTCATAAATGCTTTGAGGCACTGGATAAGTTTATGTTGATTCTTCTTATCAATACTTTCTTGCCTTGGAAGGAATGAGAAAAATAACATAAGGAAAATCTTCACAACTTCCCCACCCGTCCCTTCAAATGATCCAAGTCCTTACTGTTTCTTGTCCAGAAGCTTTTCCAATGCATCCAACAGAAGTCCAAGACCTTCATGTCCAAAATTGTTAACCCAGCTGGAAAAAAAAAACCAAAGAAAAATGCTTTCAATTATTTCTTAATCAAATGCAAAACTTGCAAAGTTATTTCTCCGTTACTGCTTGTGCATCCCTTCACAGGCTCCACTTTTGGTCTCACTGCCCAAAAGACCTGATCAGCCACGAAGGGAAACATTCCAACAAGTACAAATTGCTGAAAGCCACAGTGAAAGGTGAGGAGATATTGCAGGCAGCTGCAAACATTTCACTTATCCTTGTCCAGGGTGCTGAGAACACTGTTCTCCTGTCAACAAGCATTAGCCTAATTACTCTGGTTTCAAAAAAACCCCAAAGCCCACAACCCTCTCTTGCTTAGCAAAAACAGCATGATGAAAACTACTGCAGGAATTGCTCTGCTTACCTGACTGGGTTGCTGGTTAGAGACACTCTCAAAGACTCCAGGCAATTAAGAAGTTTTTCATCTGAAATTCCAGATCGCAGCTCGTGGATATATTCTTGTGAGGACAGTGTGCATTCGTGCTTGCTGTTTTTTAGTCCACCCTATCACAGAAGGCAGAATGCTGCTGAGTGTTCTATTGATCAAGTAGTGTTTAGATGATAAAATGGAAGAATAATATTTCCATGTGAATTTTCAAATCACAGTACAAGTATTCAAGAGACCTGACCTGACTTGGATTTGTCATCAGTGTTTAATACTTCTGGTTTTGCACCACAAGGATAACTATTTTTGCTGGAATCTTTTTCATTTCTTTGAGTAAGAGTGCATGTACTACAAATTGAATATAAAAATTTAATTCCATCATTCAATTGTATTAACATATTTAATGAGTATATTAAACATCTACTTCACAATGCTGTATTAGAAACAATCACAAACAGAGACACAAAAAACCCCAGTTCATGCAACTCCATGAGCCAATTATTTGCTGTACCATAGCCCATGTTTGGCCCCTAACAGGGATCTCTACAGGATGTTGTTTGCTGCAAAAAAATGATACAGGAGATTTGACAAAGAGCTCTCTCCTGCTGAAGTGCCACTACAAAAGAACAACCACTTACAAGGTATTTCACTATTAAAATCCCTGAGTATCAGTTTTTAGAGCTATAGTATTCAAACCCATGAACAAGACACAAAGCATTTTCCAAAAGGTGCAACTAATCTTTTGTAGAGCTCTGACAGGTTGCAGTAGGCTTATCTCAGAATGAGTGCTTATGATTCATTTGCAGTTCCTAAAGCTCCTTAGCTCTGAAGGGTCTGTTGAAGAGACCCTGATAAAGATGTCATGGATGCGAAGACAATATCAAGTGCCTGACCTAGAGGAGGATTTATATGCATTTGTTTTTAATTGTATCAGAAGCTTCCACTACTAATATTCAAATTCTCTTTCACAAAGTTCCACTTCTTATGAAGTTTCTGGTTTGCTTTCTTCAAATTCTTACCATTCATTTTCCAAAAATGCACAAAGTATGGCTGGTGATGAAATGACTTGGCTAAATTTAAGTTAATGACTTTGACCTAGAGATTCAATGCACAAAACAGAACTAAGTTCACATTATCCTTTCAGATTCAGAACAAAAGCATGGCAGACTGTGACTGCATTGAGACAACAGTGTCCTCTTTGTGTCAGCTTTGAGGATGTTTCTTGCTGACACGAAAAGCACCTTTAGCTGGACATCACATGCCAGTTACACATCAAAGGACCAAGGCAGACAAAGATGGGTAAGAAGGATATAAAGGGACTGGAATCAGTCACCATCCACCTCCTAAACAAAGAGATGCTCTTCCACCGAAAGAAAAAGGAGTAAATGGGTGGGGATTATCTTTATGAGAGTAGGAATTGATTGTAAATCAGGTTAATATACCAAAAATCCTTGAAATTCACAAAAATCATCACTCTGAAGGACCATAAGGCAAAGAACTAGAAAAAAAGGAACAGTTTTATGCCACTCACTGAACAGATGGGAACCAGAAAAGATTCTATGTGTAATGCACATCATCTACACAACATGGATCTAACTGGGCACAAACTTGGTCATTTCAGCCATTCCCCTACTGGTAAAAGAACAGAACAGACATACTGCTGAGAGCCACAAAATGTACAAAGATGAGACAATGGCAACTTCAATCAAATGCCACTGCCTGTTAAGCCAGACCCTGAAAAGCACTCTAGAATGCAAGACAGAGTGGCTTTTCCCAAGAGGTGAGTTTGTCCTTCCATTGCACTCTGCTGCAAGCTCCAAAAGAGACTCCAATTCACACTGGGGCAACCTGAAATCTTTGCTTCTGTTTGCTTTGTATTTAAACCAAGATGTGATCTTGCTGCCTCCTCTTTCTAAGCCATCCAGGCCATCACTGAAGCACCTCTGCTCTGCCTAGTCCCTTATTTTCAGAAGACCTATGACTCCCTCAAAAATATTTACAACAGGTCAGAAGTTCAAAGAACCAGCAGCGTACTCTGTTAAGGCTCCTTCCCATGTCTTGCAGGACAGGCACATTTCTTCATTGATTCTTTGAAAAAGCACCTTTAACTGCACAACAATAAGGAACCAACTCCTCTTCCTCATTCTCCTCCCTCTTCAAAATGGATGGTCACTCAAGAGAGGTCATAAAAATCCATTTTTAAAATCTTTCAGAGAATTCTCAGCTTCCCAGGATTACTTTCTGTTATCCCCTGTAATCAACATCTCAGTCTCAATCCACTCTTACCCCTACCCACGCTAACTTGACTGCTGAACCAGGTGCTACTTCTTTTATTTCCCTATTCAAAGAGCTTGGTTGGAATACTATTTTTGAGTAATGCTATGTCTTTACATGGATCAGATTTTAATATAAACATTTCTCATTTACTTTGAGGTACAAGGTCTCAGTGAAACATACATTTTACAGGAGAATCTCTAATAAAGATGAAGGCAAAAGTGAAGTAGAAAGAAACTGAGATGGCTGGGTCCCACATCAGAATGTTCAGAGATTAAACCAATGCTGATGAATGAAAGTCTCAGAGATTACTTTATGACCAGTTACCTTCATACTGTTACAATCAAGGCAGAGAATGATTCATTGATGCCAACTCAAATGAGAGCCCAGACCACAGAGCAATGGCACCAGGGCTGACGATCCCATGTAAAATTCAAACAAGTTCAAGCTCCCAAGTCCCCATGAACAGGGAAACCTCTTCTCTGCAATCTCTACAACCCAACAGTACTGCCAGGAACATCCCAAAATTCCTCTCCTCCCTAATCACAGTGAATCTGTAAACCTTCAAGGAAATGGCTCCAGATGCTGGAGAAACAAACAATTCCTAAAGGATGAACCCTGGAAGAAGCATGCCTTAGCAATAATATGCAGAAGCCATACTCCAGGCACAGCATTTCTTATTTTAGTATTTAGCAAGTTATTTGCACAAAACCATGCTTTTATTGCAGAGCTGTTCTTGCTCTCTGTCAGACCCTGAACTCAAATGTATGAGGAGGAAAAAATCTTAGAGTTTCCCCCCTACCCATTGTGGGAATATCATCTTCCTTTATAAAATAATCTCTTCATAAAACAGCTGTTCAGGCTAATTCACACCATAAGGAAATTACATGGCAGCAGGGATTATTTGAAACTGGTTATAACACACTGAACTGGAAAATTAATAATTTTTCCCCTCAAAAACCAAATACCTTTAAATACATAAGCACAATGAAGGCATTTTCCTCAATCAGGGGAAGGACCAGTAAAGTGTACAGAACTAAAAAGTACTGGTGAACACAAAGAGAAAAGCCTCTTTAAAGGCCACTCTGGACAAGACAGAGCCAAGAGAAAAATACACAAGAATATAGTGTGTAGGAAAAAACCTAACTACATCTGAGGCAATGATTAGACAGTTCTAAGTCATAGATTGGTCTCTATTAGTTTTACTACTGAATATAATTATTGAATATGAGCTAAGTGGAAAGCCTTGCTGTACCTGAAAAGCCTGTTTTGGATGTAATCAAAAATAAAGTCCATCCATAATTAAAAAGAACATCTTTGCTTTCAAGCACTGTTTTAAATGCATATGTAATTATTCTCCAAAAAATCCTTTCTTCCAGGAAACAAAAACTTCCTGAACTCACTCCCACAAATTAAATCCCAAATATTTGTTTATAATATTTGAATTCAATCAAGACAACATAAAATGTAGATGAGTCCTTAATAAGACAAAAGTTATGCACTCAGTGATCTTGTCTTAAATTTACTGACCTTCTGAATCCTCTAAATTAATCTTATTCTCACATTGATCTGCTGCAGTTGGCATTTCCAAGACAAGCTATGAATAATAACAACTAGGACATAAAAAAATTCCTCATGTGAACAGAACGAAGTATGCCAAATACTGCCAATTTAAAATTTCAAGTGCCTGCCTTCAATAAAAAGCAAGACAAGCTCAACTTATATTTGCTGCTCACAATGAAGAGATGAGCTCAGTGAGTTTGAAGTATTTGGAAATAGACTCCTGAAAACTTGAAGACATCCCTCAAAAGTGTAAGCAATGATCATACACTGGTAAGATAAACATGACTGAGGTGGTTGACAATTATTTTGATAAAACAAGGATTCAGTTGTGCCCACTGAACTTTTAAAACCCAGATAAAAGTCCAAAATACTCCAGCCTAATCTCTAAAAAGGGAAGTTCATAAGAGAAAACAAAACTCTCATGTTCGTACTCACCGGAACTTTACTTCCGACTATCTGCATGCAGTGGTCAGCCAAGAGAGGTTATTGTGTAAAAAAGATAATAATAATAATACATAAATAAACACAGCACAGTACTTAGTAGGATGCAGTTGCACACACATTTTTCAGTGTTTAATCATTAGTAGCAGTTACACTCTTTTATCGCTTTATCAAACTGTTCAGGGGTTAGAGCGTCTCAACAGGAAAACAGCAGCTCTACTGCAGGAGCAACAGTGTCAAATTCTTATGTTCTGCTGCTGAATCATCAGTATTTCACACATTTACCAGCAAATAACTACGTACCTGGCTTGAAAGCTACATCTTGAAAGATTAAATATGCCATTTTGTTGAAATTATCAGGTCAGATACTTTATATATGACACTGAGAACACTACAGAACACACTAATGGCATACTGACTTCCTTGCATGTATAACAACTGCTTTTATTATGGAGCTTTTGATCTGTTTAGATGATGTCACCACTGAATTTAATTAAGTTTTCGTAATCAAAAACATAGCCTACAGTTATAACTCCAACTTGCATTTCAGAAAGTCTCACATGACATTTTTATTCAACTGCTCGGTATGGATGCTTTTAATTACATGGATAATTAAACAGTGATTTTCAGAATGCCATCTTCTCTTTACCATGGAACAGCACCTCTCTATCCATGAATAAAAAGTTGACTTTCCCCAGAGAAAACTGCAGGAAGGCAGCACATCTGTGCCCTGTTCTGTCACCTTGCACAAATGCCCCCGTTCCTGGGAACACCAGGACAATGGAGCTCTGCTCCAACACCACAGGTCTCTCCTCCTCAGCTCACCTGCTGCAAACTGACAGCAGCAGCCAGTTTATTGAATAACCCCTTTCACCTGATCAGGAGCTGAACTGGTTCTGAGCTCTGAATGTGTTCAGCCTCCACCTGCTTCATTTCCTACCCTTCTCTCTTCCGTTGCTCCTTTAGGGAGTCTTTCAGAAACAGAAGTCCCTGCAAGTCTTTCACAACCAACACTTCTCTTCCTGATGAAGCTTCCTCTAGAAGCACAGGAAGGGATTGCCATCACCAGACAATCTCTTCTCCTAATTTACTATTTTCTTCTCTCACCAATGGTTCAACTATTCAGTACAGCACAAAATGTCACCAGGTTCAGCTCTGAACCAGAATTCCAATCCTTCACCAGTTCTCAGGCATAATTTCCATGGTCAACAATCTTTCTCTTCAAGTGAGAGAAGGAATGAGAAGCACAGAAAATCACTTCCCATGGAAGCATCCAGCTCATCAGCTTCTACACATCCCCCACCCCCAAGGAAAACTTTCTTCACCCAGTGAAACCCAAAGCTCCTTTTCTCAGAACTCTGAAGACAAGTGTTTCAGAAAAGCATGGTCAACATGCTGCAGATGGCACACACAGGGGAAATGAAGCACCAAATTTAAAATAATTTGGTTAAGACAACAGCAAATGAGAGTGGTATTTTCACATGAAGGGAGAGAGCTCAAAAGCCTAATTAAAACAAACATGAAATGAACTGCAAGAAAAGTCACATCAACTGTTAAGTATGTTTTGTGAGCTCTAAGCAGAAGGTCCAAGTGTTTTCAATGGAAAAAAAAGAAGACAGATAATTATCTGTGACAAAAGAAAAAGGTAGAAAATTTAAAGACAGATCATTTTGAATGCAACCAGCATTTTCATGGAAGACAATCCTGAAGAAAAGAAAGTTCGACAATTCATGATGCAGTAAAGATTGATTAGGGCTTGAATTCATCTGAGCAGAATAGTAGTTGCACTAAACAGAAGATGAAATTACAAGTGAAAATGAGGTTTTGCACCATTGTGAGATCCCAATCAACATTTTAAAATTAAGCTCTGTATTTCAGGATTTTTTTAACAATCAAGATGCTAGCTATTTAAAAGTTAAATTAGAGTAACATGCTACAGAAAGGTAATGTACATTTCTGAAAGATTCCATTCAAATGCTGTGATTCAACTGCAAGAAGGACATACTGAAGCACACAAACTTCAATATGAGCTGTTTTTCCAATAGGAAAAACACTTTGTATAAGTGCAAAACATCCACACTGGTGCTGACTTCAGCCCAAAGTGCACATTCATGTATGAGGATCTTTTAGGATGACTTGGTTTTAAATTGTTAGTACATCTGGACAAATATATTCCCTGTTCTGTTAAGCTTCCCATGCTGCAGCACACAAGGGGAGGAATGCAGTGCATTAAAGTTCCAGCAGGAAGCCATGCAATGGTAGCCATGCTTTCCTTACTCAGCTGCACCACTCTGGGGCTTGAGGCAGCCACATTTCAATAGCAGTGTACACGAGAAACATCACCATTGTTCACCTACTTTCTGGAAAAAATTGCAAATACTTCCATTTCTACTTTCACTTTCTACTGCTCCATAAAGTATTTCTGCATACTAAGGAAAATTCCAGATTTAATATTGATCATCAAGTGCAGATAAAAACCTTACAGAGCATAATTAATAGTTCCCAAAGACAGTCTAGTTCATAGTTCATAACTCTCACTGCATAAGCTTGAATAATTCTCCAGTAATTTGTACATTTAGTTAGACCATGCTTAAAGCACTGGATTCCTTCCAGCACACACTAAGGGGCCGTGGATTTTGTTTAACATGAACTCGTGCAGGAACATCACTCCTCTCAGAAACTAAATCACCATTTTCATTACCATTTCATCACCATTATAACACAAGCTTTTCCTCACTGAAGTTTATAACGTTTCATGCAAGGCATTTGCATAATAATTGCACATCATTGTCGCCCTAATTATTGAAATTTAACTCTGCAGAGCTGATTTTCAAGGTTAAAAAGAGACAAGTGTACTGCTTGCAGTCCATGCTTACAGATTCCTTAGGCAGACACCAACATAATCTTTATTTATTTCTGTATTTGCCATAGTCAACTTTTAACACACACAAAGCATTACTGTCGTATTTTATAACCAATTAGTACTAACAGTTCAACTGCAGAAAATAAACTGCAGCTCTTCATTACTTGAAATTGTATTTCTCCACGCCAAAAAATGCTGGAGCATCCAGTCATTTCCTTACACTTCTTGCACCCCGAGGAAGACAAATACTTCAAAAATTCTGCATGAAGGGTTAATCAATCAATTAAACTACAGAGAATAATCAACATGGATGAAAGGTCAAAATATTTTTTCTATTCTAAATGTAATCTGAAACTGGTTTTAAGACCATCTCTTCACCAAAGGAGACTAGTACATACATTGCTACTGAAACCATGAAGTCAAAACCTTTTGGTACCAAAAATTCTCAAGATGAATTCCACAGAAACATGCTCAGGTTCCATCCATGACTCTACATCATTAAATCTAAAATTTCTTATAGTTTACAAGAGAGGCTCAAGTTTCCACATTGCCCAGCAGGGGAAATATAAACTAACTGTTCAGATGCAGCTGCAAGCGTTTAAAAATGTGTTAGTAAATACACACTTATTTTTTTCCTACCACTCTTAGATAAATCCAGACAAAAAATGTAAGGTTTCAAAAGCATCACACTCAAAGCTAAGCTTCTTCCTCAGGTGTGCCTCAGAGAGGTGAGTACTTACGGATTTGGCAGTTGCAGAAATGTACTGGACAACCATCTCCCGCTTTGTGCCCAAGTCTTTATCTCGCAGAGGAGCTTTACGTTCCTCATTCAGGTTCATGTCTTCCTGTGAACAAACAGACCAAACCACATCAGGAATGTATCTCAGGATTTTTATTAGTCTTTGTTCTTTTCAAGCTACTTTTGTTACACAATTATCAAGCAAACGGAAGTGACTTTTTCCAGTTTATCTGCGCCTGTTTGATTTTGCCCTGCCTGATTTTCTCATTTAATTCTGTCACCTCAAGTGTTCACTGGTTTTGAGATTTAGCCAAAATTCAAATTGCATCAAGGGTAGTTAGCATTTGTGAAATTTGGCTCAAGAAGTAAAACTAGAGGGCAAACACAACAATTCCACACCTCAAGTTGATACATAACTGTCAACTCCTGTGATGTTCACGTGTTTTTAGGGAAATCTTATCACAGTGGACACCATTCCTGCACTATCTAATCAGAAGGCTCTCATTACATGGATTACTAGCTTGTGGAAGGGGTAGATGTGAAACTCTTCCAACTGATACATTTAAAACAAGCCTAAAGTCAAAATACTCTGCTAGATTAAATCTATTAAGACACCTGTTTAACTAATTGATTAAATGCAATGCAATTACAAGTCATGACTAGGCTTGCCATTAAAAATCAAAGTAACTTCAGCCTAGCACCTAAGAGCAGTCAGTGTTACTGCAATAACTAGTGGTGAACAGCTTTGTGAAAGAACTGCTAGTCTGTGAGACAGACCTATTGTCTGCTTCAATAAACATCATTTGGAAAAGTTTAATCCCTTAATCTACCAAGCAAATCAAGCAAGTGTTAATTAACACTTATCCAATCCCTCAAAAGATATTCACAGCTTCACTGAACAGAGCAGAACCAGCAGTGGAACAGGGCAGTTCTCAGGCCATACCCCCACCTTACCATCATTTTTTCAAAGAGATCCATAACTTCTTTTTCTGATAAGTTCATGCAACGCTCATCAACAAGCGCCTGGGCATGTGGGATCTCGCTAATGGAGGGCTGAGAGTCAATGGGATGCTGAATGAGAGGCTTCTCCTTCTTCACTGCTGATTTTCTGAAGCTTGTAATTCTGTCACGCTGCAAAAACATTCAGAAATAAGCAGAAATAGAAATAGAGAAAAGCAGCCAATTACATGGCAGCAATGCCCATGTTTTTAGTTAATTCAAGCAGCAGAGTTAAACTGAACTGTAAGTAAAAATACTCTAATATTCAGAGATTACTTTGCACAGAAAGACAACATATAAGATAAACTCATGACCGGTCACATGCAAAAGGGATTTTAATATTTCCCATTGATTTAAAATTGCACCAGTTAGGTTAAACTCTTAGCATTTCAAAATCTTCAGCTCATCTTCTCCCATTACTCTCCAATTACCCTGACAGTGAATAAATATGGTACCACAAAGGTAATGCCCAATGTTCCTTCACCTGAAGAGCTGTAAGTCTTTGGAGGACAACTGAAAAGGTCAGTGTTGGGAAGGAGGTACTCACAAGTTCATCAGGCTTATAAAAAATCCTGCTAAAGTAAAATAAAGTTTGTAGAGGAATTAATGCTCCAAGCATTGTTCATAACTCCTTGAAGAGTTTTTTGAGTAGGAACTCCTGGAATTAGTGCTGAACTTTGGAAAGCCAGGTGATGGGTTACTCACACAGAAGCAGCCACCCATGGTTAAATACACGGACAGACGCTGGGGAAAGCATCAGACACGGCCAGGGCGTTTCTGTGGTTAGGGCTGACTGCTCGGGGCTTACACCAAACCCCACTCCCTGGGCTCCAGGCATGCTCAGTTACTTTGTTAATATTGGAAACAACCAAGACCAGCACCTTCCTTATAAGGCCATTTTTTATATTTATAAATATTCTTATAAATATATATTATAATTTATTATAATATATTAGTTGATTATTATAAATATTTTTATATTTATATTATTTTATATTTATAAAATATACTATTTCATATATTTCATAAAATATACTACTTCAGAATATAACTATTCTGAAGACAGTCTGTTTTTTTATTTAATAACCATCCTTAATTTTTTTTATATATGTGTTCATTTTGAGAACATTATGCATATAGCAATTTTGCTCAGTGAACTGTGTGCATCCACAAATACTCCTGTATTTGTTTCAGGCACTGAACAGCCTTATGAAGATGTGCTTCCATCTAACAGCAGCTTATGTAGGGTTACCAGGATCAGTCATAGCACTCATCACCATCTCCACTAAAACATGAAAACCAAAACTTATATTGGCTACGATTAAACGACCTCGGTGAGGTGTGAAAAGTTTGATGGAGTATTTTATTTGCAAAAATTTTGAATCATTTTAGATCAGCAGGTTCAGAGTGGAGAAACTGGAACAAGAGCTGTGGAATATGGAGAAGACAGATTATTTTTCTGTTGTTTTGTTTCTTTTTATTAGTTTTTATTGTTGTTCGTTGTTTTTGTTATTTTTGATATCCTACAAGATTACCTTAAATTTTTGAAGGAAAGTGTCCCTAGATAAGCTGCATTCCCTTTGAATTTCTTTTGAGCTTTTTTTTTTTTAAGGGAGGGGTGGTAGGGGAGTTCTCTCCTTCCTTAGAAATTTTATATTTGTGGACAGAAACACAATACCTGCAAGGATACTATTAATATCTTCGACAAAGCAAGAATATTACTTTAATCTATGTTCTACCTTACTAGAATAGTTAAATTACACTTTTGGAAACTAAAATTAGGGCATAGACTGGTGAAAAGGCCAAGGATACAACATAATGCCTGAAAGGCAGTATGCAAATTTAGCCAGGATGTATCAATTACAGTTTCCTGTTGACCATTCAACAGTCACAAAAAGTCATTTCAGACCCAGTTTCACCATACTGCCATCTGTTTCAAGTACAACTTATTAACAACAAATTTGTTCAATGAGATTGCACTGGTGAGACCAGGCACAGTTTCCTCATTTCAGATGTGCAGACAATCATTAACTAAAGAGCCAGTGTGGCTTTAATTTATATATGCATATATATATGATACAAGGCTGTAATTTTAATGAAATCAATTTTTCTGAAAAAACACTTTGGAGCCAGTTTCACAGTATTTAGCTTTACCAAGTTAGTGCAATGGAATACAAACTTGTTTGGCATTCAGGATACACTCACTACCCAAAATGGTTCCACTTGAATCATGTGGCAATCAACTTTGAAGAACCATTGCAGATCATTCACTGGTAAAGAGAAGGTCAAGAGAAACACTTCAACTGTTGAGCAACAGTTTCAACATAGCCACAGTATTTCTAAAGTAATAAAAATGTGCTTAAGAAAGTTTCTCCAAATAGAAATCATTATTAATCTTCTTCAACTGAAGTCTCAAATTAAGATCTTTAGGAATAGTCACTCAATTTCCTGAACTCTAACACTTAATATCCTTATAGGAATGTTATTTTGTCCACAACATTTGGAGTAAAGTAGCATGCAGCGTGGAGTTACCATTGCAAATTAAGATGCTACAAAGACCTTACCACATCATCTGCCAAAGTTTTTATTTGAATATTCTATTAAAAAAAAAACAACACACACAAATCAAAGAAAAAAAGACAGCGTTACCTACTGCTTCAGAATACAGAAGTTTATTTCATGTATTTAAAAAGCATTTGAAATTTCACCAAGTGTTCTAACAAAACTGCAGACGAATATGGAATCTCCTGCCTTTTCTGTGAAAAGCAAGCTTGCATCCCATTGCACCTTATCTTCTGAGTATTTAACTCATGAACCTGAAGCCTGCACTGCTGCAGCACCCCCACTATTGCACAAAAGAGCAGCCAGGTCTCTCAGAAGGGTTTCCAAAACAAACACGGACTCCTGGACTCCCGAGTGCGTCAGCAGAGCCACGGGACACTCTCAGTCCTGGCTCAGAGCTGAGCACTGCCCAGGCACCTTCCTGTGCCCAAACTTCTGCAGCCGTCTGCCAGTTCCTCCTGGACACTGAGTAATGTCAGGCTGGAGAGGAACTGGCTGCAGCCAGTGAACGGATGATGCACAAACCACTCACTGTTACCTCGCCCTCCCTTTTGCCCCGTCACTGCTTCCTAAGCAGGAAAACCCTGCTGACAAAGATCACCATGCTACATTTTAATTCATGGCCAAAAAAGCCACCCATATTGCACACCAATAGCAATAACCATTATCAAGGAAGCATTTGGTTCATGAACTTTGCTCAACTGACACAAAGCAGTCATGAATAGGAATTAAGGTCTAGAACTCGTGGGGGAAAGAATTCAAGAAGCATTCAGAAGGCCGTGGTACAGTGGAGAGGACTGATCCCAGCCCACAGCTGTCCCCACACAGCCACTTGCTCATTCCCTCCAGTGGGACCATGTAGCCCATCAGAAGTACAAAAGCAAGAAAAACTTAATGGTTGAAATACAAAGACAATGTAGTAACTGAAGAGGAAAAAAAACCCAAAACCAAATGATGCAAATGCCATCAGCTGGCACCAGCAGGACAATGCCTACCCAGCTTCTGAGCATCTGCTGAAGTGTAAAATCTCCTCCTCCCCACCCTGCAGCCCTGCCTTTACTGCCCAGCATGATGTGATACGGTTTGGAATCTCTCTTTGGTCACTGTGGACAAGCTGTGCTGGCTGGATCCCCACACAACCTCCAGACCAAGCACGCTGCTGCTGGGTGGGAGCTCACAAGAAGCAGTAATCCCAGAGACTGGGAAGGGCTGCTCAGCAAAAGCTGAAGCACTGGGGGGGGTTCTTTCTGCCAGTGCTGGGTTTTTTTGGTCACAAATCCAGGACACAGCACCAGATGGGCTGTTCTGAACCAACTCCACCTGAGCCTAACCCAGTACAGTCATCTGCACATCCAGATGTTGACACCAACCTTTGAGCTTCCAAACCACCACATCTCAACGCCCCTCCTTACACCTGTCCTGTATTTTCATTACCTGGACTTGGTATGGAATTTATAATCTTGAAATCAAAACTAAGATGTCCACTTACCACTCTAGTAAATAAAGCTTTTAATTGAGATTACAGAGAAGAATGAAGTAAAGTCTACCCTTGTTTTCAACCCAGAGACAGCCAGGCAATCAAGTTCTAAAACTCCACATTCATTTTAGGAGCTACTTGTACTAGATTTTTTTTTCCCCCTCTCATTTAAGTACTGTCAATCTCTCCCAGAACCTGGAACAGGATCATCTACCCCATCTCTACACTTATATTGCATTTGTCACTCAAACTCCTCTGGGCAAAACACAGAATACTAAAACAAGATAGCACATTGCATTTTTTCAGACCCACAAGCACTCTTCCCAGAGATCCTTCTGGTGCACAAGCTACACTGCTGCCAGCAGCCACTCATGATAAGCAAGCACATTTAACAGGTAGGAGAGACACTGCAAGTCGCTGGAGGCAAAGTCGAGGCAGTTCTGTACCTGCAGATCCTCACACAATTTTGACAATCTCTTGTACTAAGAAAAAAATCGCACTTCCAGGCTGATTTCAGAACATAACCCAAAAGCAGTTTACCTCCCTAGAAGGAAGTGTAAGATATTGCAGATTTTGTAGTCCTCTAGCATTATTCTTTCAGCCATCTATGAGACAGCCAGAGCAATACAAGGCAGAAAAATCTACATCTTCCTAGCTTATTAAAGACACTGACTCCCTGTTTTCAGGAGCAGCCCAAGGGAAAAGGTTTGGCAAAAATCTCTATGAGGAAACATTTGCAGATAAGGGATATCAAATCTACATTTATATGTATAAATACATACACAATTTAAGACAGCTGTATATCATCCCTCTCTCCTAGTTTTTAATATCAACACAAACCACAGAGTTTCTTCAGCATCTATACCAAAGAATTATTTCCTAGTGATTGACTTAGTTCTTTAATTAGAAGATTAAAGTGATAGAACTTCTCCCTTTCAAACAGTGCCTTTCCAGTCTATCAACAGTTAATATTCACTCAATTTTCTATTCACTCTTCCCAGTTTTAGTTTGCTCTATGTATCTGGCTATTTTCATAAGTACAGACAGACCATGACAGTAAGGCACACAAAAATAACAGCATATACTATTGCAACTGCACCAGACCATCCTTTTATCTCAAAAGGTCTCAGCCACATTAATAGTCAGAGTAACTGAAATCTTGCACATGAAAATAGTAGAAAGATATTCATAATTCACTACATTTCTTGATAGAGGAATCACTACTTCCTCATGCAAACAATGCAGGCTGCAGCAGCAGCAACATCACATTCACAGAATTAAATTACACGTGATGATTGCATCAACTTTTAATACAAAACTCACAGCAAGTCTACTTTTTTTGTACCTTTTTCCAACTTGTTTCAATAAAACCTTCCAAATCACTTAGTTGTAAACTGAGGTGCATTTACATGGACTGATGACAGTTAAGTATTATTTTGCCATGCTCTTAATTGTTACACTCAGGAATCTCACTCTCACCACAAAAATCAAATTAGCAGTAACTTCCAGTTCACCACATACAGAATGAACAACGATCAGCTGGGTAACTTCTAAACTTAACAGCAATTTTCACTCCACTGCCCAGGCAAATCGTGGTGTGCTGGGACACCCATTTCTGCACACAGGCTGCAAGCTCAGGGAGCAGCTCCCACTGCTCTGAGCAAAGCCCGTTTTTAGGGGTAACAACCAGAAAGTTGACCTTCTCTTAACTTCCATGTTTTTTTTAAACTGAGCTGATATTGCTGTTTTCTAATATTTACCTCAATTTCAACACCTGCAAAAGCCATGGTAAAGCTTCACTCAAGGACAAGTGCTTTTTAATTTGCGTACAAGCAGGAAGGGAATAACCTCCCATATGAGCACCTGAACCAAGGGAGGTTGAAGAGACAAACCCAAAACTGGTTAATATCTGAAGTACAAAAAGTCATCTGCAACTTGAATCTAGGTCTTAGTCACAAAATAGAATTCACTCCTACAACCTCTGTTCTTCAGTTCAGAAAACGAATAATGTTCCCATTAGACAATTTAACCATCTGTTAACATGTTCAGTTTTGCAATTAAACCTAAAAAGGCACCTAGGAAATTGTGAAAAGATACCTCAGTCATAAAAGCTGATGTGCAGAAACCAGGGCTACACACTCATTTAGGCCTTTCAAGATCTTTACCCAAGATGAAGCATACCTGACATTTTGTGAACTATTTTTTACTGATTTTATTACTAATGTCTGCTTTAGGATAATATTTTTCACACTTCAAGGAGTATTCACCATGCTTTCAGAAAAACCTTGAAATGACTGTTGTAATCCATCTGCTGTCTCAAAAACACTTGAATTGAGCAACACCAATAGTTTTGTTACAATTGTTGCACATTTACATTTGGTCTATATGGCACCATATGGAAAAACCTTGTTTGCCTTGCAGCTGTTTGCTTCACAAACTCCTTGAATATGCATTGTTTAGATTTTTAAACTAAGGCTTAATCTAGAGCCTGAACATGGAGGGAAGCATTCCCTGGGGGAGTACAAAGCCAGAGCAA
This sequence comes from Ifrita kowaldi, assembly GCA_013398055.1. Taxonomy (NCBI): domain Eukaryota; kingdom Metazoa; phylum Chordata; class Aves; order Passeriformes; family Cinclosomatidae; genus Ifrita; species Ifrita kowaldi. Next base: position 625,515 of record VZRS01003572.1, read on the forward strand.
GGAGCAGATGGACACGAAATGCAGACGGAGAGCTGTCGGCAGCACTGGCAGGGCTGTGCCAGGGCAGGATGGCACCAACTCCCACAGGGAAGCTGCCAGCTTTTCCCAATTGCTCCACTTTTCCCCCCACCCCAGCAGAGTGACCACTCAGAAACGAGCAATGCTCCAGAAAGAAGTTTGACGATTCCTCACGCTAAATAAAGCCCGAGGGTCAGCCTGGCTGTAAATCATTAACAGCAGAGGGCACCAACTCTGTAATCGCCTGCTGGGAGATGCCTCAGCACTGCTCCCAGACGGAACGGGAGGGAAGGCGTGCCAGAGGCTCGGGAACCGCATCGGGAACCCCACCGGGAACCCCACCGGGAATAGCATCGGGAATCCCACCGGGAACCCCACCGGGAATCCCCCGCACAAGTGCCACGGGCTGATGCCAAGGGCCATCTCCACACCGTGTGTCCGTGCAAGGGGCACGGAGAGACCCTGAGCAGTGCCCTGCTCTGGTCAGACTGAAAACAGAGGTTGAGAAGAACTGAAACAGCTTTTTCAATTTTGTCTGACTGGCATATTACCATCACACTCCAAAAGCAAACGGACTGCTCAAAAACTGCACTTTCCCAGGCAAGTTCAAAGAAGCTTTTACAAAACAGCAAATTCATTCAGAAATTGAAAGAAAAAACCCACTGTAAACAAACTTCGTCAATTTCACCAGATTTGTAACCGAAGGTACAAAAGGAGTTGAGGAAGACAACTGAACTTTTTTTTTATTAAAACTTGAAGCTCAAACTGCCATTACATCAAAACTGCCATTTTGAAAAGTTCGTTTCAGACAATGATTTCTGGGTGCTCTTTGGTAAGTAAGCCTTAAAAAACAGAACAAAATTAAAAGCTTTTTCCAAAAGCTGCAGTTCCATGTCAGTCTAAGCCAACAGAATTGCTGGTTGTGCGACACAGGGCAAGGGCAGCAGCAGGACAGTCAGATCAGGTTAGACAACTGCAGAAACATCTGCAGGAAGCCTATTAGAAGAAACAGTTCTCACATTAGCCAGGGCAGAGGCAAATTAAGGAAGTTCTGGCATTTTCCAGAGCCACAGCTGAAGTTCAAACATTTCCCATCAAGTCTCCACACCAACCATATCAGATAAGCTGCCACTCCAGCAGCCCAGGACCAGCAGGGTTTATAACCCTGCCGCACAACTGCAGAGTTCTCCACCCAGCCCTTGCTACAGCCAGGAGCTGGGTCCTGTTCCGATATCTGGCGATCCTGCAAGACGGGTTTTGCTTCGAGCGTCTTGAAAAAGCGCCTTGAGACAGTGCAGCATGCTTTCCATCACAGACAGCATGCTTTCCACTACAGACACACACAGTCAGAATGCTCTACAGCTTTTACATTCCTCAGTTCAAGCTATCGAGCAGCAGTCTGCTGTTAAAACTTCTGCAAAACAGACTTTGCAAAGAGTCATAACCCCATTCATGAGTTTCACAACAAGCATTCCAATGCTGCTTTGATGAAGTGCAGCTTGCTGGCCTCAATGTGCAGGTCTAATGTTCCAAGAGATATTTAACTTATTGGGATCTTTACAAAGGTTAAGAGACATGGCGAACCCTGGTCTTACAGCAGGCATTTAAAACCTTTTAGTCTGATGCTTCCATTTTTATTGAGAAATTCTACCTGTGGATTTTAGTACTTAATTTCAAAATGTGTGTGGCATTGCACAGCCATTAACCAACAGAAAGTTTAACAAGACACCACCAACCAAAACCCACAAAAACAGGCAGGTACAGAACCCCATGTAAGCCCAAAAAGGGCTAATTAAGAAACTTGCCCTTGAAATACTCAAATATATATAAAGTGTAGCAACAGAAATGGAGAGTTTCTGCATAAGAGCTCCACATACCCCCAGGGAGGCCTCTCGTGTTACAGGCAGTGCCTCAGCTGCACTAGCACAGGTAAGGATTTGCATAAAGACACCAGAAGGAGGAAATCGTATCTGACAGTATGCAGGCAGCACATGGGACAGCACCAGCTGCCAGTGTGAATGGGGAAATAAGGACAGGAATTACACTTCTCCACATCCCTGGATTGTCAGGCTAAGCATATACACCATTGCCATATACATTTTAAATTTTGGTCATCTGCACACTAGCACTGCATTTATTTTGGGTTTAAATTATTTCACTTTCAAATCTAATAATCTTGGTAATGGAGACTTCAGTGGTCTTTCTTGAAAAACACTGTACTTTTAAAAAATAGGATTGAGATACTTGAGTGCCAATTACATTTTATGCTTTGCTTGATAAGAAAGCTCATTCAAAAGCTGTACCTCCTAAGCCTCCTTTAGTAAAATGTTAGTACATTAGGAGTGCATTGGAATAATTCCAAAAACGTCTTTGCAGCTTTCCATGTATATATTTGGTGCCTTCAAGAAGTGTCAGATACACTTTATCGGAGACGAAGCCATCTGTCCAAGTACTTGCTACTGTACTGGTACAGGGCAGGACTGCTTGGCAGTGCCAGCATAATCTGTTTCCTGCACCTACAGCAAGGATATCAGTGGGTTTGGAAGAAAATTAGAAAGTGCTTTTTCCTAGGAAAATCGCCTGAGATCACTTGCTAAACTTGTCACTCAAACAGTCACTGGATTGACCCGGAGCTCAGAGCAGTTCCCAGCGTGGCCAGGGGATGCTCTGGCTGCTGCCTGGACTGCCTGTCTGCTGCTCTCCTGCAAAGTGTGCCTGGCAGAACCACGCTCAGCACTGCACCTCTGCTGCTTGCTTTTCAAAAATTGGGTTGTTAGACTTCTGAGCTTTGAGTTCTTAGGGAACTTGGCTTTTGTGTTTTTTGGTACAATATTATTGTGAAGTGCTTTTGAAATATTCTGGAACAGTTAAACTGGAAAAAACTGTCAAAGCAATTCCTGACATGGTAAGTGCAGACTTTATCTCAATTTTATGCTTAAATACAAGCGGTGGGTTTGAGCTCTTTGCTTTCACCACAGTGGCAGCACAAAGCAGTTTTGCTGGATAGCAATACTCGATGTGCACTGAATTGCTGCTCATCTTCTGCTCCTGCTCCTGGGTCTCCTGAGTGCAAATGCTGAGCTTTTCACACTGTGGAGCTGCTGAGAATGAGTGAGAGCTGCTCTAAAGCTCTGACTTGGGTCAATAAGAAGAGGAGTGAGAACAGGCCTCCTTTCATGCCTCACTTCCTCAAGAGAGACACTTTTTTCATTGTGACAAGATTCACCTTTGCTTACTGAGCTGCAATCTTGGTTTTTACCCTTTTAACTACAATCACACACTTTGAACCTGGAATTAATCTTTCGTTGTAACCGAAGCATTTTGCCTCAAGAGGAGCAGCCTGACTTGACAGAGTTGGTTTGAAATTATCCTAAAAAGTGAACCAGAAACTGCTTTGAGAAATTTCTTCACTCTAATACTTACATACACTTTTTTCATTTCTGCTTACTTGCTTCCTCTGTGACAGTATATGCAAGTATAGCCCAACATCCCTGCACAGAGAGAGGCCTAGTTTCTGTAAATGTCTCTTGCTGTTCTGTGCAGAGATTGCTTTGGTAAGATCCTTAACTGCATGCTGGTGGTTGTGTAGAACATCTCTTGCTCTTGTGGGTACAGTAAACACCGAAAAAAGTGTCAGACTCCACTTGGATTTTCCTCTGAAACCATTTGAGAAGTAAAACTGGCAAAATACATCTGTTGGCAGAGAACTGACACGCTTAAAAATAAAGCAGAACACCCACAGCAAGCTGCAGGAGCTTCACTGGATACCGGGCAGTTCCTTGAAAATGGAGTATACTGCCTGTGATAGACTTTGAGAAAGTGAGAACATGTGTATTTGCTTTGTTTGGGTTGTTTTGTAAGTAGTAAGAAAATCCAACCAACCAAAACACAGCCCACAAACAAACTGGCAGCAGCAGGGATGCAGTGAGCCAAAGGAGCTGGAATCACTTGTGAAGATCATTCATTTTGTCTGTACTCACCACACTTGGAACATGGTCACAGGGATCATGTCAACAACTTCTTACAATAATGTTGTCTGCCTCCCAAGACACAGACCTACTAGTAAAGAGCAAGGACTTAGGCAGAGCAGTATTTCATCCCTACATTACAATAAGTTGATGGTAAAGTCACTTTTTCCTTCCTTCATAATAAATGATGTGATACTAAAACTTGGAAAAATGAGTAGTGCTGCTGTCACAGCAGGGAACTCTGGCTTTTCCTCAAAGAACAGAAATTCAAGATTGAATAATTTCCACAGGCATGGACCATAATGTAACTCAATAGCCAAAGAATATTGGGTTAAACAATGTGCAGCTGCTGTGTCACATACAAGGTCTTTCTGCTCTTTTCCCTATTCTTTCCTGTTTGTAACAGCATCCTTAGAAGATTATTTGTCCTTTGGGCAAGTAGGAAATGAAGCACCATGTGAACAGAGAGGAATTACATTGTACTCGATAAAGAGGAAGCCCATGGTATCATTTGACTTCAGTACAGGTGAGAGTCCCTATTAAGAAGAAACTGGAATTCAGGACAATTAGAGAAACTTGTAATAGATTGTGGAGAATCTGTTATTTTCTGCTAAAGGAGATAAGCAAAAAAATGATAGTTTACCTTAATATTTAAGTGTTAAATGTGCTTTGGCTACCCCAGAACACTCACATGAATTTTATAATGGTTTTTCACAAAACAATAGTTTTGAAATATCAAATGTTAACTGATGGGATTACTGCTTATCTTAGAAGTCATTACAGGAATTAGTTTGAATCACAGCATACCATAAACTAACCTTAATGGATTTAGGAAGCCTGTCCTATCCACCCAAGCTTTGTCTGAAGCTCAAAAGTGAATGCATACTAAAAATGAAAATTGCCTTTCTGGTTTACAGGCAGAAATTTTACCAAAGCCTTCTGCTGTACTCTTTACCTTTTTAGTTTGGGAACACCTCCACCAATAAACTGGAGGATGAAAACAAAATCCACTGCTGTGAATTTGTTACTGTAAATTTCACTTCAGTGTGTACAAAATCAGATCCCAAAGCTACTGAGCAGCTCACCAAGAGGGGCAGACCCAGCCTGAAGGACTTCAGTCAGCTGAGCTCATGGGTCAGCTTTGGAACTTGGCCATCTAACATGGGGTTAGTTTGAGTTCCAGGTTTTGTACTCAAACCTTTTGGTTTTCATTTACCCACTAAATGTGGCTGGCACAAAAATTAAAACATATATGGCATCAGTGTATATTCTTAGCCTGATGTGCTGTTGTCTTCCTTCTTCTTTAAGGAAATTCTTACCTGTTCTAATACACCTGGAACATACAACCACTCCAACTATTAATAACTGTCAAGTTCTCATCTACTCATGTACTCACACAACTGCAAATGCAAACATCCAGCACAGCTCCATTATGAAACCAAAGTATTTCAGAAGTTACTTAAATTTAATAGACAAAAATAATTCACAGCAAGAGAAAGAACATGAAGAACCAAACTGCAGACAGGAAAGCAGAAAACTTTATACTGCATAAGAATTAACTACTTGTATTCTGTTATTAGGAGCTAGAATCTAATGAATCCCATGTTGGCTTTGTATTTGCTCCCGACAAAGCTACACTCATTAAAAAACACTGAACCACAGGCATCTTTAAAGGTCATTATAACAGCCATCATTAGCTCTTACCGTATTAAGGAGTAATGAACTGCAGAACTAACATTCTTCCTGACCAAAGTACTTATTTTGTCTTGTTCCACCAGCCCTGAGAGCCCAAACTGAATTTATACAGAGCCACTCGTGAACACATAACCAACCAATTGTGACAAAAAGGTGTCCACAGGGACAGGTCTCAGGTTATTTCCTCTCATCCTCATGCCAACACACACAGCATGGTGCAGTTTTGTTTATGTGACTCCAGCCGGGACAAAGTTATTAATGTTTGACCAGCTGATCCCTGAGCAAAGAACCACCAAGCCTGTGCCCCTCAAACCAACCTGCACCCACCAGTACTGCAATTCTCTCGGCCTTTGGAACCTAAAATTAGAGCTGCTGCTCTCCTGGCTGTAGAGCAACAGTCCTGCAGCACCAGGGGTTGGGATTCTACAGCACTATTCCCCAAATATCTCAAAATTTTTATTTAGAAACTTATTCCAAACTACAAAGTAGCATGCTGAAAGTTCTTCAACCCTCAAGCAAATTCTCCCGTATTTATTCTCATTCAAAGGGACAAACTAAATATGTTAATGGGGTATTGTGATAAAAAGAAAAGCTCCCATTCCCACTGTAAGTAGGGCAGTATTAAGTGTGTTAAGAAATATATATATTTACACACACACAAAAGTCACTAAGGAATACGAGGCAGGACTTTTTCAGATGACTTTTTTTAATCAGCCACTTTTAAACCTACATTCTCCACCTCTGAAACAAGTTAAAACTGCTATAAATTGAAAGTATTTTTTAGTAACACTATGCAAAGAACACTTGCAGGCAGCAGACACACATCAGACATTCAACCATATTCATTACTTTCTCCAATACCACTTTGTCTCCAAAGATTTTCTCTGAGGCTCACTCAAAGGAAGAGAACCTTACAAGAAAGCTGCCTGCCACAAGCACCACCTTGACATTCCCCTTCTCTCACTCTCCCCAGAAACAGGTTCCTGTTTACACAGGAGGAGCCTGTATCCATTAGAAACTCTTCAGAACATTTCTGCCTGATGTAACATAGAAGGTGTGGTGACATTACACTATGCACTACACCTTCAGGCCAAATATTAACACACCCAGGTGAACCAAAAACCTTCAGGAGTTGTATCAAACCATAAAATTCCCATGTGTGGCTTGTTCCAGAATTGAACTTCCAAGGTACTTCTCCATTTCTATAAATCAGATGAGTCCATGGTTTAGATCACGATGCACACTACAAAATCATTTCATTGCCACAGCAGATCCTTCTCAGACCTGTGCTGCTAGATCACACCACATCCAACTACAGAGCCGTGGGGCGAAGAGGGCTGAAAAGCAGACACAGTTTCATGGAACTGGTGGATGAGCTTCAGATAAATTCATACAAAAGGAAGAGTTATAATGTGCTATACCTCCAGTCTTATCAGTTTTAGCAAATAACCAAAGAAGAGCAAATACTAAAGGAGTGGTTCTGACAGGTTCATTTTCAGGATCTTGTTTGTCCCACTGTGATACAAAAATCAGCACCAAGGGGAGTATGGAGAGTGCTGAAGCCTCTACTGCTCCCTAAAAAAGCAACTTTAACTGTCCCCCCTTTCTCCCATACAATTGTTACCAGGTATATTTGCTTTGCAGACTGTGCTGGTGCTACTTTTGTCACACAGCATCCCACTCATCTACTTGTTAGGCAGTTACACTTCAAAGGGGGAAGCCTAGGGGTGCTCGCTCCACAGTACTGTAGCAAAAAGCCACTTCATTCACAAGATTGGAGGATCAATTTGATAGAAAAACAATATGCAAGTGTAAACCAAGTTAGCTCTGTCTACCTGGAACTTTATCAATTGCTACACAAATACTAAAGAAGGTTTTTCAACTGTTAACTTCTCAAAATCACCTGCTCTACCACCAAGTTTAAGAAAAAAAAAACCCTTATTTCCTCCTAAACAGAGTCACTAAATTATTTTTTTTTAAAATACTGACTGTAAGAAATGATGATATACAACTTGTAAGCAATTGCATAAAACCATTCATTTCAGTAATTTCCTAATTTCTTGTGGTTTTAAGGTTGAACAAGCAAACTGATGAAGAACAAACTGAAACTGCCAGTTGCTTCAGCAGCAACTGCCATTGCTTGTTTTACTCTGAATCTGGACAAGGATGAAAAGAATCAGAGGGATGTTATTAGTCTTTATTGCTTTATTGTTTACCTCTAGAGAACGGCAAGTGACGCAGAAAATACGAACTCATCTTGTAACCCACTCCAGGTTTCTAGGCCTATCTTTTCCTTCTCCAGGGTCACCAGCAATGCCAGTGTGACTGGCAAGCTTTACAGGCTACTTGTGACACCAAAAGTTCATGCTTGAACACTTGGATATTCAGCACCACGCTGCCTCAGGTCTCAGAAAGCACCACTTCCACTTGCTGTGCACCCTGTCAGCTCTCACAGCTGCCTTTCGTTTGGCCTGGGTGGAATCTGCTTTGTTTGCAAAGCTTCCTGTAGTGTACAGAAGTGCTCTACAGTTTTGTCTTACAAGGAGCAGTTCAGGAAGTTTAATTACCACAGACAGATAGGCTTATCACTGTCTCTATCACCTCACTCACACAGTGCCAATAGCAATTCACATTGAAAGCTAAAGCATTTACCTAAACATCAGCACCAAGCACACCCTACCCTCCCATGTCAGCAGCCGTGCCTGACCAGAATAACTCTAAGCAACAGAAGTTTAGTAAAACATTAATTTTACTCTTCAGTAATGGTTGCACCCTGATAACTTCACTTGCTGGAATATCATGACTCTGATCTAACAAGACCAAGACTGACTCAGAACATTTTGGTGCACTTTTTCCTCAAGCATACACTTGAAACAAGAACTCTCTGCAGGCATGCACAGATTTCGCTCAGAGACACCATGATCTCAAATGTAATACATTTGATTTGATTGCCAGAAATCTCTGCTCAACCTGACTCATAGTTCATGCATGCAGTACACAGATACCTAAAGGAGTTATGCAAAAAGCACACAGCTTTTTTTTTTTTGGTGGGTCCTGCTGCACACAGTCTGTCTGACAAGGATTGATAACCACAATTTAAATCACCCCTCAACTCCCACACTGATATGGGTGGTGTAACACAGTTGGGAAACCTCTTCCCAAGCACACTCAGCTTACTTCTGGTTTAAAGCTACTTCCTAAAAGCTTTTATCCCACTGTTTGACACTAGGTTATGGCACATTAGTCAGAAAGCTGAGTTCCTAGCTTTTGATTCATCCCAAAGCTCACAAGGTTTAAAAGACTTCAGTCTTAAGCACAAACAATTTCTGCTTTTAAAACAAAATATGAGATGCTCCTTGTTGGGTGAATCACCAAATCCACTTGCTCTCCAATTAAGGGAGTTGTCTCTTTTCCCTAACAATTTGTTTTTCAAGCTGCACAACATCTTCCTCCTAAATCTGCTTTTAAAGGCCACACCACATTCAGAATGCAGCCCGTTTCAGAAATGTGGTTTGCAGTAAGTGGAGTATCCCCCACTGAACAGCTCCCACACACCTGGAGGGAACCTGGGGCTAAAGCAGCATGTGTTAGCATGGCACTGGCCACATGTGCTTCTGCTAATCCTAAACTGACAAGGGATATTAGTAACTTGAATTTAAAACACCACCAAAAACCACAGGCCATGTTAATTTCTAGTTAGTGCTCCAACATTCCCAGAGCACCCCAAATCCTGTCACAGCACATCTTTCCAAGTGCTGACTCACAGAATCACTGATGTTTGAAAGGATCTCATTCTTTTCTCAGTGCAGTCCAAACTCCTGCCTAAAAAGCAGGGTCACCCACCAAATTCACATCAGCACACCAAAGACTCTGTCCAGGTTTCAGAACTTAACCTCCAGCAACAGTGATTTCAGTGTCTCTGACCAACAAATACCTAATCATCCTTCAAATTATTTTCCCTTTTTAGTCAGTCTCCTCTCCAGCAACCTGTCCTGGTCCTTTTTATGACCTCTGTCTCCCCTCCTTCAGCCATGAACTTCTGTAAAAAGTTTGACTTCAACTTCTCAACCAAAAAGATGCTCAACTTGCCGGGCCCTTGGTGAGCTCCACCAGCTCTGTCAAACCAGACCTGACACCCTCCAGCACTTCCCATTTCCTAGGTACCCGACAGAATTATCTACTTCCCAAGTGACACTGAAGCACTGAGGAGAGCAAACAACATCTAAGGTAAGCATTAACCAACAGAGGAATCCCAGCAATCTCCCTGACAACCTCAATTTAGTCTGTTTGCCCTAGCAGAACAAGCATCCTGCCAAACCCATGGAGCTGCTCTCTGCCACTTCATGCCAGCCTGTTCTCAGGGCTGACGTGAGATCAGATGATTGTTTGCCAAAACAATTTAGATTTTTTCTGCCCGTTTGACTGTAAACAAAAATGACAACAAAAATACCAGGCACTTATTCCAACCTCTAGTCCTTGAGCCAGCAAAAAATGAGGAAACACCCCTCAAAAACACCAGCCCACAGCTCCCTCAGCAGCAGTTATGAGTCCAGGTGTTCATAACACAGACATTAAACTTTAGTAAAATACTCCAGTTTACACATTACTAGTATAAAAACTGGAACTAAATTCTCATTGCGCACTTCTGTCACATTCAACAAATTGCATGAAACCTGAACACCTCTCCCAACTACCTAAAGCAAAAATTAACTGAATTAGTAGCTCTGATACAGCTCACCTTTAATTACTCATGTGTGCACATATTCATCAATTGTCTTACAGAGAAATACTTTAAAGCATTGTTTTCTTTCCCAGCTCGGATTCTCTCTCCATAGCCCAGTCCTACTTCCTGTCAATCAGGGAGAAGTGCCATTGATCAGGCTCAGCCCTTAAAAAACCCCTAACAACCAAACCACGACACTTCTGCAGGCCAAGCACCACTGCACACCTTTTAGTTTCAGATGAAGAGAACAGGGAAATAAAAACCTTCCACCTTTCTATTCTAGTTTCCCTCCCCTCAGGATAATGACCTCAGATCCTAGCCCTCTGTCACCTAGAGCCATTTTTATCATACAAAAATCATTCCTCTGGACTTCTTCCCGAGGATTTGCCTAATTTCAGCTCCTGTGCCAGGAACCAAAAATACTTTCTCCTCTCTGTGTAGCTGCACACCCTCTCCCACCAAGCCCTTGCTCAGCACTCCCTTGGATGTGTGAAATAAGTTCTGGGGAAGAGACACACTCCTGTCAGCACACTTGGAGCTCCCTGAATTATGCCCAACACATGACAGAGTGCAGGTTGATTCATCTCTGTAACTCCACTAAAACTTGATGAATCATAAGTCATGAAGATGAACCAAGAAAATCTCCACACCCAGCTGTGAGGAACTTTGTCTATGAACTCAGCACTGGCACAAAGTGTGGCTTCTTTGCCACAAGTCCCAAATGCACCTCTATCTCAGTTGCACAATGAAGAGAACAGGGATGAGGTGCAAGTAAGACTCTCCCAGTGCCTGAAGATGCTGCCAGTCTCAGCAGAATCAACTCCTCATTCAAAATTAAAGCCAGCAAAGTTTAGTGGAATTACTCTCCTATATAATGGAGGAAGCCTTTCCCTGATTACAGGCTTGTTCTTCCCTGACAAACCCATGGTAATAACTGATAAATCTGGCAGGCCACTCACACCAACTCAATTTAAAGCACACCTGAATCCCATCCCTTTTTCTCACCCAGAAGTAGATCTCTGTTCATGTCAGGTTTATGCACCATTCGTGTACATCATGTCCAGACTGAAAAAAACCTGCTTTCCCATTCAACCCACTCACTCAATTTTGTCACCAAAGGCCAGTCACTTATCACAGGGCAAAACTGTCTTTCAGAAGGCTCTGACTCGAGCAACATACCCCTGCTCTGATCCGTGGTGCTGCTGGACTGTAATCATCCACCCCCTCAAGAAACAAAAGCTTATTGCTGCAAATGACGTCAAATATTAATATTATTTTCTTTTTTTCCACCAAATGTGACAATAAAAATTTATTCTAGTGATTCTACAATAACTGAATAGACCACGCAATGGAAATAGTCATCCTGCTCAATCCAATTTTGAGCTCATTTCACTTTGATTTTCAAATTATGTGTTTCTATCAAAACAGAGATTTCTCTCCTGCTAGAGCAAAACTCATGTTCACAGCTTCCAATAGAAGCACTTCCCTGGGTGATTTTTAAATCAGTTCCCTGCAGGAATCTTCAGGCAGCCTTCTTAGCTACTTTAGCAGGAAATACTAAAGGTAGTATAAACACACCCAAACTTATTGTTTACATGAAGTTCATCCTATGCAAGGAAACACGAGTTTGTTTCCAATAACACCATGAAACAAAACAAGACACCATATTTGTTTATCTTTTGCCAAGATACACATTGTCACTTTTAATACAAGTGCACTTCCAGTCATTCAGGGTTCTGGCTGTTACCCTCTGAAACAAATATAACTTTCAGTAACTTTTCTGTGCCTCACTGTTATATATTTACCAACTTCCCCATATAATTTCTAACTTTGTTTTCAGTGATAAAAAAACAAAACCAAGAAAAAACCCAAATAAACAACAAAACCCAACCTGCAGTTGTCAGGCTGATCATTCAAAAGCTCTATAGTCGCTGTAAGGAACACAAGACAGGAGAACTTCAATACTGACTTAGTTTTACCAGTATCTGGGAAAACTCTTGCAACAGATTAAATACAGATTGTAACTAGTACTCTCTGCAAGGAGAAGACTCGGGAAGTTTTAAGTGCCTGCTACACTGTTGCTCTTGGAAATACAGACAAGAGCTGAGCTAAAATGGGTAGATTCAACATTAGGGCACGTGTAACTAACAGATGTAAACAGTCGAAGGTAAACACTGTCATATAAGCTGGTTTTGCTACTACAGCATTTATAAAGTGTGACACCACCCAGTGATGTCGCTTTGAACTCTACCTGTATTTCAATTTATCAGGTCTGTCACTAAAAGACTCAAAGAGCACAGCCCTAACAAACAAACCGCAGTCCTAACGAGCATTTACAGTCAAACCTGTGTCAAATCTTTCCAAAGCCTGCTAGAAACCACCCAGCTTTTACAATTATTTTCCCATTCAGTGACAAGTTGCATAGGGAAGCACGTGGTTTGCACCACGACCAGCGGCGTTCTGGATTGTTCAGCCGGAGGCAGCCGCACCCCGCGCTCTGCCCCTGGAGCGGGGCGCGGGCTGCGGGAGCGGCGCTGCCCCTGTCCCCATCCTTGTCCCCATCCCTGTCCCCGTCCCCGCCCGA